>NQII01000289.1:306323-340099 GCA_002778355.1 Clitarchus hookeri | reverse complement strand
CGGTCTAGAAAGGGGGGGGGGAGTAGAAGAAGAGGTAACGGTATGACCGGAGAGGTGTGTGGAGTGGGAGGGGAAGAGGGAAAATCAGAGGTGGGAAAATTTAAGAAAAGGTGTTTTCAACTTCAACTATTAACTCCAAATATAATAACAATCGAAACTAATAGTATCACTTTATAGTATAAAAGGAAGTCCCTGGCACGTATCTGTCTGTCTGTATGACTGCGTTAATCTCGAGAAGTACTGAATGGATTTGGATGCTGTTGTTACTGTTATGATCTGCATTTATCGAGAAAGGTTTTTGTTACTTGAAAATTGCCCTAGCACTTATACGAGCTGAGAATTAACGGTATTAGTGAATCAAGTCGGGAAAAAAGTTTGCCGCCAGCACGCTCTCATGGAATACGCTGCCTAATCCTTTAGAGATATAACAAAATAATGTATAAAATAATTTTGCAAAATTAAATGAACTACAAAAAAAGTCGCTAATAGATATATCTATCTTTAATAGTAGTAGTAATAAGCGTATTTACCATTTCAATTACACAGTAAAAACCAACGTAAAATTCGCTGTCTTTTCTAACAATAAAGAATTTAATCTTTACCAAAATAAATAAATAATTAAAACGTTTTAATGTTGATAGGAAAGGTCTTTTACGGCATACAATTTGGCCGAACGTTACAAAACTAGCACTGAAAACAAACATGAGAGTACTTACGTATTCAGATGATAACAGCATGTTTGCTGACATGCTACTGAATGTTGGAAATGGAGAGCTTCTAATGGATTGTGAAAAATTTCTCTCAATAGTGATATATGTGTTTAAAACACCGACCACCAACAACTGATAGATATTGTATACCCTGAAATACATGACCTTTCAAATAAGACACTGTCGTGGTTCAAAGAAAGAGCGATATTATCGCCTACTAATGAAAAATTCGAAAAACTTAATAAATTGATGCTCTAAAAATACAATGCGCAAACACAAATCTATTACCCAGTAGATACAGTACTCGACAGTGTAGAAGCTGTGCACTATCACACTGAATTTATTAATTCATTGAATCCTTCTGGCATGCCACCACACAAAATGATTTTAAAAGTTGGAGCTCCCATAATTTTATTGCGAATTATAAACTCACCGAAATTATGCAACGGGACTCGATTACAAATAAAAGGTTTATAAAATTATCTCACTGAAGGTACTATTTTAACTGGCAGCGGTACTGGAGAAACTGTTTTAATACCTAGAATACCAATGATTCCCTAGGATTTGCCTTTTAATTTTAAAAGTGTCCAATTTCCAATCAGAGTTTGTTTTTAGGATCCACTGGGGATCCGGATTCGGGGGGGACCTGTCTAATTGCGCTCTCCCCCCACCAAAGTGATGCGCAAGTGTTACTCTGGTTAAACCCAGCGCCCATCGAAAGAAAGTCCTCGCCCCCTCTCTACGAGCACTTTTATTATATCATAATAAAGAGCATGATTCCTATCCTCTGTCTCCTGTAGCATTTTCTATAAACATGATAATGCATGAAGCAATTTTTAATTATTTCCTGTCGAAAGGGTTTTTACGGCGACTATGCCGGTTTTTCCCTTTCTCTTCTAACTATAGTTTAGCTGTTAGTACACTTAGGGAGGTTGTCATGGCCACAATCTGGCCATGGCAGCCCAATCCCTGTTTGCCGTGATGCATGTCTCCTTGCATGATACTCCCTTCCTTGTAGGTGTATGGGGCTTAGCCCTGAGACGCACTTAACTCCCGTCCCTACCGTGGGCTCATATAAAACTTAGATTTAGAGTAGTGAGTAAAAAAAAAAGAGTTTGTTTTGATATTACCATAAATAAGGCACAGGGTCAAACAATTAATGTGGCGGGAGTTGATTTGAGTGGAGCATGTTTTCCACACGGGTAACTATACGTAGCCTTTCACGTTATCACGTCAAACAGAAATCTGTTAGTGCTGGCGGTCGGAGGCAAAACTATTAATGTTGTATACAAGAAAATTTTCTAAACCACTATCGTATAATATTGTTATATTAGATATGTATAAATGTGGATAAAGCGAAGGAGGTAGGTATGTCAGGATCATGGTAAATGGAGGTCCATAATCTCTGTCTACCCCTCTGGGAGACAGGCGTGACGTGTATGTGTGTATGTTATATTTGATAGGAGTTTACTAATTTACTATAATATAATATTGTAATGGCATTTTCTCAATTTATTTATTAGTGCATCGCTGTAAAAAACTACTTTGTACCCGGGCGAAGCCGGGCTTATTCGGTAGTTCTTATATAAATCTCAAAAGATAGCCCTTCACCCCTTTTCCACTTCCACCACCGGTCTAGTTTTACGAGCGCCCAGAGACTCGACAACCTGACTTGGTAAAGCACAGAAAAAAAGAAATTTATGAAATAAAAATTTTGTACTGAAGAATAATTTCATTAAACACATTTATTGCAATTGCTTGACTAATACGAGGCAATATAACCTAGAGCCATATTTGGGGGCACTCTCTGGCACAAAAATATTGAAACATCTATCAATATTTAGTAATTATAAATAAGAAAGGAATCTAATAATTTCTATAAAAAAATATATTTACGAGTTTTATTAACGGACAATTTACTCGGCACAAAAACTGTTACATTATCTAGTATGATTCACTTCAATGAGAGCTTGTACCAAAGTTTACAAATATGTAGTTCCAACATTAAAAATAATATAACAAATGTAAACAGAACCCTCTGCTGAGACCTTTTGATAATCTTTATTCGTTTAAAGTGTTCTACTACAAAGTGCTTTATTCTGGCCAATATAAATAAAACGACTCAACAAATCACCTATGAGGTTTAAAACGCCTTTAACATTAAATAAACCACAAATTGACTGCTCGCCATCTGTTGCCCCAATAACTAATTCTTATAATTTCGGCTCAGTTTATTCAAGACAAAAACTATGTGCTCCACAATAACAATAAGGCTATTAAAAAGATTATGTTACTGGAATGTATTAATAAACTAAGTTGTTAAGCTGTGATGAGTCCCCGAACCCATACCAACTAATTCTCTCGTCTAGTGCATACTTAATTTTATAGTGTGCTACATGATGCATGTAGGATCATCCCCCAGGATCTTCCGGCCTCTCTCAGCTAATTCATATGCATCTTCAGTCCTCCATCTCACGTCACCGTCGCACACCGAAGCTCGCTGCAGACTACCGTCAGTCGCTGCGCGTACACCACGGCCCCACGCTCTGCCTCGGTGTTCATTTCTGCGTCCGACGCTCCGCGCTGCCTGTTGCTACCCTGTCGTAAGCATTCTCACACTATCGCTTCCTCCGCCTGACCCCGCCGCTATCCTTAATACCACTTCTTCAAACATCAGTGTGCCCTAACTCCATGCTGGCCTCAGCGACTCGTAGACCATGCGACTGCCGTCCGCACCCAGCTTGCACATCCGGTCAGCCAAAGTCGCGTGCATATCACCGCCGTTTTGGCAGCTCGGACGGAAGTCTGGATCAGCGTTACTCGTGGTCGGCCTGCACGCCTGCTTTAACCCAATCGGGCCAATCCTGTTTCCAGCCATTGGGCTATAAACGAGTTCGCAATTAACTTTTTTTTTAAACTAAGTGAAAGAACCAAACTGAAAAACACTGCCTAAATTTAAAATTCTAAGAGTCAACATAAACATAGTCTCAAATACGACTCATATTTAATTAAATGTTCAACCTGCATATCATTCGCCTGCATCTTAAGAAAACAATAAAACCCGAAAATACAATAAACAAGAAACAACAGAGAGTTCAAATAAAAAAATCACTAAATAATATTTTACTGTGATAATATTATTTAATAAATTCATTAAATAACTTAATCCCATTATATTTGCAATTGAAAGCAATTCTTTCAACATTCTATTTTTTAAAGTTCAATTAAACCTTCCATGACACCAGTTTAAATTTCTGAGTATGATGAATTATTACTAATATAATATTTTTCATTCCTTGTTAAAAAAATTTGTTATAACATTCTTTGCAATTAATTTATGTTTTAAATTATTTAGTTTTATTGTTTCAGAAACTGTTTAAAAAGTAATTACAAAATTATCACCAAATTTATCTTTATCAGGAATAACAAATACAAATTTAGGGAAAACATCGATAATTGATAATAAAATTTATTTCCATTTTTTAACATGATATTCCATTTAATTTTCCAAAATTTATTTCAACTAAATTGATTTCCCAAATATCATCTGCAAAAAAGCAAATAATTTTTTTCTTGGACAAGTGTTTCCAGCACGTTTATATAATTAATTATTCCTTTGCGAAATTACAAGTTTTTCTTTTTTTTCAAGAATACCAATTTATTGGAGTTTCATATGACATTAACTTTTTGAATATTTTAATAATATTTTATTTTCTAATTTCATATTATTATTTTTATTTACCCTCATACATTTCAAATTCGAAGTATTTTCCATTTAATTAAATCATTTTTTACATATTTTTAAAAATTTAAACATGCATACATTTATCTCGAAACTTTTAGCTATTTGTACTCAATGAACTAA
Source organism: Clitarchus hookeri (assembly GCA_002778355.1). Classification (NCBI taxonomy): domain Eukaryota; kingdom Metazoa; phylum Arthropoda; class Insecta; order Phasmatodea; family Phasmatidae; genus Clitarchus; species Clitarchus hookeri. The sequence goes on along the minus strand of NQII01000289.1, from coordinate 335,524 downwards.
TTTTAATGTTATTAGATACCTTTTTTTATAACAAATGGTGTTGAAAAATTCGTATCGTGGCCTCTTCGTGTTTTAAAATTAATGGTTATTTTATATTTGTATTATTTCTATAAACCATACAAGGAAATTTAAAAGATAAATAACCTAATCAATTATGTAATTTAAAATATAGAATGATTTAACCTTCTGATTGATTACCAATTAAATTGATAGTTTTTATTATATTCGACTGAAGATATTCTAAATTATCTTCATCATTAAAAGCAATTTGGATTAGCGATGATTGTTGATCTCTTAATTTCATTACCATCATTCTAATATTTATTTATTTATTCGTAAAATAAATAATTACTATAAAAATCCATTTATATTATGAACTTTATATTTAAACAATTTGTTAAACAATTAATTTTCGCTTTAATAAGAGTGATTTACCCAATATTTTTACTAAGTTGATCTACAGTTATAATTAAGACTTATAAAATTATTAATTCTACTTATGAGATATATCTACTATAACATTATTATTTACTTCATAGTTGTTTTGTTATTATAATCAGATAACTTTATATTGTTTTATTTCTTGGTCAGATTTGGTTTTCTTAGGGGAAATGGTTAAAAAAAAACTGAATGAATTAGGTGACATCTAAGAAACCTACCGACCATTGGTTATGACGAAAATAAATGACAACACTGCCGGGAATTGAGCATGGTACGTTGTGGTGGAAGGTAAGTCGTTTTACTACTGTAACCGTATTACCTGGTTCCATTGTGCAGCATGCTGGGCATGCATGGTGTGCGGCTATACACGGAAACTGAAGAACTGTCCTGCCAGAAACTGCAATTCTAATGGAGCCATCGCAGCGCTATTCGCAGCCATGGTGCGTGAGTTCTGGCGTCTGGTGAGACTGAGCACAGGGGCGTTTCCTCTACTTCCACCCCGCCTTGGTACGATCACGTGACTTGTGTGGCACGCTGCTGTAGTCACCGACTACGTAATCGCAGAAGGTTGAACTGATTGTAAGAAATGTCACCTGGAGTTTCGAGCACCTGCATCCACGTCGGAGATGGAGACAATTATTGCGGGATTTCGCCATTCATAAATCCATGACCGAAGTGAGATTTGGAGAGAGACTCTAGGGGTCATGAGAGGATAGACACCATTGATAGGCGACGGGAAGCCAATTAAAGGGTCTTAATATGGGGAAATTTTAAACAAGGTTAAGTTTGGTATAATAGAGTTATTTGGTAACCAAGTTGAGTGACTTTTTGAAACTCTGTTTTTTTTAGTTCGTATTTTTTGTAAATTCAGATTTTTATAAAGGTTTTAATATCGTTTATGGGATTTTAATAGAGTAATGGGGAAGTTAACAATTGTGTATAATATAAAAATTGTATTTAATCGATGTTTCGGTAATCAGACAGTTGTAACTCATGTTGGGCGGAGAAAAAAATTATTAAAAGGCGGTGTTACTCTGCAATATAAAAACAAATTACATTCGTTAAGATTTTTTGTGCAACTCCCTCACAAAGGTGTCATGACATTATGATACACCGAGTAGCCGTATGTAGATTGTACATGTGTCAGAGTGTGGGTGTTCTCGGGGTATTCCAGGGGAATACCAAAAGACCATCCTACCTCTGTCACATGTATAATTTCTCTGCACCACTCTGCTGATTGTGACATTCATGATAATTGGTTTTTGGAGTAACTTTGTACAAAATGGTAATTTTTTTGAGAGTAGACATAGGAATTCTTAACCAACAGAATGTTTTCTGCTGGAGGTGTGCAGACACCTTGGGTACATAAATTGCCTAAGGAAGCATTGCAGACTCTGCTAAGAGACATTTTATCATATATGCCACCAAGAACAGCTTTACATACTTCGTCAGCAGTTAAGGGAACTGGACTGCAAAGATGGCACTGTCGTCGAAGACAAGAGTGAGTATGTTCAGTAGTTCAAAATCCTCAAATCCTTTCCACCTCTGTTGTTAGAGAAAATTTCTGTAGTGAAATTAGCATCCTTGTCCCAGGTATTAACTTTGTTAATGTGTGTTACTAGTGTGTTGGATTTGGCTATCTGTAGTCCACCTGTAGTGTACTATGTAGAGTTGCTTAAAGTTTCGGAAAATTTGAAAGTTAGTCTTATTTGGCTGTTTCCGAGAGTGGGAATTTCTGTGATTTTGTGAGAAATTGTTGAAAATGGCAGCGATGCAAGTAACAATTCCAATGTTGTAAATTAAAATTTAAGACCATTATCAAAATGCATGCGAGTCAATGCAAGAATTTTTGTAGGACATTATGCATCAAGTGTATGTGTTAGGATTGCCTTGCAATGAAGCGTATTTATTCGAGAAAGTGCTTTTTTAAGTTATTGCTAAAAAATAGCAAATATTTTGTTTTTCCACTGAAACCTGAAATGCATATAGGTTATCTAAATTTAGTTAACAAAATGGAGTTAACGAATAGGAACTGGTGTCATAAAAAGGAAGGATGTTAAAATAAAAAGGGATGTAAAATTGTAATCGTACAAATCACATAAGCGAAAAAAATTTCTTCATTGGTTTATAATAACATCAAGGCCAAGAATACATATCCTGAAAGTGTGGTGAGCTGGCCTAAGTCCAAGTTGGAGCCGTCCATACAAGGTGGTGGTATGAACGATGAACTAGAAAATGATAAGTATAGTGCGAACATGGTAGCTAGTGAGGGCAATTCTCGTCAAGTGGGTAAATATGAAACAATAATTTGTTTCCTTTGTTGTAATGAAGGGAATGTTCGATATCATTGTCTGTTAAAGTATCATCCCACAGGTATGATAAGTGTGAATCAATTATGCCCAAGTAAGAATAACTTACTTTTTGTGCCACTATTTATTGGTAATTCAAAGATTTTAGCGCTGATTGATTCAGGAGCATCTATTTTGCTAAGGATACGTGGACGTTGTAAACAAATACTGGGTGATAACTATGTGGAATCTACTTCGGTACCTAATAATAGTACCGAGGCCTTTTCCCTGGCAGACAGGGGTGTAGTAAAATAAATGACTGCAGTGATTATTAAAATCAAGATTGGATTTATTCCATGGAAAATGCATTTTTGCTTGTTGGATCAAATTTCACATTCAGTTATATTCGATATTTAATTTTAGGGAAAATCCATTTGTGTGGATGTCCAGAAGAGGTTTTTATGTTACGAGTATTCTCTTGAGACTCATGTGGCACTGGAAACTAAGCCGTTGTATGTACTAACAATTCATATGGCTCAGTTGGAAAACAATCAGTACTAGGAAATTCGTAAAATAAAGGGGAAATGTTCTGACTTTGTTACTAACAAGTTCGGCCATTGTGATAAATATGAGCTGTGTAGCTATGCGGCTGGGAGTGTCTTCGGCTCGACTCGGATGAGATTAGCAGTCTTAGGCTCGAATCAGGGGGTTCTTGGAAGCCTTCTTCTCGAAATTGTCGAATGCATTCGAAGGTGGTCGGCAGTTATGACCTCTAACCTTTCAAGCAAAAATGTCTCTCTATAGGAGTCGGTGGTTTATCAGCAAAGGGTATGGAAAATCGTAAATAATTAATTTGTCCCTGTTTTTATTGTTATTTTCTTATTTGTACTGAATTTCATGTATTACATTGTTCAGAGCATAAATCTTCAATAATTCCGGAATTCCATTCATGAATTTGATTCCTCAATGTTATTCATCAATTTCGTTGCTCACTTTCTAGTACACTTACAATAATTTCGCTCACTTTGCGCTAGAGTGCATTCGTAACTCGTGTTTACACCTTTTTCTCCTAGAATGCGCTGATGAGGAAAAATGGTCACATTGCATGCTCGTGATTGGCTGTTAGTCACAGTTACATTTTGGGCTCTGCGGGTATTTAAGGCAGGCAGATTCGCGCATATGCGACAGGTGATAAATCGACTTCTCTCTCCTGACCTTCATACAAACAATTTCGATTAGCATTTTTTATTTTCTAGTCTTCCATAAAATTTTGTGGGGTATTATCGGATATGCTCATAATTATGCATTTATTCAATAACGTATGTTGCAGATCCTTTCAAGCTTTAAATTATCATAACTATTAATAAAGCATTTTTTTAATTTTTCCTGCAAGAGATAAAGCTGAAGTGTGCATTTAATTGCATGCCTATCGCTGGCTCCAGCTGAGCTGCCTTCGCCATCGTCAATTCCATTCGTAGTACCCTCGACAGCATCTTCAGATACTTCGGTACCATCTACTGGACCATTACACAACCATTGATGTCGCATCTGCAATAAAACCTTCATGTTTAACCATGTTGATCGTAGTACGAAAAGTATGGGTGTGCAAAGAATACAGATGATGTGATATATAAGTGCAGTTATAGTGAAATTACATTTGCTAGACACAATAAATTGCAGAAACATGCGAAAACATGTGTAGCAATAGGAACTTTGCCTGCCAAAATCCATCACAAAGTTTTTTTTGTTGTAGTATACGAATTTACTTCCTGCAGTACCAAAAAATCAGGATTAACATCTACTATTGTGTCAGCGGCTATCACACATGAAAATTTTGGCATGGTCAGGGAATGTTAATGACAATGATTTCGTGGAGACCAATGCAGTTTTCTGGCGTAACTAAACAGATACATGGCCAAAACTACAAGTAGCTCCAAAAAATATATCTGCAATTATTTACAAACATTCAGCTAAAAATAATCGAGCTGATTATTAACAAAATGAAAGAAAATGGTTTGCAAAAAATTTTAGATTTGGCTGGAGTGTGAATATACAAAAACTGAATCATTTCGATTAAGGTAAAGAGACAAGAGCATTCAGGACTGCGAATATAACCGAACCAAGTATGAGATTGATGAAATCGATGTGATATTGCTATATATAGGAAAAATATGCTTAGAGGAATAATTAAATAAAATTGTGGTTTGTTTGGGAGGGGGTGGGGGGAACACTGTAGAAAGCTAATCACCCGCGGCTCTGAATAAGCAAGCTAGAATCACTACACGCCTTGTCTTATATCTAGATGCCAAAAATCGGTAAGAAACGGGAAGGCTGTTATTGGCCTGCAATACACCTGTGACCACATATGCTATAAATTGATGCTCTTAGTATGTAATTTAGAAGGCGGAAATCTACAGCGAGTTAATCACTGTAATCACGAACCGAAATCGAAATTTGACAATTTCAGATTAGACTTTAAAACACCACTGCAAAAAATAAAAAATGTAGAGAAGAGCAACCCTGCTGTTTTGGTAAATGTATACTTGCTCAGTGCCAGTGAGAAGATTGTGCCCATACCTGTGGTAGAAGGAGAGAAGACTGAAAACTTTGAAATGCTGCTGACCACACATAAATATGCATACCATTATTGTATAAAAAAAAATTTCCCATGTGTGAGATTGCAGCTTAAGACTCATCATCGAGAAAACTGCATGTGCTAATGGTGTTTATCATGATTTTTCAATGAATTGCAGGACGGTCAGGCCAGCAGTATTTAGAAGAACACAAGAAACACTGCGAAGAAAAAACCCTAGCTAGAATCGAGATGCTGCAGCCCAGCAAAGATGGAAGACATCCTTCAATGAAATTTAAAAATTACCACATCATGAATACATTACCGATCGTTGTGTATGCGGATTTGAGGCAATTCTCAACTGTGAACCAGAGCACTGTAGTGCCGGATGCAGAGAATCACTTCATGGAAGCAATTGTAAATATCGTCATTGCTGTCAAAGATATTTACGCCAATTGAAGGCCGATAATACTGATCATCCCAGCTGAAAAAACGAATCACACCAGAGCGACAAGAAGCTGCTATTACACTGCGCCATTCACGCACGAAAATAACAAGATGAATGACCGCAACCACTTCACCGAGTATTACATCTGGCCTGCTTGCACAAGCTGCAATTTGCTGTGTGGCAGCCCCAAGAAACTCATTGTGTTCTTCCATAATATGACCCACGACGAGAATTTTATCATCAGGTAACTGGGCTACGAAAAGAAAACATCTTAATTATTCTACAAACCAGTGAAAAATATATTACCTTCTCCAAGCAGCTAGGCGATCAAATTTCCATACAGTTTGTAGATACATTCCAGTTCATGGCCCAGATTATTGCTTCCCTGGCCAAGTTCCTTCATCGAAATGAATTTAACAACACCGCAAAATTCTTCAGTGCCAGCCAACTGCCCCTCATCTTGAGCAAAGACGTGTTCCCATACGATTACTTCGATAGTTGGCAGAAGTTGAACGAGCAGCAGATGCCCCATTGAGAAATATTCTTCCACAGGCTGATAGACAGATGTATCAGCTATAAAGAATACACCTATGCCCAGACCATCTGGCAACAGTTTGGATGAATATCTCTGGGCAAGTATTCCAGCCTGTACCTTTGAAAATATGGACTGGACTGTGCTCAATATGCCGGTATTTGCATGGGATGCCATGTTGTGAATCATGGGTTTGAGATGGAATTGCTGACAAACTGACAAATACATGTTCGTCAAATAAGGTATCCGAGGAGGTGTGAGCCTGTGTGTGATATATCATGTTGTAGCGAACAACACCTACAGGACATAAATGTACAATCCCAGAAAGCCTTCCACATTCCTACAGTACCTCGACGCCAATAACACCTACTGCTAAGCCTTGTCAATGCCACTGCTATTCGTTATTTCAGGAAGGAAGATGTGAACATCGACATCACATACATACATGACGACAGGGTTACAGGTTACATCTAAGCAAAGGTCAAGTATAATGTGGGCCCGCAAGACAAAGACCACGATTTGCCATTTCTTCCTACCAACCAGTGCCCGCCTGCCTCGAAACAGCCAAAGCTGACGACGACACTGGAAGACAGGAAAATTTCATCATGCATCAATGGAACCTCAAGCAAGACATAGAACATTGAAGCTTACCAAGATTCGCCATTTGTTTGAATTCGATTATTCTGCATGACTCAAACCATACATTGATTTAATTTATGCAAAGAGACATGCAGCCTCCAAAATTTTCTAAAAAGATTTATTTAATCGGCATAACAATTCTACTTATGGAAAAAGTAATAGAGAGTAAAAGAAAACAAATAAAAATTAATTGTTTTTTGGTGATTATTCCGTATTGCGTATCCAAATCATTAAAAATATATACATTACGTATCTAATGATACGGTAAAACCCATATAAAAAGTCGCCTATTTTGTATCCAATTACAACAAAAAAAATTTAAAAATGGTAAAATTTCTCCTTGTGTATTCAACCTGCATGTAATTACTGGGTTTTTACCAAAAGTTTCTCTTTGTGTATCAACGTGAAAAATGACTGGCATCGAAAAGTGTTTGGTTTGCATATCCAAATTGAAAGGTGGAAATTAGTATCGAACCTCATTTGTTCCGACCCACGTATCCAATTCCCTCTAGAAAAATAATCGACAAACACCTAATTGTTTCCCATGGCGTACCCAAACTGAAAACAAAACAATTGGTCACATTGACATTTATTTCCCTCCGCGTATACCTGTACAGAAGTGACTTTTCTTAAAAATTTCCTATTGCATATCCAGAATAACTACTATCTTAAATTAAAAAAAAAAATTATCAAGAAAGTGAGTCATTTTTGGAAATTTTAAGGCCTTCATGTGTGTATTATTTATGCATATAATATCAAGTCACTATAAACTCTAAAAAATTAGTAATCATGAGTTGTGAAATGGCTCTTTCAGTTGTTATGGGGACAATATATATTGGCAATTGAGATCTGATTCAGACCTCCCTCTTGCTAAAAACACAAGGTCAAAGGTCATAAACTGATGTAAACAGCAAGCCATTCAAACACTTTAAAAATATTTACGGGAAATTGGTAATTTATCCCAATAGTTTCTCGGGGCCTATCCCATTGAAGAGAGTGACTTGTTAAAAATTTCTTTTTACATATTCGATCCTAAATTCGAAAATTAATAATCACGAGTTCTGAGATGGCTCTTTCCACTGCTTTTTTTTTTTTTTCCTTATTTTTATTTTTTTTTGCAGCCGAAGTGGTCACGAATATTATATAACAGGTTTGCTTCATATGCATTTCATATCAAGGTATGTTAGGTCACAAGGGTTGAGCAAGGTCCGAATATTATATAACAAGCTTGGTTGGTAATTTATAGTTGCAAGTGTTGTGTAACAGGCTCTTATCACTTTAATTGTACTTTTTTTATTATTTAGCAGCTGATGTGGTCACGAATATTATATAACAGGCATGGTACTTATGCATGTCATATCAAGGTCTCTTATGTCACAAGGGTTGAGCAAGGTCCGAATATTATATAACAAGCTTGGTTGGCAATTTATAGTTAGGAGTGTTGTGTAACAGGCTCTTAGCTCTTAGATTGTTCCTTTTTTATTATTTGGCAGCTGATGTGGTCATGAATATTATATAACAGGCTTGGTTCTTATGCATGTCATATCAAGGTCACTTAGGTCACAAGGGTTGAATACGGTCGTTTCGCTTTCATAAAATTTGCCAAATTATAGTTGCTGGTGTTGTGTAACAGAAGCAAGGTCCGAATACTATTTAACCGTCTTGGTTCTTATGCGTGTCGTAACAAGGTCAAATATCTTTCTTTTAGCATTAATTTTTTCCTCAGATATACAGTATATATACCAGTCTGTTAGCAATAGTACATATATTGAGGTCAAAGTGCGTCCATATACAGTTACTGCGATATCTAGGTGTTCCTATACTCGTGGAAACTTATTGAAGTTATGAAACTTAACCAACTACTTCATTTTAGCTCTAAAAAATTAGTAACCATTAGTTTCTCGGGGCCTATCCCATTGCAGAGAGTGACTTGATAAAGATTTTCTATTAGGCATTCGAAAGTAAATTCAAACACTTTAAAACTAAACCAACTAATCCATTTTAAACTTTAAAAAATTAGAAATCACGAGTTGTGACATAGCACTTTCGTGTTGTTATGGAGACGATATATATTGGCAAGGGGATCAGTTTCAGACCTCCCTCTTGCTACCAAACACAATGTTAAAGGGCATAAACTGATGCAAACAGCAAGCTATTCAAAAACTTTAAAACCTTAAAACTAAACCAACTAATTCATTTTAATGTTTACTGGAAACAATCAGTAATCACGACTACTGGCATTCTTACTTTAAATTGACACACACAGCAAGCCATTCAAATACTTTAAAAATGTTTACTGGAAAAAAATTAGTAATTTCTTGCCATTAGCTTCTCGGGGCCTATCCCATTGTGGAGAGAGACTTGTTAAAAATTTCCTATTACATATTCGATCCTAAATTCAAACGCATGAAAACTAAACCAACTAATTCGTTTTAATGTCTACTGGAAACAATAAGTAATTTTTCCCCAATTGTTCCTCGGGGCCTATACCATTGTCGAGAGTGACTTGTTAAAAATTTCCTATTATGTATTCGGTCCTAAACTCAAATACATTAAAACTAAACCAACTAATTCATATTAAAATCTGAACAATTAGTAATCACGACTACTGCCATTCTCACTATAAATTGATACACACACAAAGCTATTCAAACACTTTAAAACATGAAAAATAAACCAACTAAAACATTTAAACATGAAAATCAACTACTGCCATTCTAACTTTAAATTGACACACACAGCAACCGATTGTCTTTTTATAATTTCCTTTTACGTATTTAATTCTACATTCAACCACTTAAAAATATTAAAACTAAGCCTACTAATTTATTTTAAACATGAAAACTTACTTCTGCCATTCTCACTTTAAATTGACACCAACGGCAAGCCATTGTCATTTTAAAAGTTCCTATTACGTATTCGATTCTAAATTAAAACACTTTAAATTGTAAACAATCGACGTCCCTCTTACTAGACATAGCAAGCCAATCACACTTTAATTTTAAATGAGCTATTGTCACAGACACCACACACTTTTAAATAGACACCACACAAAACAATTATACCATTCATTAGCTCTTTAAACTAAGGCAAATAGCTACTCATGTATATTTTTATTTTCAATCATCCTTGCCTGTATCTGAATACGTAAAAATTATTAAATAAATATATAATTTGGTTTTTCCATTTCTATTTTGACGACTTGCTTATAAGTTTTGGTATGGGCATCGATGCACCATAATTGTACTTTATCAGGCCGAATCTCGACTCCTAGTAAGTGTATAGTGTGCTTTAGGAGTTACGAACTATGTCATGGATGTAATTGGAACGCTATTGAACCGAGGTTTCCTCGTCAATATCACCCAAGAATATGGTATGATATGCGCAGAGCGCAGAGAAAAGGAATTTTAATGCCAAAGGAGAGTTATACAGTAATGGGATGCAAGGTTTGTAGGCCAATGAATGAATTTTTTTTACGACGCTCTGGCCTACATTGAAGAAATAAACCGCACACACCATTGTACGTTTTCTGATTTAAAACGTTTACTTTTAGAGAAATATTATTTTTGGACACGTTAAACAGAACAATTGGCTTGAACTTGGATATTCCAAACGGAAATGGGTGAGATATCACTCTTCCAGGGCTACTAGACATCACCCTTTCGGGGTTCGTGATGCGACAACATAACTGAAGATTACCTACTGCTGCATGTAGGCAGTGTACCGCAGCTGAAAAATGGACAGCCAGCTAATCTATCCTAGATTCTCCAAAATCATTAAACATATATATAAATGTAAAAATTTGATTTTGTGTGTGTTATTTGAATAATTGTTATTTAAATTCTGTGTTTGTGTTTAGTGATATATTTTATCTCCATTTATAAAACGTAAGTATTTTCTTTCTTTCTATTATATATATTAATTTTTCTTGCTGTTTCCTTGGAGAAAGAAAAATGACATGTAATATTTTTTTCCTCTCTCGTGCAAAACTGCAAGCCATTGCAAGTAATTTTCATTTTAATGATGTATTAACTCGTTTACACTTTAAACTGACAAAAACTTATCAAGTCATTTTAGACATAAGCATTTTAACCGACTTTAAACTGATATAAATAGCTATTAATTTTCAATTTAAACAGACATCACAAACAGCGAGTAATTCACACTTTAATTTTAAATAAGTCACCTAACTTTAAACTAATGCAAATAACAAGCCATTCAACACTTTAAAAAAGTTTACTGGAAGATGGAAATTGTTTGGCCATTAGCTTCTCGGGGCCTGTCCTATTGCTAAAAATTTCCTATTACGTATTCGATCTTGAATTCAATAAATTTCAAACTAACCCATCTAAACCATTTTTTTACATGAAAACTAAACCAACTTATTCATTTTAAACATGAAAACCATCTACTACCATTCTCACTTTTTAATTGACACAAACAGCTATTCAGGCACACTTTTTTTTTTCACTAGCCATTGTCTGTAAGTAAAAATGAAAAAAAATTAAGTACTTTTCGATCATTCGTTTATTTTTTCCTACAAACACAAACAGACAGTTTTACCTATTGAAAAGAGAACTGCCTTCGCCAAAGTTGTCGCCTTCCTGCCGAGGACCCTCGTGCATGGAGGCTGCATGGATCAGTAAAGAGTGAAGTCGTTGCCGATACTGGTGGTTTTTTTTCCAAATGTATTCTGCCAAGTAGCCGACCCACGACCTTTGCGTCTACCAAAACACGCAATGCTTTATGTAACTGAAAACCAACTTCGTTCGATGTTTTGCGTGTGCACTCTTAAAGTCTCGCCCTGACTCAACTTTGATTTGTTTCTGATGTTTACTAATCCACTCTTTTCACTGCGCACAAATTCCCTCCGGTGATGTACTTGCATGTGACGATATGTCCAAGTTTCTGTAACCTCGCTTACAGTCTGAAATTATCGTCGTGCCCGGCACTATCCAGTCGCGAATGCATTTCACTAATGTCGCGGCGTTCCTCTTTTCCACCGGCACCGGGAAGAACTTTGCAGGGTCACCTCTCTCCACACCGCCGAAAACCAACTGGCCGTGAACTTTACGTCTCTTGCGGTTTTTGCGTTTACCCGATTTTGATTCGTCTATCTCGACTATTTTGTTTTCTGTAAGTTAACACCCACTCTATGAACACTTGGCGGCTGAAATTCGACCATATGCCGACTGTCTTGCCCGAGCACTTAAGTTCGTTTATTATAGTCTGCTGTCGGTAATAATTGATAAGGCACCACAATAAACACAACTCGATGGTCTTGCCATACGACATATTCGAATCTCCCACGAAACTGCCCTGTATTGCCGACACTTTAAAATTACATTTCGTTCCATTCTCGGTGCGCTGTCAACACCAGTATAACAAACCTCGATTGTCCACGATCCTGGCTTCACCTTCAGTGCATGGTCCACATTGTATCGACGGTTTGAGGATGTTTTGCTATATGAGAAATGTATTTACGTCTGGCGAGAAATAAATAATCTTCCGAGCGTTCAACATTGCTATTTTACACCCCACACACACTTTGTCGTACGTTTTCTGATTGAAAACTTTTCATTTTAAAGAAAAATTATACTTGGATATGTTGAACGGAACAATTTGCTTCAACTTGGATATGCCAAACGGAACTCAGCGAGACTTGCAATAGTACACTTACTTGTAAAGGAAACAATGTGAATGGATACTCTATACTGTACATGCGGTTTGACTGTGGTTTTACCATAAGAGTACGCAATACGGAACACTGACAGTTTTTATTTTTTTTTAGAAAATCTGTATCCACCTGCAGCATTAATCAGTCTTGTTCGACAATCCCAACACGTAGGGTTTACTGTGCTCGAATTGTTAATAACCTTCATGTACAGTTGCCACTATGATGAGATGATGACTTAGTATGGAAAAAACATGGAGCTGCTCTACATAGACTGGAAAGCCTCTGATATGTTATTCATGCCCAGGACTTTAAGTAGACATGCACGGGTTTGCGGAATTTTTCCAGCGAGTTCGACAACAAAGGATACCCACCAACACAGCCCTGATTTTCGTTGGCAAACAAAAAAGTCGTCAAGAAATTCAAAGACGAGAGTAGTTAGAATTTCATGACTGAATTCGTAGAGCTCAAAACGAAATTATACTCGCATATGTACGTTGAGGACACAAAAAGCGCTAAGGAATTGAGATGTGCGTTTTACAAAATAAAATAGGATTTTACGATTATGTAGCTGTATTAAACTAGCGGCGATCTATGCTTGCATCCCTGAACACAATAAGATCACATCAACATCTACTATATACGGTGACTGCAAATAAAATAGCTCTGTGTTGCTTTTGTGACAAGCGAATCATTTGTGAAGTTCAAGTACATTCTTTTCCTTATTGCTACATAGTACAGGTTTTTTCGTGATGTATATATTAAAGTCCATAATGAATCATTTCTGTAAAGAATGCTCACAACTGACTCAGAAATGTGGAGACGGGGCCAATAAATTCGTCAACATCTCGCTTGCAGTGTCGATATTGCATAAAGACTTTGGCTACACAGCACTCCGACATGAGACGATTGGATGGTGAACACAATTATAATGCAAGATTTTAAGACATACACATTTCTAATGTATGAAGTAATGAAAATTTTTAATTATTTTTTTACATGATTTCGTGGTTAATTTATTTTTTACAATTTTCCTTCGCCGGTTTCCAGCAATAATCAGTGCAATGTTTTGGGCACACGACTACTAAATATTTTTAAGAACCTGTAATATAATAATTGTCTAAAAAGATGGTAATGGAATTAAATTAAGAATATATAAATCTGTCTTTTACTCGATGAAATGGTCTGGCAGTCATAACCTACGATCCCACAGAGGACCTCAGACTTTGAAACATGTCTTGTGCCATGGTTAGACCACTCGCATCCAACAATGGTAAACCGGGTTCGATGCCCAGCAGACCACTTTCGATTTTTCATATTTGAGAAAAATCTATACACATAGCAATTGGCTGCTATGTTTCAATGCGATAATTTCTTTTCCACCTTCATGCTATTTCGATACACCTCCACCTACACCTCGTCTTACTCAATGGCGCTCACTGATAGCTGCAGTCTAAATTTCTACCACTATGTACTAGTGGTAAATTAATGGTCCATACCTACATTTTATATGTGAATATTTTTGTGGGCAGAACCTAGTTTCTTATATTTAGAAAATGCATTTTTTAGAGAAAATGTTTTTTGAACACTACAGTATTTTTTCTTGTAATATAATTTCTTATATGTTAAACATTAATTGCTCTAGCGAAATAATTTTATTTGAACACCAATATTTTTGCACATTATAATGTCGTCCTTTATATTCTAAAAAAATTATTATTTATGGATGTGCTTTGCCTACTTTCCGAGCAGGAACGCAATCTTCCACACTCGAAATTAAAGCCAGAAATATGCCATAAATATATTTCGGAAAGAAATTAAAAATTATAAAGAAATCACATTTACAAAATTAAGTTTTATACAATCATGAAGATAAAGTGATGAAAAGGCCTGAAGCATCAATGCCATAAAGATTTCAGTAGCGATTACATTCAGTCACATCCTTTTATCTGGTAACAACACTAAAGGCTCCTTACACCTGCTGCTGAAACACGTCCTTGTTTACGAACTTCAAGGAATTTAAAATTCACTACCAATTAAAATTTATATTATTAAACACTTTTCCCACATGAATATGAAATTGCTTAAAATAAAAGTAATCTGCATAAACAACGATGCATATCATCCCAGAAAAACTCAAACGAGGCTACAAACAATAGCGATCCTGACAGGCATCCTTCCAATAATAATTAATTCACACAGACACCAGATAGATACAGGGTTGGCCATCTGAGATAATACAATCCATCCCAATCACTGAGCATCACTAAAAATTATTTGGAGTAGGATGATAACCACAGTATTTTCATATTTACAAAAAATCGGCCAGTACCAGTACTTATTAAAACAGCACACATGCAAAGTAAATAAAATTAAACATTTAAACAAATTCTCCGTGTTTTACAAACATTTAGGACTATTGTAACTCTTGGTTAAGTGAACTGACTCAAGTCTGGAGGAAATTGATGACCAGAAAAATTCAAAATGGCAGTGCTCTCGATATTGCGCTGAGAAAATCAGGACACCTACATTGCGTTTTATGACAGATGAGATCACGAATATAGGAATTTGCTGGAAAATATCAGGCAGCTTGTCACTGGGAAAGAGGATGTTTAACAGTGTCGTGATCAGGGAGATAACACGTAACATAAATGAAAACGAGTTGAAGAGAAAGCCAACATGTTGGGTAAATTGAAAGGCATGGGAGCACACTGAGAAAACACACATACTATTTTGGCACATGAAGAAAACCCACATTCCCTGTTCTTACGAGCAGAGTTTCCCAGAAAATACACATTTTTTGACACTTCCATGATTTAACTTTAGTTTAAATAGCATGTGCTTCTGGGCAGGTGTACATTTTGAAAGCTACTAGCATATATATATATATATATATATATATATATATATATATATACCAAAAATTCTGAAACTTATGTCATTATTCATACAGCGAACGTCACTCGAATTTATTTAAGTCGCCAATATTATCAGATAGTGGAGATAGGTGGAATGATCTCGTCAAATCTGCAAGGTATAATTCATATCCAGTCACAGAATATTGCTGGAAGATGTAAATGGAGTGGTTTAACATAAATAAACCACAAAAGCATGCAACAAAAAATATATTTGCAAATATTCCATAGATTATAAATTTGCATTTCTAAAACCCTGCATGAGATATATGTTCTGCATTTAATCCTCTCATGTCGGCATGCAGTGTAGCCAAAGTCTTGATGAAATATCAGCACTGCCGCCGAGATATTGACGAAGGTGCTGGTCCCATCTCCATATTTCTGAGTTAGTTGTATGCATTCTTTACAGACATTATTCACTCTGCATTTTCATATTTACATCGCGAAAGAAACCCTAAGCTATGTTACTATAAGTAAAAGTATATACACCAACTTCACAAATGATTATCTTGTCATCGGAGCAATATAGACCTGTGTTATTTACTGACACTGTTTATAGTAAGAGCTGATGTGATTTTATTGTGTTCATGGTTACAAGCATAGCTTGCAGCTTGGCTAAATAATTGCTAAATTCTATTTTATTTTGTAACATACACATTTGAATTCCCTTTGCACTTTAAGTGTTCTTTTCCTCGTATTATACGAGCACGATTTCACTCTGAGCCCTAGGAATTCAGTCATAACATTCTAACTACACTCGTCCTTTAATTTCCGACGATTTTTTTGTTTGCCAACGAAAAGCAGGGGTGTGTTGACAAGTACCTGCATGTGTCAGACTCGCTGAAAAATTCAGCATTCCCACGCATGTACATGTAAAAGTTCTCGGCTTGAATCTTATATAGGATGCTGTCTGTGTCCATGTAGAGGAGATCCAAGTCTTCTCCATGCCAGGTCTTCATCACATTATATTGGAACCTGTACATGAGAGTTTTCAAGAGTTCAAGCACCACATACATATATGGGCTTCTCGAACAATATTTATTCATATTGAGGTGGATTATTGATATAATTTCTTCATTAATTTGTAATTCCATGATAAGAGGTTTTGCCATGAGTTTTTTATACTCTTTCCATTAAACACAAATGATATGTTTTGCGAATTTTTTGTTCCCCATTAATTTGAAGGAAGTCTCTTTGTTTGCTATTTAAAAAAAAATCTTTCTCGATATCGCTGGAGGCTGCCTGTCGCTATGCCGTATTTAAATAAGTTTATGATTTCAACAAAGCAGTCTCCTCGAATTAAAACACTTAGCCAAACTTGGTGAGCTTCGATCCATGTCCTTGGTCCTCCTTGAGGTCACAATAAATCAAGATGTAATTTTTCTTATTTTCCATGGTCATCGTAGGTTTGGCTGTTTCGAGCAGGAAAGGCACTGGTTAATGGGAAGGAACAGAAAATCATGATGTTCCTCGTGCTGGGCCATGGGAAATCCGACATTTACCTGAATGATGTAACCTGTCGCTCCATCGTTAGGTACATATATGACGTCGATGTTCACATCGGCCCACATTAAATTACGAATGGGCAGTGACATCGACATGGCCCAGCAATACAGGTTATTATCTTCTAGGTATTATAGAAAGGCGGAAGGCTTGCTAGAATCGTACATTTCCGTCCCGTAGGTATTGTCCTCTGCCACATGAAGTTTCACACACTGAGACATGCCACCATTGATCCCTTCCTAGACAAACAGGTATTTGTCATAGTTTGTAGGTAATTCCATCTCAACCCCTGCCATTCAAACCATGACTGGCATGCTGATGTAGTGAGCACAGACCAGTCCATATGTCGAAATACACAAATCCCTGATATTTTCGAAAACATCTGCCACTATTAGCATGTCCGCTCTTCAGGTAGAAGTTGAAATTTTTTCCCACGGAATGTGCAAGCAAACTCTTGGCACATGGTCTGTGCATGGGAGTATTCTTCATCGCTGATACCTCTGTCCATCAGCCTTTTGTAGAATGCTTCTCCTGGAGGCAGATGTTGCTCGTCCAACTTTTTCCAGCTGACGATGTAATCGTATGTTAACATGCCTTTACTGGTCACGAGGGGCAGTTGGCTGGCACTGATAAATTTTTGGTTATGTAAAGTTACTTTCTAGGCATTTACTCTGCCAGGGAAGCTGGACTTCATGTCATGAAAAAAGGCCTATCTTGAAACGGTATGGAATAACGATCCCCAAGATGATTAGCGAAGGTAATACATTTTTCACTGATATGTGAAACAATCAAAATTTTTTTGTATCGCAACTCAGCTGCTTGGTGATAAAATTCCCGTTGTGGTTCAGATCATGAAGGAATAAAAATAGTTTCTTGTCGCGGTGCCGCAGCAAATTGCAGCTGGTGTTTACAGGCGCTATGCACTGCTCGGTGAATTGGTCATGGTCCCTCATCTTGTTATTTTCGTGCGTGAATGGTACAGTGCAATAGCAGCATCTCTAGACCCTTGTGTGAGTTTTCTTTTAAGCTGGCATGGGCAGCGTCATCGGCTTTAAAGTGGAGTAAATCTCCTTTACTGCATTGCAGATATATACTATAATTGCTTCCATGAAGGGCTTTTTTTGCATCTGGCTCCATTTAAAGGATTTGTTTGGATGTGACGAGGTGAGCAATTGAGGAATCATGTTATTATTAAATTGCGTGTATGTGAAATAGCTGTGCGCCTCGTTCTGCTGGGAAGTCTACACATATTTTTATGTACCAAACTCGTGACTGAAACGTGGGAACCCTGTGGTACCCTTGTCTTAACACAAGATGGCACATAAATGGAAGGTGGGATCTAGGTTCCTAGGTAGATTAAAGTACACTACAGAAAGCAAAATAGAGGGGCGTGCTCCTGTTTGACTTACTACATTAACGTAATAAATATGTAATAGGTACATTCATGGTGTATCTCAAATTTTATAAATTACATCTCCACAGTTAGCAAATTCATATAAATATATACACTGAAGAACCAAAAAAAAACTGATTCACCTGCCTAATATCGTGTAGGGCCCCTGCGAACACGCAGAAGTGCCACAAGATGACATGGCATGGACTCGACTAATGGGTGCAGGTGATCGGACAGGATGCTTACGTATCTGTCACCTGACAGAGTCGTATCTAGACGTATCAGAGGTCCCATTCCACGCCAACTGCACACGCACCATACCATGACAGAGCCTCCACCAGCTTGAACAGTCCCCTGTTGACATGTAGGGTCAATGGATTCATGAAGATGTCACCATACCCGTATACGTCCATCCGCCCGATACAATTGGAAACGACACTCGTCAGACCAGGCAATGTGTTTCCAGTCATTAACAGTGCAATGGCGGTGTTGGCGGCCCCAGGCGAGACGTAAAGATTTGTGTCGTGCAGTCAACAACGGTGCACGAGTGGGCCTTCGGCTCTGAAAGCCCATATCAATGATGGTCCGTTGAATAGTTCGCACACTGGCACTTGTTGATGCCCCAGTATTGAAATATGTGCCTATTTGAGAAAGGGTAGCACGTCTGTCATGTTTAATGATTCTCGTAAGTCGTCATTTGTCCCGTTCGTTCACGATATTTTTCCGGCCCCAGCGATATCGAAGATTTTATGTTTTACCGGATTTCCGATATTCACGGTACACTCGTGAAATGGTCGTACGCGAAAATTCAAATTGTGTCGCTATCTCAGAGATGCTATGTCCCATCTCTCGTGCGCCGACTATAACAGCATGTTCAAACTCACTTAAATCTTGATAACCTGCCATTGTAGCAGCAGTAACCGATCTAGTAACTTTGCCAGACGCTTCTTGTCTTATATAGGCGCTGCCAACCGCCACGCATTACTCTGATTGGTTCCATACCTCTGTTATTTACCTACGCACGCCTATACTAGTTTTTTTTTGTTTGGCTCTGCAGTGTACGAGGGCAATTGTAAAGGTGTAAGTAATGCAAGAAAAAAACCTTTTTATTTTGAACACCTATATACACATATTTAAATCATTTTTCGCCACAACAAGAGTATTATACTTTTATCTACATATGTATGTACATATATATATAATTTCCAAATATTTTTAACGTGAGTATACAAAGTTTTTTGAGTAGTATTCTACTTGCTTTAGTTTACATTTTGACAAAAGATGATTTTCCTTTTATTTTGGCCAATAAATATATAATCGGGTACGAGCGATCACCGCTTTAGAAATTTTACATTATAAAAAAAATTTCATTAATTTATTTATATATATTTTTTTTTAACCAAATTTGCTGAAGGCAAAACCATTTCGTTATTGAACTATCCAAAATTATTTTAACATTTCACGTGATGTCGTGTTAGTCCACAGAAAAGACTTGAACATACTCATAGGTCACGCAACAGGCGAAATTAACAAAATTAAAAAAAGTTACATCATTCCTTAAGAGAGACTGAAGCTAATGCGCTGTGTCGGCAGAAACAAGTTCAATCATGCCCAACACGGCCATCCCACGAATGAGATCACGGCTCACATCACATCACAGAGGAAGGAATAGCTGGCCACAAGAACATCGGCCCACGATGCAAACAACTAAAAGACAAACACATTATTGAAAAGGACCGGAAAAGCCAAATAATATTACCACTTCGCGAAATAAAATTTACGCAGTAAATCTTACCCAAAATTGCAAATAAAAGTTCAATCTTCCTAAGGTGATGAAAAATTCAAAATATGATTAATATCCATGGCGACTACAAGATTTATGGCGAGAAACGAAGAAGAAAGTTTCACGAGAGGAAACCTATATATGTATACTAAGGCATGCTTCGGACTTCGTGGTCTCGCACGACTAATCGATACATAAATCAAAAGTCTAGAAAGAATGATAATATAACACAAGTAAAGCTTTTAATTTTGATAATTAGATATTAATACTTCACACACAATATTACGTATATTAACTATTAATTTACACAAAGAAATATATTTTTAAACCAGAAACTTTAAAAAATCAGGTACATGTTTAGACATAACAATAATTTAAAATTACAAAATAGTTTTTACGACGTCATAGTAAATAAACAAAAATATTAAGCAGATAAATAGCACGTTCAAATAATAAAAAAAATTTTTTTTGGCGAAACACCAAATAATTAAGAATAGAATTATCAGAATAACATATTAACTGAAACACGTGCCAACAGACATGGCACAGTATGACCAACTGGACTCTGGTTCACAGCTGTGAATGGGTTTGAGAATTGTCTAACAGTCCGCAAACACAACTTTCGGTAATTAATACATATGGTGGTAATTTTTAAGTTTCATTTCATCTTCGTCTGGCTGCGGTATATAGATTCTCTTTTGGGCATTTTCTTTGCAGTAATTGTTGTGTTCTTCTAAACACTGCTGGCCCGACCGTCCACTAATTCGTTAAAAAATCATGATAAACACCATAAGCATATGTGGAATTTTTCGATGATGAGTCTTCAGCTGCGATCTCACGAGTTGGGAAAAAATATCTTACACGACAATAGTGGGCATTTTCCTCTGTGGTGGTCAGCAGCATGTCAAAGTTTTCAGATTTCTCTTCTTCCACCACATATATGGGCACAATATTCTGCTCGGCACTGAGCAAGTAAACATTGACCGAAACAGCAGGGTTGTTTTGGAAAATCTTGATTTTTAGCAATGGTGCAGGAAACTCTACTTCAGGAAAAGTCAAATTTCGATTCCAGTTCGTGAAAACGGTGGTCACCTACCTGCGGATTTCGCATTCCACATAAAATGCAAAGAGCACCCATTAAAGCACATGTTGTTATGGGTGTTTAACTGGTTAATCCCAGACTTCCTGTTTCTTATCTAATCTGAAATCGCTATGTAAAGGGGGGCACTTAGTGGTTTTAGCTTGTTCATTTGTAACCGCAGGTGATGAGCATTCGACAGTGTCCACCCCGAATCACACTCTTAGTACATTTATTCTTCTCGGTATTATTTTCCTATACAGAACTATACGACCTTTTCGATTTCATCAGACTCGTACACAGGTATATTCATGGTCTTAAGTACTGTTTTATCCATACATTCATCGAAAAGGATTCGGTTTCGAATATTGACACTCAAGCTAAATGTTTAATTTTATTGTGCCATTATCTTTCACTTCGTACATTAGCTGGTTGATTATATTTTGCTTAGTGTTTGTCAAATAATTGTAAATATATTTTGCAAAGCCACTTCCGTTTTCGGCGATTTATGTATTTAGATTGCGCCGGAAAGCAATTTCGGCCTCCCGAAAATATTTTCAATTACTTTCCCAGACCCTGCTACGATTCTCGTGTGTGTTGGCCGCTGAAACTATGGTGGATGCTCAACCTGAATATTTGGTGCTGCAGGAGTAAATTCGTTTGCTGCGGTGAAGGAGATCTCCACGACGGATTTTGGCAGGTGAATGTCCTACAGCAACGCAGGTTTTCACATTACTGTAATTACTGTATTTATATGTCACTAACTGAAATAATAGCTAATCGTTTTCTGCATTCGTTAATGATATTAGAAATTTGTCAGACACCTATTTGCAAAATGGTGGCAATAAAGATATTTTTGCTTGGAATGCTATATCGTCAAAACAATGGAATCGAATCCCATGTTAACATTTTAATCTATGAGTAGATAAAACTATTATCAACTGTATCTACACGAATCATTGTTTGTCTGCCCTTTGTTAGATAGTGTCACATGAATATATTAAGATATTATGCCACATCTCGGGAAAAAATTAACCGATTCCTACCAAATTCGGCAAACAAGTAGTATTACAGCAAACCATATCAAATTGCATGTTTTAAGTATGCCAAATATTTTGAAAATTGTAGCAATACAGCAATTTTAGGTAAGAAAATTGTATAATTGAAGCTATGCCATTAATTCCAGCTTAACTTTGTATTCAAGCACTAGCATTTACAAATATCAACTGTATCTATGCAAATCGATTTTTGTACACCATTAAGTGAGATTATGTGATGTGAATAAATGAAGTTTTTGTGTCATATCTATGGAAACAATTGAAAGAATTCCTACCAAATATGGCAAACTAGTTGTACTGTGGCAGGTGATGTAAACTAGAATGTTTTAAGTAGGTAAGGCACTTATTTTCAAAACGATCGTCATAAATCTAATTTAGTTTTGTACACTAAAGAGCCAAAAAAAATGGTACATGCATGTGTATGAAAATAACTGAGGTATGGAAACAATCAGAGTAATGCGATGCGGTCGGCCGTTAGATCGGTTACTGCTGCTACAATGGCAAGTTATCAAGATCTAAGTGAGTTTGAACATGGTGTTATAGTCGGCGCACGAGACATGGGACATACATAGCATCTCCAAGGTAGCAATAACATTTGGATGTTCGTGTACGACCATTTCACGAGTGTACCATGAATATCGGGAATCCGGTAAAACATTAAATCTTCGACATCGCTGCGGCCGGAAAAAGATCGTGAAAGAACGGGACGAACGACGACTGACGAGAATCATTAAACATGACAGACGTGCAACCCTATCTCAAATTGGCGCAGATTGGATTTGTGGACTGCCCTGCAGGATTCATGGTGTGAATTGCTTTCTGCATACCTTCAGACATTAGTCGAGTCCATGCCAAGTCGTCTTGCGGCACTTCTGCTTGTACGACGAAGAAGGGGGGAGGCAGGGGGGTGGGCTACACGACATTAGGTAGGTGTACCGGTTTTTTTGGCTCTTCCGTGTATAATATATCGTAGAAATTAAGTAATTAATCACGACATCACTTTGTATGATATTATATACAGTTTGTCCCAAAATAGTGTATCCATTTCGTTTAGCAATCGCATAAGAAGATTAGGCGTGAGTGCGTGAAAAGAGTTTGGCAGCTCTTAACAGCGAGGTCATAAGAGCCGAACATTAGGAGATACAATTGACATGTACACAGCTATTTAAAGTATATTGAGAGGGGATTATTTGGGTAAAGCAACATTAGGTGTATGTCCACTATGTACATTTTTTCAGTGACGAATCCGTAGCACAACACGCTGTTTAACATTCTAGAAGGTCTATTGTGAAATTTCACAGATTGTCATGCTAATGTTTTCCTTGAGGCCAGCAAGTATCCGTGGTTTATTGCTGTAGACACTGTCCTTGGAGTAAACACCAATGAAAGAGATCAGAGGCGGTTTTATCCGGCGATCTCGGCAGCCATCTTATGTTTCCATTGGGAGACATGACCTGGAAACATCTCTCAAAAATGTGACATGGTCTGTCTAGTGGAATTACAGGTTGTGCTATTTTTCTGAAAGATGTCTCATAGTTTGTCACATGCAATAATGGCCTTAGAAAAGATTTCTACATCTGGAGGTACCACTCACCATTCACCGTGAGAGACATCCCATCTGTATTTTCAAAAATTTAATGGCGAAACACACGCTGCTAAATTATCTCACACCAAACAGTAACAAATTGCTGGTAGAGAGGTCTTCCGTGAATGATTCCTGGATGTTCTGTCACCCAAATGCTGCAATTCCGTTTACTGACACAGCCGCTTAGGTGAAAATGAGCTTAATTTACTCATCATAAGTTTCTTGTGGAAATTGGGTTGTTATGGGAACAAGAGTAATTCATTAGCAAACTGCAGTTTTTGGGCAATTCAGCAGACAGTGTTCTTTGGGCAATCTGAATTATGTAGGGATATGTGTCTAAGTCAGCTTTTAGGATTCTGTGCAGGCAGTATTAGGTATGCCAAGTTCTTGAGAACAACGACGAAGTGATTTTTGGAGACTGTATGGCATTGATTCTATAGGTGGTGGTAATATTCGTTGCATTCCGCGTAGATTTCGGGCCACCATATCTGAGTCTACTGGCAATATTCCAAGTTTCACGGAACTGATTCGCGGATCTTCTTATGACACATTTTGATATTGCAGTGCTTACATTAAATTATTTTTTGTTTGCATGCTGGTCTTACACAACACTTGGTACATGTGTGAAGTACAGCTCAACTATGGAAACACGTTCTTTATTACGCCATCCATTTATTCTTGATCACCAATGTAACAGCAATAACCTGCAACAAAAGAAAGCTATATAAATAACATATTACCTACATTATTTGTATTTAAAATGGTACACTACTTTTGGGACATTCTGTATTCAAATTCACAAGTACTTCACACACCAACTGCTATTTATTTATTAACAACAATTTATACAAAATATTAAAATTGCTATTATTAACTCTTTATATTTTACGAATATTCCAATTTTTGTCACTAAACCATCTTCATAATTAGGAATTTAAATTTCCCTCATTTTAAAAGTTAATATTTCACCTTCACTGATGGCGAAATGTCTGATGTAATAAATTTTAAGTCCCACAAAACCACTAACAGTCTTCGGATGTTTGCAAAAGAATATTATACAAATAATGTAGTTCACTAAAATATTAAAGAATTTGAGGTTGCAAACCAAAATAAATGTATTGTTATTTATATTAAATTTTGCAGAAAAACGAAAAATATTAAATCTTTATTTATTTAAATTTATTTATGTTTAAATTCACACAGTTCGCAGTTTTTGGTAATATATATACTGATATGACTTAAAACCGCTTGTATTACAATATCATTAACTCGTGTGCTTTTATAATAATTATATGCTGTGAATTCCGACTTCAGAAACACATTTAGAAACATAATATTTATTTCACTAATATTCATGTCTCTAAGTCATTTATTTGAAGCATATTTCCTATCTATTTAATATTTCATATTAATTATTCTTCTATTTTGCATTAAAATATATTTTCTATATACAAAACCTAACGATTTTTATGTTGTAAAGTATAAAAAAAGTATATATAATACCATAAACCTATAACTGTTTTTAAAGAATTTAGAATAAATTTATAATCAACATTTTGATTATATTTAAAAATTTTGCTTAAATATTCTATCAATGGTTTTCCATATATATAAATAATTTAATAAATAAAAAATTACACTACAAAACTTGGTATTTCACTTTTAATATCAACATCCCAAATATGTTTGATATTTTTTATCAATTAACATAATTTTTTATTTCCATATTAAATTAATATTTAGTTTTAATTTTATTTTCAATCTACCACATTCCTTTTTCTTTGCAGCAACTCTTTCGCCAACGAAATTATTTTCAATATCTACGTTATGTGTTTATCATTCCATTTCTCTTTTATTCTTTCTGGTTTGTTCTACTGAGATGTATACAACATTTTCACCGCCAGCTAAAGCACCTAGAGCAGTTATTATTGGTATCAACAAATGGTAAAATTTCAATATTATGGAGTCCATTTCCTCTCTTTTCAGTAATTATTAATTTTTGTTATGTTCGATATTTATTTCAACGATTTTCCTTCTCCCAATTTTATGTTTTTCTTCTGAAACTGCTCCCAATTTAAATATTTATTAATATCTAACTTCTTCAATTTATGGACTGGTATATCAAATGTTATGTTTTTTAACTTAGTTTATAAATATAACTTTATACAGATATGCTTTATTTTACTATCACAATTTTTTAGCCATTCCTAATATTTATTTTGCTATCATAGTTCCAGCAACAGTCGCAGTAGCAATTTTTTTTTTCACTAATAGACTTTATGTTGTTAAACATAATTTGTTTACCTTCCTTTTGTAAAATTACTATCAGCTTCATGTCTAGACTGTATATCTATGTGATTTCTGTATGTAATTGCCTTGTTAATTCAGCTTATTTAATGCCGAATTTATTACTCCTCAACTATAATGTTCGGAATTCCAAAATTATTGAGGAATGATATAAAATAATATTTTCATGCATGCAATCCCTTTAGGGTTTTTAACAACAAACCCATTTACTTCATTAATTAACATAGACATAATACTTACTTTTTCATTGTAATAATTGTAATTTCCTACATTTTCTTCTCCGTAGATAAATGAAATATAATAAATTATTTTTCTTACATCGTTGATCGAGACATATTATTTTTGTATATCTTCGCCTATTATATTAAGTGATCATATATTTTTGTCACTAGGTAATATGTTCTTTAAGGTGAAATTGGTTCCGATTATGAATAGTCTTTAAATATATTTTGCATAATGTTTTTAATTATGTTAAATATTTCCAACTATGATCGGATTTTATTTGCTTATTAAAGAAATATCTCTGGAAAATAGCACTTGTTGAGAAACCCATTTTAGCACAATTTTCATTTTTGTTTCAAGGAACTTACATTTATTTTTGTCAACAAATAAAGAAGTAATTTTCTTAACTGATACTCTTTATTTTCAACGAAATGCAATAGACATTTCGTCCATCTCCCCTTAATCCACATATTTCATTAATCACATGGTGATTATTTCGTATTGCATATCTAAATAACCAAAAAACACTACATTATGCATCCAACGATACAACAAAAACCCACCTAATAAGTCGTCTATTTCATATCCAACTACAACCCGAAAAACGCCAAATGAAATGCAAAATTTTTCCCTGCGTATCCAACCCACCCATAATTACACGGTTTTAACCAAAAGTTTCTTTATGCGTATCCACATGAAAAACAACCTGAATTGAAAAGTAGTGGGTTTGCATATCCAAACCGAAAGGTGGAAATTGGTACCACATCTAATTTTTTTCGATTAACGTTTCCATATCCCTCTGGAAAAAATTTCGTAAAACACCTAACTGTTTCATGTGGCGTACCCAAACTTAAAACGGAATAATTTGTCACTTTCCCATTTGTTTCCCTGGGCGTATCCCAGTATGGAAGTGACTTGTTGATAAAAATTTCCTATTGCATATCCAATAACGACTCATTTACACTTTAAACCCAAAACAAATAGCCAGCCACTAAAATTAGTTGCATAACTAACAATGGGAGCAAAAAAAATGAAGGCACTAGTGTTGTGCAATTTATTGAAACTCCAAAGCCTTTATGAGCTTATATACCACACCAACATACTCGCGATTTAAGTAGGCTGGTGAGGAAAACCTGAAATAATTTTTATCCACATGTATTGTGCAATTTTTTTGAATCTCCAATGCCTCCACACTGGCTTATTAGTATGCATGTCAGGGCATGCCTCTGCACTCGAGGTTGGTGATGACAATTCACAAGTGTTGTGCAATAAATTTAAACTCCAAGGCCTTTACCTGGTTATTACTACTGCATGTCATACCTCTGCACTCGAGGTTGGTGGTGACAATTCACAAGTGTTGTGCAATAAATGTAAACTCCAAGGCCTTTACAAGGTTATTACTAATGCATGTCATGCCTCTGGACTTGAGATTAATGTAGGTTGGTACGAGTGTTGCGCAATTTTTCGAAACTCCAAGGCCTCTGCAAGCATTTCGTGCCTCTACACTCACGATTTAAGTATGCCAATGATGACAACAGGAAATAGTGTTGTGCAATTAATGTAAACTCAAAGGCCTTCACAAGCTTATTAAATTCCATTTAATGTCAATCACGAGCATAAAATTAATGTACCATGCCTCCACACACTCAATTTAAGTATGAAGATGATAACAACAGGAACCAGTGTTGTGCAATTTATGGAAACTCTAAGGCCTTCAAAGACTTAGTGAAAAGCATTTAATGTCAATCACGAGCTTAAAATTAATGTACCATACTTCTGCAGTAACGAGTGTTGTGTAAGACTATTTCGCTTTGTTCGTTGTGATGAAAGTTGTGCAACACTTTCTGAAAATTGGCTCAGTATTACAATCGCGAGTTCGCAAGTTTGCACTCGGCCGTCCTATCGCAAGTATATAATTAATGTGCCCAAACGTCATAGTTTTACAGATTAAAACAATTACTCATTTAAACTTTAAACTTACATAAACAACATCTCATGTACCACGCCAACACACTCGCGATTTAAGTAGACTGGCGATGATAACAGGAAACAATTCTTATTCACTAGTGTTGTGCAATTTATTGAAAACAGTCACCAAACTTTAAACTGATGCTACCCAACTACACATTTTCATTTTAAACAACCACACGCAGTTAGTAATAAGCAATTTAATTTTTTTACTAGTAAAATCAACTACTCATTTTCATTCTAAACAGACACTACACATAGCAAGCCAATCACACTTTAATTTTAAATCAGTCATTGTTTTTTAAACTAAACCATATGTGAGATTCCTAGACAAATACACAAAATTGAATATATATCAGCAAGGTGGGTGCGAATCAGACCTCCTTTGTGCTACCAATGTATAATGCTCCACATTCACACATAAAACTGATGCAAATAAGAAGTCATTTTAACTTTAAACAGACACCACAAACCGCAAGCTATTACTACTTTAATATTAAACAAGTCACTCAACTTTAAACTGATGCAAATAGCATGTAATTTTCATTGTAATGCTTTGTTTGTTGTGTTGATCATTCTCTAAACTAAACCAATTGTGAGATTCCTAGTCAGGTATAAAAAGTTTAATAAATATCGGAAAGGTGGGAGGGGGGTGCGAATCGGACCTCCATTGTGCTAACAAATGATTGCGCGCGTAACTAAAAATTAAAACCAAAGTAGTTGTGAGATTCCTAGTAAAGTACACAAAGTTATATATATATATATATATATATATATATATATATATATATATAT
>NQII01000289.1:171098-306312 GCA_002778355.1 Clitarchus hookeri | reverse complement strand
ATATATCTCGGCAAGTGGGTCAATGAATCGGACCTCCCTTGTGCTAACAAAGTATTGCGCACCGAAATAAACAAGTCACCCAACTTTAAGCTGATGCTAATAACAAGTCACTTTTATTTTAAACAGAAAAAACAAACAGCTAACCATTAGCGCTTTATTGCACTCACCTTTGCCAGTATCTCAAAATGAATAAATCATATATATATACTTTTAGTTTATCCGTTAATGTTTTTGTACAAATGTAAAAAATTTACCAGTCTAAAAGAAAAATCCCTTCACCGCTGTTGTCTCCTTCATGGCGAGTCCCTTCATGCATAGCGACTGCATGGATCAGAAAAGAGTGCAGTCTTTGCCCATACATGTGGTTCTTTTTCCAAATGTATTGCGCCAAATAGCCGGCCCACGATATTTCCCATCTACCAAAACACAGAATACTATACCTCACGGAACACCAACCCCATTCTATGTTTATGTCTTAAAGCCTCACCAGGCCACAACTTTAGTTTGTTTCAGGTGTTAACTATTCCACTATTTTCACTACACACAAATTTCTTGCTGTGATTTACTTGCATATGACGATAGCCATGCATGTCAAAGTTACTATAACCTCGCCAACAGTCTGGAATTATCGTCGTTCCTGGCACAATCCATTCACGAATACAAAAGGCTAAGGTTGCAGTATTCCTCTTTTCCACTGGCACCAGAAAGAAATTAGTAGTGTCAACTCTCTATACACCGCCGAAAACCCACTGGCCATGAACTTTTCTTCCCTTGCGGTTTTTGCGCTTACCCAAATTTGCTTCATCGATCTCGGATATTTTGCCATGCATGCCGATTCGTTTCCTGTAAGTTAACACCCAGTCTATGCACACTTGGCGGCAGAAATTTGACCAGTCGACGACTGTCTTGCCTGAGCACTGAAGTTCGTTTACTCTTGGGGATACTTTATCAGTCACCACAATAAACACAACTCGATGATCTTGCCTGGCGACAAATTTGAATCTCGCACGAAACTGCCCTGTCTTGCCGACACTTTGAAATTACATTTTGATCTTTTCTCTGTGTGCTGTCAACACCAGTAAAACCAACCTTGATTGTCCACGAGCTTGGCTTCGCCTTTTCTGCATCGTCCTCACTGTATTGACGATTTGAGGATGTCTTGCTTGAAGAGGAATGTGTTTACGTTCATTGAGAAGTAAATCAATTTCCGATTGTTTAACATGGTTAATTTACACCCTCCACACACCATTGTAGGTTTTCCAATTGAAAATGTTTAGTTTTTTAAGTGAAACTATGTTTGGATATGCTAAAATGAACAATTTACTTGAAATTGGATACGCTTAATGGAATTCGGCAGGATACGCAATACTACACTGACTTGTAAAGGGAATAATTTGAATAGATACTCGATACTGCACTCACAGTTTTACTATGGGTTTGCCATAAGGGTACGCAATACCGAACAATCACAGATTTATCTTAAAAAACATCTTGGTATTAAAACTAGTTTGTGTTTTATCCATATCACACATGAGTATTTCGTCTCTGACACGTCCCAAATAATATAAAATTTCCTCGATGCAAACATCGTGGCTGTGGGTTAAACAGCGATATGGAATGCGATGATTAGTGGCAAGTAAGCGGGCTTAATATTGTCGTTATTTCATTCATTATAGTTTTATTGTCTTTTGAGAAACAAATTTGGGTGAACTGGGGGTGGTTCTTGAAAATGTTTTGTTTATATGAGTCATCCATGTCAAGACGACAACCACAATCCTTTAGAAAATTTTTAATTTTGGTGAGAACAGATAGCTTAGATTTACAAAATAAGCTTCTATATTTGTGAAGCCGAAAAACGAAAATGGAGAAAATTTCACTAAGTTATCCTCCTCCCAATTCAAAATATCTTTTTCATGACGTATTTAATGTGAAGCAACCTCTATTTTTGGTTCAATCACAGTCGCCAACAACTCTATCGGGTACTCAAAATCCAAAGTGAAACAACTTCTGTTCTGATAACATACACAAAAATGATAAGTAAGTACATTTTTCCAGTTTGGATTAGTATTTTATGTTGTCAAGAATTCCTGTTATGTAAAATTCGCTTTCCAGGACTGTGTGGTCAGAAAAACATTTTCACTGCATATTTCACGAATGAGGAAGAGGTCATAAATGGCTTTCATTGACACTGATCCTCACAAAATACAATAAAAATTTTACGATAAGTTTGCTTTGTAATTTGTTAGATTCCAACTATGAATTTTTCCAAACATGCACTGATCATGGAATATTTATCTACAAATGTAACAATGGGTAGATCTTAGGAACCGCAATTATTACATTCCACGAAAAAGGCGATGTGTTGTATTCGAGATAGCAAAATTTTTTCTGTTCTTCTACTACGATTTGAAGTTTATCGAGATCGATTAGTGGCAATATTTCCATGAATTTCAAGTATCAAAAATAAATGAATTTTGTTAACCGCATTAAAAAAATTGATAAAGTCAGTCCATTTGCCAGTTTAATTGGATATAATATATTATGTAGTAAAATATGCTGAGTTGTTGTATAATAAACTCTGTATTTTTTGTCTCGAGAAAAACACGTATAAAATAGATTTTCCCGTTCCCGCAGCACCAATTAAAGTTACAAATTTGAATTTCAGAGAAAGTTAATTATCGTCGAGCCATGTAAACAAAGTCGTTTTATCATATTCCTGTACTTAGATAGAGTAATTTTTTCGGATGTTAGATTTGTTGTGTTCGTATCTATTTGTTCAGATTTAGAAGATGAATATACACAAGTTATTAATTTTTTCTGAAGATTTTCAAACGAAAATTTAGGCTCCCATAAACACATTTTATTACTGCGTAATATTTCTGTGAAATTTGAACCCCAACCACATTTTCCCAATAGACCTCCTTTTACCCGAAATTTGTATTTCACAATTTTTCAAAATGTGTTAAACCACACAATGGTTTTTCTTCTTACCAACAAGACTGTCCATCACATCTCAAAATCTCTAAGGCATCATTTGGAAAATATAACTTTTTCACAACTGAAATAAAATAAAATCCTTATTTATAGCTTGTCTACTCATAAACTGGTAAACTACCAACGTCGACATTGCTTTTATACCTCTTTTCTCCCAAAAAAAGTCTTATTTTTATTTTCATCAGCGTTTTTGAATACTTCGAATTTTTTTAGTTTACAGTGTAGTATTAAACCGCAGTATGAAGAGGTCAACATAAATTATATTCCAGATATGGCAAGGAGGATGCCTTTACTGTTTAGCAAAAAAAATTATGTAGTTAAGTTAATATATTCATTAAATCGCTTAAGTGGCTGTGGCTAGCTTTCAACATTACAAATATGTTAATTATTTCACTTTTACCTCCAGAGAATGCCCTTTCAACAAAAAAAGTGCAGCATCAAGCTGCATTGGTCATTTGCATTGCCTTGAAAGGAATGTCGACCTATGTGGCTATTTGCACTGCATAAAGACTGTTACGATAACTGCCTGCAATTGCATCACATAAATGCATAAAAGAAAAGGGAGGGTCTCTGTACGACAGCTATTAAGGAGTTGCTGGTGTTAGAATGCTATTCTTGGTTGGATCGCCTGGCATATAGCCAAATAATGGCCTTTCAACAAAAAAGTGCAGTATCAAGCTGCATTATTCATTCGCATTGCTGTGAAAAGAAGGCCGACTTACGCACGACAGCTATTAAGGAGTTGTTGATGCGAGAATGCCAATCTGGGTTGGGTCACCTGGCATATAGCCAAAGTTAGCTTACATCAGGCGCAAGGATTAATATATTTAAATATACACTGACGCGACAAAAGTCATGGGATACCTCCTAATATTGTGTCGGACCTCCTTTTGCCCGGTAAAGTGCAGCAACTCGACGTGGCATGGACTCAACAAGTCGCTGGATGTCCCGGCAGAAATATTGAGCCATGCTGCCTTTATAGATGTCCATAATTGCGAAAGTTTTGCCGGTGCATGAGTTTGTGTATGAACTGACTTCTCGATTATGTCACATAAATGTTCGATGAGATTCATGTCGGGCGATCTTGGTGGCCAAATCATTCGCTGGAATTGTCCAGAATGTTCTTCAAACCAATCGCGAACAGTTGTGGCCTGGTCACAGGGCGCGTTGTCATCCATAAACATTACATCATTGTTTGGGTAGATGAAGTCCATTAATGGCTGCAAGTGGTCTCCAAGTAGCTGAACATAACCCTTTCCAGTCAATGATCGGTTCAGTTGGACCAGAGGACCCAGTCTATTACATGTAAAAACCGCCCACACCATTATGGAGCCACCACCAGCTTGCACCGTTCCTTGTTGACAACTTGGGTCCATGGATTCGTGGGGTCTGCGCCACACTCGAACCCTACCATCAGCTCATACCAACTGAAATCGGAACTCATCTGACCAAGCCACGGTTTTGCAGTCGTCTAGGGTCCAACCGATATGGTCACGAACCCAGGAGAGGGGCTGCATGCGATGTCGTGCTGTTAGTAAAGGCACTTGAGTCGGTCTTCTGCTGGCATAGCCCAGTACAGCCAAAGTTCGCCACACTGTCCTAACGAACACGTCCGTCTTACGTCCCACATTGATTCTTGGGGTTATTTCACACAGTGTTGCTTGTCTGTTAACATTGACCATTCTACGCACACGTCGTTGGTCTCGGTCATTAAGTGCAGGCGGTCGGCCACTGCACTGTCCATGGTGGGAGGTTATGCCTGAAATGAGGTATTCTCGGCACACTCTTGATACGGTGGATCTCGGTATGTTGAATTCCCTAACCATTTCCTAAATGGAATGTCCTATGCGTCTAGCTCCAACTACCATTCCGCGTTCAAAGACTGTTAATTCCCGTCGTGCGGCCATAATCACGTCAGAAACCTTTTCACATGAATCACTTGACTACAAATGAAAGTCCAACAAATGCACTGCCCATTTTAACATTTTGTACGCGATACTACTGCCATCTGTATTTTTGCATATTGCTATCCCATGGTTTTGTCACCTGAGTGTATATCGGCAAGGGGTTACTGAATCGGACGCCCCTTCTGCTTCCAAGAGGTTTCAAATATTAGAATCTGTTTACTGGCAGGAGGAAGGAATTTCTACAACTGCCTTTTGTGAGGTATTACTGCATTAACACCTGTGTCCTGGCTGAATGTTTAAAACTGTGATCAAACAGGTTTCTTAGTTAAGGCAGGATTACACAAAGGAAGAAACGTTTATACATATGTATAAAATTTACAATAAGATTCAGTATAACGCAGTCGCGTTTGCATATATGATTTATAAATACCAAAATATATCAATCTCATAAACTTCATAATTAAAAAAAAAATTAACACTTGGCTGAGATTATTAACAAAGCCAAAAGTTTTATAAATTGGTATATTTTTTATTAAAATGTCAAGTTTAATGGTGTTTGTGAATAGTGAGTTACAAAATTATAATAATTTGTGTTAAAGAAGTAAAATATATGGAAGGAATAGATTTTTGTGAAATTGTTAATGAAAATAGAGTATACTAAGTTTCGAAACCCTTTGGGGTGAAACTTTTGTACATTTTTATGATCACACTGGTAATTCGATCATAAAAGAGAAATATGATGTAAATTACCATTGCGATAATACATTTTTTTACCATGAATAAAATATGTTATTATTTTGTTACGTATTTACATTTATTACTTTTTTGAAGTTTATAAAAATTAGTTATTTTCAAAAGCAATATGTATAATATTTTTAGAAGCGACAATAGTATATTATAGGTTTGATCACTTTTATCAAAATTCTTGTCCAATTCATCACGTTCTTCTTGATAAAAAATAATGAAAATTTTGTTTCAGGAAAAAATTCTTTTTATTTTCATACTACATTTGAATAAATTCTTCCAGCTGTCTTTCCGACATTTTTTCATTAGACATACGAATTTTTACACTCGAAAATAATTTTGAAGTTATGTGTGAATTTAGCACTCATTCAAGGTACTTTGCATCACTGTACGAAGGTTTAGTCATTGAAACCGGCCTATTCGTTTTATATTAAAACAAGTTGATAAATAACAATGTTTTGAGAAGATGGATTCCTAAAATATCTTGCCCTGATGTAAATTCTGGTATGCCTTGTATCAATAATATGCTGCCCATAAGCCTGATCGCTTTGCTGTGATTACCCAATTCCACTTTGTCAAGCAAGCGATCAACCAAAGGGTTATTGGGATTGAATTGAACATACTGGAAGCTTTCCATTATTGGGAGTGATCGGCCCATAACCGCCATGTCCACAACCGAAAGCATTTTTGTCGGGTAATGATGGGCTTAGCAGTATTCGGTAATTCAACTGATTTATTCGATTGCATGAATCGTGTTGGCATGCAACCTGTGTTACAAAACATTTTTAAACAACTGGCATTTAACGAGTCTAATTCGTCGATGCAAACACAAGTATTGTGACGCAGGGCGACAGATAGGGGATCGTGATCATTGTGTGGTATCTTGGCCGAATTCAAAGCAAGGCGATTTAGTATACTGGTGTTATTTCATTTTAAAAGAGTATCTGAAAACATATTTTCCCGCACCAATCTTGCTGTAAAGTAACAGGGACATTCGCAACTGATAGCCTCGGAAATTCAAAGATGCCATGAATTTCATTAAAGTGACCACCAGATCCATATTGAATTCCCCATATAAAATCATCAATGCAAATCCAATGTACACATGGTCCAAGTACTTAGTGAGTAATAAGCCCTTTTCGGGCGTAGTTTGATATACTTTCGTTTAAACATTTATGTTTTTGTACCTATAATTAATTTTTTCTAGATGGCACCACTCGATCCTCGGCTCAATGTAAATGGGAAGGTGAACTTGTGAATTTTCGCAAAACGAACACAGTAAATTAGCAAGGTGTTTAACATTAATCATGTACACGGGTAGGCCACTGTGTTTGACAACAAATTGTTTTGTATCGTCGTATATTTCGAATTTATTTTTGTACACATATTTAAAAAATTGGTCATCGATATAGGAATTGTGAAGCCCCATATGCAATAACCATGAAAAGATGATGAATGCATTGCAAATGAATTCATTTTTGAATTTAGTCAGTTCGATGGACGATTCTACCCTGCCCTCACCCCCAAATTTCAAATTTTGCACTACGAACCCGAAATTGTATTCGCTGAGCGGCTCGTTTCCATCCCCCATCGCCGACACCGAATATGTTAACTGTGAGATTCGAAAGAGAGACTAATTTTTCTTTTGGCAGTCTCCGGAGAGTGACGGAGAGGAAACCTGGAAAACATATATTATCAAAGATGCCGTTTTTTTTTTAGCATTATATTGGGTAACGTGTTTTTTTTTTTTCGTTTTACTAGCAAAAATTCTCATTTCGACATAAAAAGAATTCAGATACTGTGAGGTGTTGAACAATGTGGTCGTTCTGTCCTCTTCATCATTAATTGTACCATAATTGGCTTCCATGGAAGCCAAATCATTCGTCATCCGAGTCTCCTTCTCTACTACTAAAACTATTTATATTTTTCGTACCTTTCTTTATGAAATCACAAAACTGAAGTACATTTTTCAAGTCGAAAATGAAATTGGGTAAACCGAGTAATTTTGGCATGTGGTGACCAAATATTGAATGTAAAAATGAAGTAACTCGCTTCAGGTTCACTGAGTATTTTTGAGTCATAATATACAGCAAGTAGACAAACATCTTGAAAGGAATCGCCAATTTTGTCCTGGAAATGAGCTTTACATTTTCGATGAGCGCAGGAGGCCATTGTCAGATCATTAAACATTACGACAAATTTTTCATCGATATATTCCAAAGTTTTAAAATCGAGTTAAATCAAAGCATATTGCTTCGCCACTACATTTGCAAATATCGGGCAAAGTAACATCACTATCAACTTGTATTTCTACCACAATAGGAAATGTGGCACTTTAAGTTAGATATCGAAACACCGCACTTGAACACAAGGAAAAGGGACAAGGGATATCAGTGGTTTGGGAATATCGTAACGGTATTTGATGGCCAACAAACAAGTCAGGGAAGGCGAAGCTGTTTCGAATACATTTAATAATGGATTTATTAAATACCCATCGCGAAAGACTTCGTAGCCCAGATGGTCAAGGACCACTTCATATTCAGGTATTTCAAGACTCATAGGTAATTCACTTTCGCAAACGATTGGAAAACTTCTGTTACAGCACCAAGTTACCACATCGCCTTACCAACATAATGTCGGAAAAGAATTAATTAATTGCTTTGCGAGCAGCCGATAAAAGTGACTTATTATTGTTTGAAGACGAATCCTCATTATCTCTTCCCTCACGACTACTGGATTAGCCAAAAACTATATATTTGTATGTATTGAGTAAGTTTGCCCAATCGAGAAGGGTTTCGCATAGAGACGAAAGTAAAAAATAAAACACATCGGTTTTGTAGAATCCTATGTACAAGAGATTTATTATATTTACGTGAACACACCAACCACTCAAGATGAATTTCCACACCGATTCGGGTTGAAAAATTTGAACACACAACCAATCAACTTTATTAGATTTCCACTATCGATATAGCGAACAAGCAATGACCACACACTCGTTGTATAGCCAAGATTAAAAATATCTGATAAAATAAATACAAACCAGTAATAATTTTGTTTAACTGTTTCTAATGTGATATTAATTTATGCTGAAGAAGACATAGGCTCATATAGTCGTTTTCGCGGAGGATAAACCCCATCTTCGTCGTACCGACATTCATATTTGTTACCTCTGCCATACAATGCATCTTTTTTTCGTTTCAAGCCACATTGAGAATATTAATTTATATCATTCTGCTGCGGCTGCCCTTGTTGTTGGTGTTTATCCAAAGTCCACTTTTTTGCCATTCAACTACTTCGTCAATAAGGTTAACATTCTTAATTTCGATATTATTTACTCGAAAATAGCCCGTATAGCAAAGGTAGGCTATGTAAAAATAATTTGGATTTTCGCCAGATAATTCCTCGATAAGCGCATGCATGAAATTGTCCATGTAATAATCGAAATCAATGTCGGGTTACCGTATTGCCTTCTCGAAACGATCAATTACATAAAATTAATTTTTACTGAATGGATAAAACTCGCGATTATAAAATAGAACCTGGAGTTCAGCACTTCCCAATGCATATTCGGAAAATATCACATCGGACGAAATGTATAAATTTTCAACATTGAATAAAGTGTTCTCCAAATTGTTTGTCTCGAATTGAAAATTAGTCTCGACCATACTAACTCGATACAGTTTGCACATCTCAGTTACTACATTTTCATCGTCAATTGGACTTAGATTTTCAATTTCGTAAGTAATTTCACTATCAATACATACAACAAAATATACGCCGATATATTCAAATCCCAATTCATAACTACTTGACCCAATGGATGAGCTCACCCAACCATCAGATATCAGCACATCTGCCCCATAGTAGCTACCCTTATCATCATCACTCTAAATAGTTTGAGTTTGTGCCCGATGACTATTTGCTGTAATAAATTCTTCGTCATTTCACTTTTGGTGGACAGTGAGGTCAATGAAGGTGTACCGCCTAACATATTTACTGNGTTTGAGTTTGTGCCCGATGACTATTTGCTGTAATAAATTCTTCGTCATTTCACTTTTGGTGGACAGTGAGGTCAATCAGCCTTATCAAGATTTAAAGAAAAAACTTCACTCGATGAATTGCAAGTTATAGAAACGACAATAGATCCACCTTCTTTGAAGGGATCGTAAACAGGAACGAAAGAAACAAGTTAATCTTTTAATGTCCATATATTGATGGGACTTCATTTTTTAAAATGGTTATACGAGCTGAGCCATTCGGGAATATGATGTCGAGCGGTTGGCAAAGAACATTGTGCTTGATTGTCCAACACAAACTGTAATGTTAGCCCATCTTTAGATTGAGTGTATATAGGAGTAATATAGGAAAAAAAACCGTGCTAACAAAATTTAGCCCAATGGGTAAAATTTCGTGAAAATTAGCTTTTTCGGTTCGGTGTGTCACAAGACAATATCCTTTGACGTAAAATGGGAACATGGCTATGGTAAAATTCTCGACAAACTCAATCACATGGTCGCGCCAAATGAGGTTATCTTCGTAAGCGTCGAAATTGTGTTATTCGTTGACATCAAACGCAACCAACCCGCAGTCATACTCGGCCCCTCGTTGTTTTTTTTTATCGACCAGTGGGCAAAAATGCATTTTAACAACAGATCATAACCGAAGGGTGAAACTTCTTGCGGAGTGATTTTACCGAGTTCACTGGATCTGACAATGGAAATGATTTTATTTCGACTGTGTTTGGTGTCATACCGACCCACGTGTTGCATGATGATGCGATCCAAATTCGTATCTACTGTTTCTCGGCTAATTTATTCGATGGGTTTGATAATTTCCCCAATTTGTTCCAAATTATCGTCTAACGCACTCAAGTTAATCATCATTTTTCCGAAATAAAACGTATATCAGGATGCTCACGAACAAAAATGACATAAAAATGTTGATAGATGTGGTATACAAAAAAACGTTCGGGCCATATTCCTGTGTCAGAAATGCAGATTACAAATGCTCGAGAATATTCCGTAAACATTCGTTGGTCTCTTACGACAGTAAGGATATGTTATGCTCGATTAGATCAAATAAAATTTAGCTTTTTTTCTTAAATACCAAGATATATTAAATAAAAAAATTATATCCAGATTAATTTTCTTCAAATGAGAAAAACAGACAAAAACAAAAGAACCTTTTTACTAATCGCAACTACGTTTGTTATTACAATTTGACCTATTTACATCGCCAATTAGGTTACCACAATTTAGACAGCTGAGAAATCGAACCTTTTTCAAAATAATAGAGCCCGGACGATGATAAATATTCTCTCTTGTATTGTGCCATTTGTTGCCAATGTTTGTAATTTAGTTTTTCGCAATTCGAATGTTAATCTCATCAATGATTCATCTCGGAGTTCTTTATTGGAGAATAATTTTTTCACATTATCCTGCCAAGAAATGAGTAACTTTAACCTTTTTCGAACAGTAACCCCTGCAACAGTAATTAATCATTTCGGATTGAAATTTGCTAATCATTTTCTTCATTTTTACATGAAATTGGTTTGTTCAATTGCTGTAAAAATTGCAAACCAGTACACTTTAATAAAATTCTCACAAACAAAATGTAAATATGCATGACTTATTTTGAAATTTTTTTTGCATATTTTAATAAACTCACCCAAATTTTCGTGTCTCGCAGGTTGCTTGCATTTAACAAATTCATATTTATTATCACTGTCATCGTTGGTTAAAATCGTCTCTCACAAAGTGATTTCGTTTATTGAGATACAGTGTTTTTTTGTGTTTCCTCTTGGCCAGTATACGTTATTACAATTGCCAGTACTCAAGCGTTAACAAAATTATCACTGCCAGATTATTGTAAATTAATGGTCAATATTTTTGTCTTTAGTGCTATAATGAGTACATATACATATATAATCGAATGAAAAACTATTTTCTACAAGTGTTTTAAGTAGTATATTTTTATTTCTGTATCCATCGAAAAACGTTGAACATAGCATAAATAAATACAATTTTTCGAGCAAACTCTGATAAAGATTGGAATGATTGTTTTTTTTTCGTGCAATTATTTACACCAGCCAACATCAAATGCAGCCATATCTACATTAAAGCCGATGTCGACCCTTTCCATCCCCGATGCACTTCGGGGGTCATTAAAGTTTCACCATATTCAGGTACCGTTACATCAAATACTGACCGTTTATTAAGAACATTTATTACCGTAGAAATATTTTTTTTCACTTCGTTTGAGTGTCGAGAGTATTCATCTTTGATTAGGTTTAAGATTTCCATCGATTGCATTTTTTTCATTTATTATGAAACAAACATAATAAACATTCAATTGCTAATAAAAACATTCCATCAGAATATTCAATATGTTGTAATAAAAATGCAGTGCACAAATTGTATAATGATGAAAAAATGTAAATGGTTTTTTGTGATC
Source organism: Clitarchus hookeri (assembly GCA_002778355.1). Lineage (NCBI taxonomy): Eukaryota > Metazoa > Arthropoda > Insecta > Phasmatodea > Phasmatidae > Clitarchus > Clitarchus hookeri. The sequence goes on along the minus strand of NQII01000289.1, from coordinate 294,211 downwards.
TCACAATTTCTTCTGCAAACTCAGGTTCTAAAACAGAGTAAAATATTCTTTTTTTAGATAACCTGTATATAAGGGAGGGCCGAGGTGTGTTGGAAGTCATAGATCTACCAGTTGTAGACCTGTTGTGACCACAAGAACATTGGTTTTGTGTATTCGAGTACATAGAAAAAAAAAACAACTTTTCAAGTGATGGCTGAATTCAATGATGATGAAATTGCTATTTTTATTTCGGATAACGAAGTTGAGATGTTTAGTCAAATTGATATTGACAACTCTTTAGATTTAGACACTTGGTCCATTGAAGAATTGACAAAGGACAATGAGTTGGAGCATCTTCTGGAAATATATCAACTTCAACTCCAGCAACCGCGGCCACTTTCCGATGCTAAATTGGAATCACCGCAGTTCCAGTCCCAACAATTACATATTTCCGATGGTGAGTTGGAATCACAGCAACTCCAGTCCCAACAACGGCATCTTTCCGATGGTAAGTTGAAATCACCTCAGCTCCAGCCCTGGCAGCAGCAACCATCACATCCAACAAATGCTTGTGATAATGACATTTGTTTGACTGCACCAAGAAATTTAAATTTTTGTAAAAATAAATGGGGATGGACCTTTTCAACGGATGATGACGAAGAAAGGCAAGAAAGGTAAGTATTTAATTTAACAGGGAAACGACAATGCAACTTCCATGACGCTACTCTCGATAAAAGAGTGAAGAATAAAGGGACTGTTGGGTATTTAACTGACTCTCTAAGTTCGGGATCTTCCAGTGACTACGATAAAAAAAAAAACAAAAATGTTAGGCAACCGCCAAAACACTGCGAGTTGGAAAATGTTGATTTGACAAGAACTTTTGTTGCTGATTTTAAATTTGGCAGATATAACGGGGAAATAATATACACTAGAGTTTGCATATGCTACCCAACAAGGCATAAACATTTCTTGTATAACTATACCTGTGCCAAATCTACATTTGACAAAGAGAATGTCTACAGATCTCGAAAAAAATAGGAAATTTTATCTTAATGTGCATGGAATTCCTTGGAATATTATCGATTCGACAAAAGAGATCAACCTTGTCCAGGTTCATTCAATCTTGAATGAAAAATGGATTTAACATATCTTTGTGATGAATAAAATACAAGTTAGATCTCTACAAAAAAAATTACAGTACCCAGAAAGAAAATAATGATTTGTCACACGAAAACTTCAAATGGAATTGGAGGTATTTGTAAAGGTCACATTAATAGGCCAACACTTTGGAATTGTGTATTGCCCACTATTCGATTGTTTTGGGATCTGGTTAATCAGGATTTTAAAAAAGAAAGGGGACAGACACAACAACAGGATATACCAAAAAAAAAAAGTATCGTTCAAATGGTTTTACTTTTTTTTCTCTATGTGTGAGGCGATTGCCATACAAGAAAACCACAAACTTATTTCGCAGTACCATAATGGATATCGACCAACCACAATCGCCTCTGGAGCGGGCCGAAGACGATGATAGGACAGTCTCGTGGACAGAAGATTATATAGACGTGTCATCGCCGGAGTTTCTCGAGAAATTTACTCAGGCAACAATATTAAACGAAAAACCGCTTGTGAATCATACAAGAATATCGTGTATAGAATAAGTGAATTTGGAACTGGATAAAACTATGGTAATCGACATTCAGTTTCGTGTTTATGCTGGCAAGAATGTTCCTATAGAAATTGCATCTGCTACAGTAAATGGTATTTACATGGCGCATGTTGAAAGACTAGTCCCACTTTCACATTTGCCTACAAGTATGTTGGAAGATTATGGACAAAATTTGTATCTTTACCAAAAAATGCATTGTATACCTTGGGCCCTACCGTGTAAGGCACATTATTATTATCCAATGGTAAACATTGAAACTATTAGCAAAATCGTACACGAAAGTTGGATATAACACATTGTTGTGAGAGGTACTCAAAAATTCACTTTTTTATGAAATTGGACGTGACCGCCGAGGAACTCGTAATAGCTGCGCAAAATTTTATAACACCTGTGGTTTTCATAATTCAAAGCCATGCCTACAAAGATGACCTTTGATAAATGCAGACTTTATTTGGAAAGTTCTTGCTAGAATAAAATGAGTGTAAACACAAAAACAATAACAAATGATTATTTTTTGTTGTGTAACTAAATCTATTTATGTATGTGTTAACAAATGCTTTTGAATTTGTAAATCAATGTTTTTGTATCTCTAATTGAATATATGTGTTAATAAAAATATATTTATAAAATAAATTGATTTTTTAAATTATAACTTTCAACCAATAAAAAAATGAATGATACTGGTCTCAGTTATACATTACAAATTTGGGTGATGAAAAAAACTGATAGAACACAGTTATTTTAAAATTTACCAGTTTTCTTATGGATCTGATAATTGAAATCTAAAAATTCGTTACAAAAACCCAAATAAATTACCTCCCACAATATTTATGGATTTACCCACATTTAGCATGGATATATATAATATGAAGAATCGCGATGTAGCAAATTGGTTTTATATCGATCTTAGTTTGTCAACTCGGTTAAAACTTGATAATAACGATGGAGTTACTTTAGTGTTAAATCCTACAGAGAAAACCAACGTTTATTAAAACGATGTTAAAGTACTTTTTGCATATGTTATATTTTCACAAATACTTTTTAAACATTTTATTACAGCATCACCCCCACCACAAACAGCTACCAAGACCTTCAACTCCTCCCCGATCGGCATCTAGATGCTCACAATCGCAAGATTCCTATCCGATGGGTACCCCAGGACCAGAACTCACCTTTCCCGATACTCCCGCACCCCAAACGCAATTACAAAAATCTCACCATCATCGTGTTTCGACAATAAACATTTTCGAATCAGTTCAACAAACTCGAAACGATTCAGAGTCAGACCACAAAGATAAAGATGATAGTGGCTGTGAGGCCGAAGACGAAACTGGAAAAAAACAGACATATGTACCATTTTAAAGTTGTGATAACGGAGACGACGAAAAGGAGGGACCGCCTCATACACCACCTAGCATTCAAACCCTCGATAGTAATTCAGAAAACCATCTATGCCAACCATTCAAATACAATCGTACGGTTAGTGATTCGGAAAAACATTTACGTCAACCATTCAAATACAATCGTACGGTTAAATCAATAAAACAAAATCTCAGAGAAGAATATAAAGAACGTAGGCGATTTCGTCGTAGAATCTCACTCAGCGATGTTGATAGTTATCACAGCGATGAGAAATATTTATCTTCTGAAATGGTAATACCTATAATTGATGATAATGAGCCGGTGATTGCGCTCCCCGATGATCAAAGCGTTACCAAAATCGGAGTCGAAAAAGAGGAAAATCGTATTTTCAATGATAATTTTATAGATAGGACGTTGACCTCGTCATCTTTTGCAGACGGGCCTATATCTACTCTGGGGTCGAGTATTTATCGAGGACTACAGGATTTGTCAATAATGCCAAGCAGTAAGATGGACGATGCCATGACATTTAATCACGATTTATTTCCCGATACATTAATTACCCAACTTGGTTATCCAGAAAAAAGGGAGTTTAGGATTTTCGCAGATAATTTATTTCTCGAGGCTTAAAACAGAAGGCCTGGTGTATATGGCAAATATTTAAACTTTTTGAAATTTAATATGCACCCTGAACAAAACGATAGAGTCCTTGAAGAAATTCAAGAAAATATTTTGCTTTCACTGACTTACGATCGTTATCTACAAGAATTAAACCTATTGTGTAACGTTTACATAAAACAAGATAAATTTTTACTAAATGTCCATCAGAAATATAAATATGCTCTTGCGGTTTTCATCTTGGGTAACATTATCGAACAATTGACAAATAAATAANCTCATATATATATATATATATATATATATATATATATATATATAAGAACCTAATAATGCCAAAACAGAAAAGACTACGCTGTAGTAGTCGGAGCAGATCTCCAAGTCCTTTGCATAGAAGATCATCTTCACCTATTCGCCGCCGACGAAAGAGGTGAAGTTGTAGTTAGAGAAAAAAGTTAAACAAATTTAAAAGACATAAGGTAGGCCAAGTAGTTTGAAATAACTATTTTATACATGGGTAAAATAATTTCTGTAAATCTAATACAATCAATAATAAAGAAAACATAATAATTTAAGGTTTTTATTTTACCAACATTCCAATTTTTGTACAAACAAAAAATTTATATATATACCCACACACTAACATCCAAATTTAAATTTTTTTATATCATTGATTTGCATTAACATTTCGTTTTCTGTAAATTGAGTATTTTTAATATTAAAGCAATTCTCCCAAAAATTAAATTTTTTCTCAGTACATCGTTAATTTGCAGATACATGTTTTGATCCCATAGATCATAGTAGACATGTAACAATTTCTTGGATTTGGGATGCTTTTTTCGGAGCAAATTAATTCGTTTTTTTTCCTTTGTACGCAAATTGCGTAATAAACAAAATCTAAACTATCCTCTTTCAATTTCATTATTACGAAATTTGGTTTCAAATTATCATTAACTTCTTCTGTGCTGTTTTTAGTGGTATTGGTAATGACGGTCTCTTTTGCGACTCGAGCCAATAATTGTCATTTCATAATTTATATCGGTAGATTTTGCTTGGAGTTGTTCTATCAAATACTCGATGTCAATCTGAGACCTATATTATCTTCTTTCGCGAATACACGGAAGGACGTGTTTATAAATTAAATCTTGAAAATTTTCTAAAATGGCATTCTGGAACGTTATAAATTTATAGATTCCCGGTTCGTTGATGAAGATAGTATGCGACTGCTCGTTCACAACTGCGACTGAAATTGCAATGGTTGCCAATTCACTGATAGTTTTTTTATGCTTTTCTTTTGAGTGATTAGTAATAGCTTTCCGGCTGTTTGCATATCCCAATAACAACGCAATATCTTTTCCTTTAAACCATACATTATTTTTTCTATCCAAAGTAAAACCAATATTGTGGTTATTGTATTTTAAAACTTGATTTTTCAAATCCAACACCTGATCCATTATTTTACTCGTTACTAAGAGCACACTGTCCCTTTACAAATGTGCAAAGTAACACAAACTCTCGAGGTTTCAGTTTCTATCAAAAGTTAACCGCATATTAATAATACCCCCCTCCCTTATCTTTTTTTTTATTTTCATTACTGCTAGAAAAACGGCAGAAAGAAGAATAAATTCATTTTTTATTTATTTTTCTTTTCCAAAAATAAAAATAAAACATTGAAATAATAATATACACATCAATGGCTGTAAATTTATTGTATTTTGTCGGATCGAACATGACACTATATTTTCTTTTATTTACATATAAACCTAAAATGTGATCTAGATCATGAATGTGCACCTGTTGATAAAAAAGATAAGACTGTTTATTATCTTTGTCAAAACAAATACTTATATGTGGAGGTAAGGATGCGTGTGCGCTTATTGGACCTTCGCCATCAAATGGGTCTCCATCTCCGTGATTGCGGCTGGCAAATTGAATAGTGCCAACACCGGAATGGTTTTCATTTGTGTACATAAAAATGTAATTTTTAAAATTGTCAATTTAAAATTTTAAAACTTTATTGTTTACATTTCAAAATCTATCGTTTACTAAAATACAAAGGAATTGTGGAAAATAATATTTGAAATTTTTACGGGAAATTCATTTTCAGACATATTGTAAATTTCTGATATAAAATATCGCACCTTTATGGAAAAATAAATTACAACAAGTACTCCCAATATCAATAATTAAAAAAATATAAAAATAGGCATTTTATAGTTTACGAAATTTTGTCAGGAAATTAACATGGGCTGATGGGAAACAACTCGGTAGGTGTGGCTGAGATTCAAAAATTCCCAATATCATGTCGGCCCTACATATGCAATAATTGAGTTTAAAGCTAGATGTTGTCAAGTCGCTCGTGACAATTCCATCTTTACAGACACATGATGTCAACTTCCCGTCTTTGTTCCACACGAGTGCATAAGTTGAGATGCATGCCCCTTCAATTTCCGAAGGATCTGTGCTTTTTAACACCTGAATTATTCCGAGTTTGGAATCACACAATGTGGTGTTTGCTAGAGGGGGAGGGGAAATGGGTGACTGTTGAGGAGTTGTTATGGAAGGTCTTTCTATTCGTGGGGTACATGTTTTTTCCTCACAATCGAAATTCAATTTCGATAAGTTGCCTAAAACATGACAATCTGACGAATCAATGCAATGAAATGGCAAACGATAGACAATCTACTCTTTTATGAAAAATATCCTCGTTTGAAAATATTTTTTACTCGATTTTATCCCTATAATTTTCGGGAATCGTCTGCCGAGTTGCATGTATGCAAAGTGCTGCTACTGTAAGGGAAATACAAATACAACAGATTAGAATAAATTGTTTCATTGAATCTTTTTTTTTTTCAATCAAACAAGTAATTTTTGGTCAAACCGACGAAATATAATGGATTTTTATCCCGACATATCCAATGGTTAATGTTTTCACAATTAAAAAAAAAAACATAATTGTTGTGCTAATTTCATTTGGGTAAATTTTTACCACCCTCAATTCATTAGGTTCCTTGAGATTAGGTTGTATTTCAGTTAAAGTTTCATGTAAACCCATATCTAATGGCATTGTAGCCTTTTTTCAAATTTATTGAATTCAAATATTGGCTCGGGTGAATAAATTTTCCAAAGTGATGATACTGCTGCTAGTTTTTCTAATTCTTCAATTTCGGATTCATATTTACTTAAATTAATTTCGGCCAAAGGAATTGCCGGTTTATCGAATTCATTTATTTTGAATTCCATTTCGGTTTCGCAAGACTCCATTTCTACCGAATCGATTATGGTTACTTTGGATTTAACAAGTTCGATATCGGTTTCAGTTTCATTTCCATGGAAATCGAGATTGGCCGAGATTATGTCTGGTCTGTCAAATTGAAACAGTTTCAGTTTCACGTTCGTTTAATAAGCCTATTTACAAGGGATCGTATTCGGCAATGTGATCTTCACGATGAATAATTACAACCGGGAGGAATTCATTAAAATTCCCCCAATCATTAACAACCTCACGAAATATGAATGCATCCTTGGTATCATAATTGCCATATTCACCATCAACATCATTCGTGTTTCTTTATATTTCAGCGATGTTTGGATAAAGTAAATTCAGCACTTGATCGTTTTCCACATAAAACTCATACCGAGATTTATCACCACTAGTCTCGTTGATCGTAGTGGTATTTTTAAAAAGTTCGAAATAATCGTCGGGGTTTATTGCTTCAACCAACAATCTCAGTTTTTCTGCATCATTAAAAGTTTCATCCATATTCTTTAAACTTGTATAAACACTCCGAGGGATGGATTTGGTAAAATTGTAAACGATAAATACAGAAAATGGCGAATTATTTGAAATGTCATCAATCAAGTCGAAATCTCCTCCACTACGACGAAGATTTAACAATGTTCGTCGAAACAAGGTTTCTGTCCAATGGAAACTGACCAGAAATTGGATCACTGCCAGAATAAATATGTTCATTATGAGCTAGCATTTATCTCTATCGTCGACAACTACTTAGTCTATAATTTTGCACAAGAGAAAAATGATAAAGTCTATAGATGGAATCTGATTAAACAACTCTTTCAAAATCACATATATTTCATGTGGTTTTTTACATTGAATATAAAGTTTTTTCGTAGATTTTGGTATAGAACAATTATTAAATATTTCTCCATTTTGTGTACGATGTAGGGGTTTATTATAAATTGCTGTAGAGTAGGAATCATTGGGTAAGCAGGACTTTTTTTTTTTTTTTGGGAATCCAAAATAACATGAATAAATTGTTCAAATTTTCTTTATTAATAGTCATGGTTGGAACTTATATACAAAAAAATTTCACAGAATTACATTAAACAAAATATTTTTTTACAAAACCACATTCCTTTCAGATAAAACATATTCGTAAATAAACACATGTTCCATCGCACAACATTCGGGATGGGTGATACATCGCATGAACAGCACAGAGTCGGTTGCCTTTTTCACAGCATCTACAAAATTTGGTATGCGTATTTCGAGGCTGTGTACCGAGTTGGTGAATAAATAATGAGGTAATAATTGACTGTGTAAAATCTTGTATTTTTCAACAGTCGAGACATAGATGTGGCAGTATTTTCTCAGCAATTTTTGAACATCACATCATGTACACCTGTAAGGTACCCGACCTTCATGCCAGCATATTCCTTTGACATTTGAAATCAAATTTTGGATGATTTCTTTCATTTCGGCACTAAAACAAGTTAGTTTACAAGGAGGCCCAAAAATAAAATGTTGTGTACGATTTGCATTAATGCCAAAACTCGCCAGCTCCTTTACGTAAAAAGTTTGAAGAATTTCGATACCTTGAAAATCTACTATACAATTTGAGCAAACCTCATTAGCTGCAGTGGGAACAAAAGTGTCGATGGCAATGACCACAACATCTTCATTTTATTGCCGGCCAGTCATTGATGCCAGTGAAGTAGAAATATATATGTTGGTGCATTTAGCGTTGTATCCACAAAATGAACATTGACATGAAGCAAACATATGGGTACAGGCTCCGTGTACAGCACATTTGGTTGACATGATATTCTATGGAGGAGGGCTGGATGACCACTGAGGAGGACTGGTTGGATACCCCATTTATTATAAGTGGAGTTACCAATAAGATTTTTTTTTACCTATTCATGAGTTTTTTTTCGATATATACCACTAAGTTGCCAATAATAATTTTTTTAATTTGTTATTAATTATATGTGAGTAAGTTAAGTAAAATTTGCTGTAAATCAGCATCATTCAACATTTGTTTATTTACATGATTTATTGTAGACTTTTTTTACCATAACCGAGTGCATTTTGAGCCAATCTCGGATCGGTCGCACTCGCGAGCACCGTAAAATTATTTCGCCAGGCATGAAACAACACTCCTCTACCAGGCCGCAAACCCGTTATTTTCGTATACAAAGTGATGTAAATGGAACGGTGTTTTTCATATCGGGTGATGAATAGACCATTTAGAATTTTGTAAATCGAACGTGACGGATGATTCACAAATGCATTCAATGTATGCGTAATAGGAATACACATTGTTGTTGTCTTTGTTTTTTGTTTTAATTACAGTTTTTTTACTTTCGATAAATTCATTAATTGTCGGAGACCAAATTTCGTTTTTTCGTCTACCTGTTTTGTACAGAAAATTTTACAAAAGTGCCAATTCCACTTCCAACGGGTAAGGTGCATTTAAGTCATTTAAAAACTCAGCTAGCGTATTTTCTACATATTTGTTTATTTTTCTTGCATTATTCCAAGGCAAACTTATGGGCTTTCGTCGATTTGTGGGTGGTTTGTTATTTTTTCCTTTCACGGTGTTAGGACGGCCATAGCTTAAATACAGTATCTGCGCATCGTAACGATTATATTTAGCTGCGCGTCGATAAGCTGATGTGNTTAAAGGGTTTTTGGTAGGACGGATCGATACGTTTTAATTCACTCACCAAGGTATTACAAACCGCGGTACAATACGCCCGAGTTTTGGGCAAGTATTCGAAAATAAAGAACGAAATTAAATCTTGAAAATCTACCAAATTGCTACCATTCTTCATAAAACTCATGTACTTTAAGTGAGACATAATACATCGTCCACGTCCTCGTTCATGAGTCTTGAAAAAAATTAAAGGATTCGGGCTAATCAAGATTCTTATCATGTAATAACTACAAATGAATACATTTTTATAAATTGATGGACGATATTTTCAGGTATACTATACTAGCAGTGTTAAAAAAAATGGTTGAATTATCTATACCGGTACAAAATGTTTCTATAACAATATATAACCTGGTATTAAAAGAGATGTGATGAAATTGGCATATTTTCGATCAATATCTCTAATTTTATCACAGTAGATGAAGTAAGCACATTTTTTCAGTTCTTTGTTCATCGAAAAATTCGTGCCTATTGTTAAAAAGTTTAATTTTTTTAGTTTTGTTAATGAAAATGCACTTGTTTACCTAATTAGGATACGAGCTCCATAATTTTCCCAAAGAATTTGTGATTGTGGATGAATGTACAGTGTGTGTATACGAATGACACATGAACCTATGAAATGTATTGAAATTATACATCAATCTTTGTACAATTTCATCGATAATGATGAGAAGTGGTCCTCACCATCTTTATCATAGTCATTATCCAAGTGGATCCCATCATCTTTACAGGGGTTTATCCCCTCACTTTCATTTAAACTATCATAGTTTAAAAATTTATTTAAAAAATCAAAAGCTCCGTGGTACTGATTGTGTGTTTCCATTTTAAGCAACGTTTTCTTGATCGCCAAATTTTTCTTTGCATTTCCAGTCTTTGCAAAGCTGTTTTTATCACAGGAAGATAAAACATACAAAGATATTTTTACTCTTTTGGTTTATTGTTCATATTTTCACAGAAATTAGAATATCAGGCCGATTATTTATCCTTATGACAGCCACGTTGCATTTTACAAACAATTTTTGGGTGCCGTAATCTTGTGAACTAGCCGAGAAGTCCACATAGAGGAAATTGAAACCCGTGTTTAAAATCGAATATGTTAAAGTAAGCAAGGACAAGTGAATATGGTTGGCCTTATTCGTCCAAATATCGCCAATTTTACTCTGAATGTTATTGAGGGATTCGTCTAAGGCACGATTTCGTTGTAAATACTGCTGCAATAGCAACGAATATCCGAATTATTGTGGATTAAATAGATTATAGGCGTGAAATTTTACGGTGTCTCACCGCGGATGTCGTTTGACTGTTTGGATTTTGCAATTCAGCTCGAAAAGATAGTCCCGGGACGAAAAGGTGTCTGGCCAATTATCATTGGAAATTTTAAGATGTATGAAAGCAAAGAACTACACAATAGTAGTACAGCTCCTTCCGCATCGATATTCAACACTAAATTCTGATCGTTTAAAAAGGGTACAATAACAAAACCGCTCGTTATATACCTCTCCACGACGAAATATTTTTTGATGCACACCTGTAATTTAGTTGCAAAATATTATTTTACAATCGTTAAAAAATTGTTGCAGATGCTGTTTAGAATATTTTGTGAGTCTGTGCGTATGAAACCGTCCCGCAAGTTGGTCGCGGAGGCCTTTGGGGAATTGTGTATGATTGAAATTATTCTAGTTTAATCATTGTATGTTTCAACTGCATCATTTTCTATTTTCATATTAAAACAGTCTTCAGGAGCATCGCATGAAGAACTAAAACGGATGTTGTTGTGTGTTTTTTGAAAGTTGATGAATCGCCAGAGGCGAATAAAGCTGCATTAACAAAGGTTGCCATTTTATGGAATTTGCATGCAATTCGGGATAGTCGATGCGTTTTTTCTCGTACAACAGGCGTTTACTTATATTGGTCAAAATTTTTCAAAAAAGTAACTTATACCAATATCAATAAGACTTGAAAGAAAAAGGTTTTCTTTTTCATTTTGACGGCATCTCATTGTTGTAAAAAATAAGAAAGAAAATGTAATAAAAAAAAACTCGATTTTGAAAAAATTAATATGAAAATAACAGCAATACCCTTGAAAAATTTGTTATGATTTGTATCAAAACTGTAACAACTAGCGCCACCTATTGTTTTCTGTTTGTCATCCTATTGTTTTCTCTATGTCTTGTGTAATAAAGCTATGGTCGTTCAGTCACCATTGAATTGCGGTACGCAGTGTTTCATTTCGCTAATCATTACAGGTTATGGGCACAGAAAACAATTTAAGAATAATCTCACGATAGTTTGTATGGTATGATAAGTAGTGAGTATAATTAGATTCGCTGAAGGACACTATTAATTGTGTGTATTGTGTGTGTGTGTGTGACCGCGTAATGGCTTCGAACTATGTGATAAGCGTTTCTAAGTTTAAAGGACGCGAGAATTTTAGTGAATGGTGTTTTGCGGCAGAGAATTTCCTGGTCTTGGAGGGCATGCTAGGATGCATTAAGCAGAAGCCGAATCAACCAGTAATAGGTGCCACGGACGATGCAAAAACCAGAGCAAAATTTATCTTGACCATTGACTCCTCGATTTACGTTCATATAAAAAACGTTACTTCTACAAAGGAGCTATGGATGAAACTAAAGAAGTTATTCGACGATTCGGGGTTTACCAGAAAAATAAGTCTGTTGAGAAATTTAATTTCTATTCGGCTTGAAAATTGTATCTCAATGACTGCCTATGTGATTCAAATAGTTTAAAATGGACAAAAATTTGCTGGAACTTGTTTTAACATAAATTATGAATGGATCAGGTCATTATTGTTGGCGGGATTGCCTGAAAAGTTTTCGCCAATGATTATGGCCATAGAACATTCTCCAATTTGCATAACAACGGACGCCATTAAAACGAAATTATTGGACATGGAGGAAACGGAAAAAAATGAAACTTAGTGGTGAATTTGCTAGTTTTTGTAAATACCAACATAAAAAAAAGTCTGTTGTTAAAAACATAAACAGGATGGCTTACAAACGTCAAAGTCATCAACCATTAAATGTTTTAGATGTAAACAGACTGGCTATTTACGAAATAAATGTCCCAGTAAAGAGAAATATAATACGCACAGTGAACAAAAGCATACAAATGCCTTCAGTGCTGTAATTTTAAATGGCAGTTTTAGCAAAAACGATTGGTATGTCGACTCGGGGGCAAGTGTGCACCTAACAATGAATAAACATTGGATTACAAATGTTTCATACGAACAGAGCACTAAAGAAATAATTGTAGCTAACAACAGTAAGGTACTTGTTGAGTGTTCCGGTGATGTGCAGATTAAAACTTTAACAGAAGATAGCAAGTTTGATGTGACAATCAAAGATGTGTTGTGTGTTCCAAGTATCACAACAAATCTCCTATCTGTGAGTCAATTAATATGCAATGGCAATGGAGTGTCCTTCGCCAGAGACAGCTGTATAATTTATAATAGAAAAGGCAAAAAAGTTGCTACAGCCTCATTAGTAAACGGAGTATACAAACTAAACATACACATGTGTTTGTCAGTTGCTGTGATGGAATCCAGCGAAACCTGGCATAGGAGACTTGGACATATTAATAGCAACTATCTTAACAAGATGCAGGATGCTGTGGAAGGATTTAAATTGAATAAGAATTCAGATATAAGCAAGATATCTTATGTCACTTGTTATGAGGGGAAGCAAAGTCGCTTGCCGTTCTCTCATGAGGGTGATAGAATTTCTGAATTATTAAATACAGTACATACAGATCTTTGCGGACCTATGGAGAATGCTTTTCTAGGAGGGTCGAGATATTTTCTTATTTTTGTCGATCATTACAGCAGAATGACAAATATATATATTTTATAAAAAATTAAAGTGAAACTTTTGAATGCTTTAAACAATACAAAGCTAAAGTTGAAAATGTTCTGGGAAAGAAGATACAGATTTTACGGAGTGATAACGGACGTGAATTCTGTAATAAAGAATTGGATGATTACCTGAACAAAACGGGTATAATACATAAAAAAACAAATCCTAACACGCCTGAAAAAAATGGTTTATACGAATTCATGAACAGAACTTTAATAGAAAAAGCAAGATGCCCTTCGTTTGAAGCTGATCTACCGAAGAAATTTTGGGCAGAAGCAAGTAATACTGCTGTTTATTTGCAAAATAGAACGGTAGCAGCTGGATTAAATAATGAAACTCCCTACGAGTTATGGACTAACAGCAAAACCTAATATTAGTCATTTGAAGATATTTGGTAGTACTGTGATGGTGCATGTCCCCAAAGTTAAACGTGCGAAGTGGGACAAGAAGTCTGAGAAGTGCATCTTAGTAGGTTATTCAGAGGAAGAAAAGGGGTACAGAGTCTACAACCCTAAAACTCAGATAGTGTCAACCAGCAGAGACGTCATTATTATGGAAAACAATTTGAATACAGAGAAGCTGACTGTAGATAAAGAGAAGGAGAATGTTGACACCGATATTGGCGAAATAAATGCAGATTCAGTGGGGGACAACAATCAATCTGATGACTCGTATACTAGTACTTCAGGATTTGATAATGATGAAACCTATGTGCAGATTGATACTGCAGACTCGGACAGTTCAATTGAAGTTGATGAAACAATACAATCACGCACATTGCCTACGAGACAAAGACAAAAACCAGATAGATATGGTGTCTCAAATATGTGTACAGAAAGTGACAGATTACATATTGATGAGTTGTTGGCGTACTATGCACTACAGGGTCCAGATAAAGAGTGTTGGTCGCAAGCTATACAAGAGGAGCTGAGGGGTTATGAGGATAAAACTGCTTGGGAGCTTGTAGAACTTGAAGACGGTAAAACAGTGGTAAAGGGCAAAGGGGTATTTAAGAAAAAGTATGACAGTGAAAACCAGATTTGTTACCTGCTAGATTAGTAGCCAAAGGCTATAGTCAAAAGTATGGTGTGGACTATGAAGAAACTATTTCCCCTGTTGTGAGGCACACCACATTGCATTTGTTAATTGAAATTTTTGTACATTTAAATGTTGATATAATACATTTATATGTGAAAACAACCTTTCTGAATGGAGAATCGAATTAGACTATATATATGCAAAAGCCAGACGGTTTTGTTTGTCCAGAGAACTATAAACACAAAACAATCCTCTAGAGCATTGCATGAGAAAGTTGACAATTGTTTGATTCTAAATGTTTATAAGAAATCTAAACTGGAACCATGCTTATATAGGAAAGTTGTAAATGGTTGCAAGACAATGGTCACTCTTTATGTCTATGATTTCTTCATTTTTTCGAACGATTAAAAATAAATGTTACACTTATAAGAGATATTGAATTGTCAGTTTAAAATAAAAGATTTAGGACAAGTAAAGCATTGTCTAGGTATGGATGTTTAAATTGATAAGAGTTATAATGTAATTACTTTAAGCCAAGAAAATTATATCGATCAACTTTTGCACAAGTTTGATATGATTTATTGTGAAACTGTTAAGACTCCTATGTATGGTAAATGTTATGTTACTAAATGTGAAAATGCTCAAAACCAGAATCCATATCAACAACTTATAGGTAGTTTGATGTATCTGGCAGTCCTAACAAGACCAGATTTTGCTTATGCAGTAGGATATTTGAGTCAGTTCAATAATTGTCATGGTGAAGAGCATTGGTCATATGTAAAGTGTCGCTACTCGGCCACCATAGTTATACAGGATGGTGACCAGTAGTTCATATAGTTAAATTTTTAGGTGCAGACTAAGGGCACCTGTGGTCTTGCGTTAGGGGTAAACAAATACTCGTAATCTCCGTTATTAAACATACCAGGATTTTATTGATAAGAAGGTCACATAGTTATTACACACACTGGCGAGACTGAGCCCCCCTCTAGTCGTAAGCCTGGAGGGCTGGTGGGCTGAATACTATGCGTCGGGGAAGGTAGTTGAAGGGAGAGGTTTCTCTACTTATCTGTGACTGCGGCTTTTGGTGATTTGTCTTCGTTGGTAGCTGAGGTATGGTGAGTTGGGTGGCCCTGGTTTNCTATGCGTCGGGGAAGGTAGTTGAAGGGAGAGGTTTCTCTACTTATCTGTGACTGCGGCTTTTGGTGATTTGTCTTCGTTGGTAGCTGAGGTATGGTGAGTTGGGTAGCCCTGGTTTGGGCCCTCGGACTGGCTCTCGTTGACGTGCTGTACGAATTTGGCTGTTTCCTGCGGCTTTGACGGTCTCTCAATGAAGCCGGGATTAGGGTTCTCTCTTGACCTGCACTTTCCTTGCGATCCTGGCTGGCGTTCCGGTTGAAGAGTGCTTCCTCCTCGTCCTTCTTCCGGCTATCTCGTTTCTATCTGCATTTCTAACTGCGAAAACTGCCACTACATTTTCGGAAATGAACTCATTTGTTCTAGGTAATTTTACTGGGTTTGTCTCGGGAATTTACAGATGAAGTTTCGGCTGTTCCTGTGTTCTCACCTCGGTGATGTTACTATTGACTCACTGACTGACTGACATCGCCATCCGGTGCCTGACTACGTCTCTTGGGAAATGGCGCCACCCGGACTAGGGCTACCACTTGTTTCGGGAATTTACCCATATTCTCGGCACTGTTCTCGTTACACGACTGTTTACTCCCATTTCTTATACTTCCGTTTCTGTTACATCTATCTTGTCTCCTCGGCTGTACTGCCGAACAACTCCCATCTCGGCTGAACAACTGACTGCGAACAACTGATAACAACTGACTGCCTGGGCCAGTCCCGAACTCCGGCCCGTTGATACGACTGCCTCTCGCCTAACTGCCATCTCTGTCTCGCTCACGACTGCCGATGACAACTGCCCGACGGTCACTGACTGACTGAATGGCTACGACTGAATGCCCGCGACTGAATGCTCATGAACCTTGGCTGCCCACGCATTTAACCCATCTCCCGATATATTCAAATTGGTTGTCAGCAGTTTGCCTCGAGAGTAGTCGGGGATTCCCTCATTTCCTTCGCACNGTCTCCCGATATATTCAAATTGGTTGTCAGCAGTTTGCCTCGAGAGTAGTCGGGGATTCCCTCATTTCCTTCGCACATTTTTTGTATAGGATTTTGTGTCTCCTCAGCTGCTCAAGCAGTTAAACTAGGGTGGAGGGAGGGGTGCGGCATGACATCCCGGGGATTCCTGTAAGCTGTGTCGGCAGTAATCTCATCAGGGGCACCCCCTGTTTCCTTCGTAGAGGGCTTATATCAGCAAATTGTCGGGACTTTACCTGTTTCCTTCGGCTTCGGTTCATCCCCGCGTATTTTTATATGGTGGGACATCCCCGGGGGTTATTTCTCAGGGTGTGAATACAGCGCAATTCCTATCCCCGGTACTTGCCACACGTCAAATTCTTTGATTCTAAATGGTTATAAGGAATCTAAACTGGAACCATTCTTAATAGCAAAGTTGTTAACGGTTGCAAGACAATGGTCACTCTATATGTCGATGATTTCTTTGTTTTTTCGAACAATAAAAAATAAATATTACAGTTAAAAGAGATATTGAATTGTCAGTTTAAAATAAAAGATTTTGGACAAGTAAAGCATTGTCTAGGTATGGATGTTTAAAGTGATAAGAGTAATAATGTAATTACTTTGAGCCAAGAAAATTATATCGATCAACTTGATGCTATGCCACTCATCAGGGCGCCAATTTAACTTGATGGTGCTACTGTTGTGTGTAAATTAAACTTGATGCTATTCCCCACCTGTGGCACACAGAGTGGTTCATAGGGTTGGAGTTAATTCCTCCAGGCACAGACTATANTATTCCCCACCTGTGGCACACAGAGTGGTTCATAGGGTTGGAGTTAATTCCTCCAGGCACAGACTATAAGGTGCCTGAAGTTTGAGGGTATTTCAATAATGAAGTCTTTTGGTGTTTCATTTTGAAGGATGGATATATTGTATCGAGTTGTAAAAATCATACAGAACACTTCCGAGGTGTGGTGCTCTAATTTGGCTACTCGTATTAACTGGGGGTGACATCGTGATTGAGGGGGGCTTCTCTGGGCGGCGACTTGATACTTAACTCTGCTGTTGGTGCTGGTATGTGGCCGGCCGTGGGTGTTCTCCGGCGATGTGGGCAGCCTTGGCAAAGGCCCATGTTTGCTGCCATCTTTTTAACTGCTCTACTGATGTACTGACATACAGAGGTACTGTTGTCGCCGGGGATCCGATGACCCCAGGCCGCACTGGTGCGGCTGCTCTCTCTGCACGGCGATATGCAACTCTTCTGCTCGAAGGTCTACTGAATACTGAACCCACTCTCCCAGTAAAGAGGCTTATATGCCCTCTAGTCTCTCTCCCTAACTGCTGGCATGTGTCGCCTTGTTGTGGGGAGGGGTACGGTGGCAGGAAGCAGAACAATGCATTTCAAAAACGTGCCCTGGTTCCCTGATGGTTAGGGGGGGGAGTGGTGATTTTGCCTCTTGAATTTACCATCTCAGCTTATTCTTTCGCGGTGTATGTTTTTTGGCTTCAGGCAAACTGCGTCTCCTATCTCGTGATATCTCAGCGCTTACAAATTTTACTTTGCTTGCTAGGAGGGTAAGGGAGTGTGGGTAGTGGGTGGGTAGGACTACGCAGCAGGACACGTGAAAGGCTTGGAAGTGCATGTCTGCCTCTGCTTGGCCTTTCTCTTTGGTGATTACGATTGCCATGTGACTTTCTTAGCCCGTTGACTGGTTATGCTGGCATGAAAGAGGGGTGGGGGAGTGGGTGGCAGCGCCGCACTAATACTCCTTATCGGTCACATGTCAAACTTTTGCTAAATTTCGATATGATTTATTGTGAAACTGTTAAGACTCCTATGCATGGTAAATTTAATGTTACTAAATCTGAAAAAGCTCAAAATCAGAATCCATATCAACTTATAAGTAGTTCGATGTATCTGGCAGTCCTTACAAGACCTGATTTTGCTTATGCAGTAGGATATTTGAGTCAGTTCAATAATTGTCATGGTGAAGAGCATTGGTCATATTTAAAGAGGATACTTAATATTTAAAACATACAAGAACTTTTGGTTTAATATATAGTAACAATAAAGATTGTGATGTTAAAGGTTTTTTAGATGCCGACTGGGCTAATAATACTATGGACAGAAAGTCATATACAGGATTTTGTTTTATGTTATCAGGTTGTGTCATCTCTTGGGAATGTAAAAAACAGAAGTTAATAGCATTATATAGCACATAAGCTGAATATATAGCCATTTCAGAAGCTTGTAAAGAGGCAATATATCTTAGAAACATACAATATTATATTACGAAGAAAATGTATACAATCACTATATGTAATGATAATCAGAGTGCACAGAAAATGTCGGCAATCCTATTTTTCACAATTAAACCAAGCACATTGATGTCAGATACCACTTTTGTAAAACCATGATATCGGATAAAATTGTGCATATTTGATGTTTGCCAACAGCTGATATGCCAGCGGATATGCTAACCAAGAGTTTAAATTCAATTAAACATTATAGATTTATAAAACTTTTGGGAATTGAAAGTTTGTAATAATTTGATAAGTGCGGGTGTTATGATTTGCGTCAAAACTCTAACAACTAGCGCCACCTATTGTTTATCTCTGTCATCCTATTGTTTTCTCTATGTGTTTTGTATTAAAGCTATGGTCGTTCAGTCGCCATTGAATCGCGGTATGCAGTGTTTCATTTCGCTAATCATTACAAAATCTATTAATTTTCAGATTTTTTTGGAACATGATTGAAAAAACCATACAAAACATAGACGATGTAAAAAAAAAGGATTGATTTGTTACAAACATCGAAACAATTGATTAGTTCATTTAATAGGTAGATGAAGATGAATCTCTAAAAGATTTCGAAATTCAACACAAACTATTTCAATTAAACTATGTAGTTGCAAATTATCGCATTAATTTCATTGATTCGTTCCTAAAGAGTAAAGATAACAATCTGAAAAACTATAAATGTGAAAAAAGAAAAGTTATCATAAATAACCTTCCGGGTTCTGGGGAAGCCATTAATGTTTTGTTATCGGCACCCTTTTCCCAGAAGTCGTACCTGGGATCTTTAGATCAAGCAATTAATTTGATACACAACTGGCAAATCGACATCAAATCTCCTTGGTATGGTTCAAGTAAATTTAAACATACAAAGGAAAATGTGTTTGATGCAAAACTCATTTGCTTGATAAAGAAATATGAAGAATTAAAAAAAAGGAATGGAGATAGAGAGAATGAGTAACACACTTTATGAATGTAACAGGAGGTTTCTTGAGGATCAAAATTCAAAACATCAATGAATTTTTGTTTTTGGCTTACAAAGTATTGATGGTGAAAATTCTCATTTCTTCAATACCAATTCGCGATAGATTCTGCACAAATTACCACCGCAAATGGTTTTATATTCTTTGAATCGATAATTTATATATTTTGCGAGAAAGCTAAAAAAATGCCATTTTCCATTACACCTTTCGATATATCGATGAAACGAACCCGAACTCACGTTCACAATTTTATATTCAAAGTTTTTTTTTTTATGGCTATACACAGTCGATATGCTCGTCTAAAAATTGCTTCATCATCTCGTCGATCATGGTTGGAAATGTGGAATTGGGCCGTGATAAACAAACGGCGCATTCTGCACTTTGACAATCTTTACCTTTTTTAAAAATAATTACTTCATCATAGAAGGTCATTGGAGATGCAAGTGAATGTCATCTTTGCAATACTCGATGTGTTTCAAACCTTGGAAAGTAAACCTAATGCAATGTAAGAATGTTTTCATCTTATCGTATTTGTTTACTGGGTTGAATTCGCCGATTTGCATTGATGCCTTTCGGTGGGCCAATTTGACAGGCCCTGCATTCTGTTGAGTAACAAGGTAAAATCAAGGACGAATCGCCACCCTTTTCAGTTGTATGACGATAACCATCGCAATATTCATGCCACGAACAACGACTGCCATTTTTGCGAAGTAGTTTAAACTTATGAATACCAATCGCAGATACTACAATTTCCTTCGTTGTATTTTCCTCGAGATATCGATACGAGCACGGTATTGTGAAATCGGGTCGCAAAAGAAAGACACTGCATTGAGGAATTAAACATTCCGTCTTATTTGCCATGCATTCGTCGCATGTAGTATCAAATAACATAAATACATGGGTTGCACCAGTGCAATATTGAATATTATTTCTACTCCATTGATCAAAGAAACAAACTTGCTTGTGACCAATCTTTATACGCGAATATTTATGTGAATCTTTAATGTGAAATGGGAAAATGTTATGCTTATAAACTGGTATATGTTCTTCTTCACTATAATTTTCACTAGACGAAGTAATATCATCACCTTTATCTTCCTCACCTGTATTAGCATGGATTTCCGATTCGTCCATGTAATCACACACTCCTCAGATTATTACTACAAGAATAAACAATTATATGTGTGAATATTTACAAAAAATAATTAATTTTTTTTTTTTTAAGTCTTGGCATTATTTTGTGATCTGCATCATCGATATGGAAACGGTTTCTACAATCAAACGCGAAGGGGGTATAGTTTTGTTCGCTTTGAACATCCCGAACATTGATATTGAACCAGAGTTAGTTTTACAATTCTGGCGACATGTACCGACGCTTCACGCCTTATTGTAATTTTGATTCCATACGGTTAATTTCCAAAATATGAAAATACATTATCGCGTTCGTTCCTTTTGACAAAGTGCTCGATGCAGAACGAATTAACCTCTAACAATTAAAACTATTTTATCAGCGCATCATTAAAACGGCTAATTTCGAGTTGCGGGATGATTACTCTGTCCTGCCACAAATTTCATTTTCATGCTCCAACAGGGAATTTGAACATCACCTAAATTTACTCTCTTGCGTAGAATATTTGGTCAACATCATGTTTGAAAACCCACAAAGTGAAAATGCAATTTATACAATAAATTTTACTTCAAAACCCCAATTTCATTATTAAAATATCCATCTCGTTGAAAGAACACCGGCAGATTCCATACCACATCGAGAATTGGTCAAAAAAAGACAAATCACGATAGAATTCCCATGGCTGGCCCTATAATACATTGTACATGAAGCACAACGATTAAATTTCATGCTTCCTGTAAAAGCTAAATGTGGTTATTGACATTTTTTTGCACAACACTAAAAAGGTTTTTTGCTAACATATGAATTGCAAAGATAAGAAAAAAAGAAAGAAAAATTTTAGCATGTGTGTATATATACATTAAAGCGCCAAAACAACTGATATAGGCGTGCATATGCAAATAACAGAGGTGTGAAAACAATAAGAGTAACGCGATGCATTCGGCAGCTAGATCAGTTACTGCTACTACAATGGCAGGTTATCAAGATTTATGTTAGTTTGAACGTGGAGTTATAGTCGGCGCACAGCAGATGGGACATAGCATCTCCGAGATAGCGATAAAATTTGTATGTTCGCGTATGACCATTTCACGGGTGTACCTTGAATATCGGGAATACTGTAAAACATCACATCTTCTACATCGCTGCGGCCGGCAAAAGATAATGAAAGAATAGGACAAACGACGACTGACGAGAATCATTAAACGTGACAGATGTGCAACCCTTTCTCAAACCGGCGCAGATTGTATTTGTGGACTGCCCTGCAGGATTCATGGTGTGAATTGCCTCCTTCATACCTTCAGACATTAATCGAGTCTATGCCGCGTTGTCTTGTAGCACTTCTGTGTGCTTGGGAAGGGGGGCCCTACACAATATTAGGCAGGTGCACCAGTTATTTTGGCTCTTCAATGTATCAACATTATACGACTGCAAAATCTCAGTTAATTTTTTCATCAGGAATGGGTCTCGCCGATGTAGCCGAAAATCATTAAAATGAACAAATGTTTAAATAACCTACAAAAGCTTTTTACGGAAATCGTAAAGATTGCTGTATCGAAACAAATGATGCCCGCAATTCCAGAGACAATCATGCCAACTTCACCCACATAGACTACAATAGAGAAAATGGAATTTTCTCATAGCCCATCTGCGATTGTCAACGAACCCATAAAGAAAACGAAAATTCATTTAAAACAAAAACATCCCGTAAGAAGATGAGAGATCACCCCCACCATCACCAGAAGGATTCACCTAGGTACATAACAGCAAGGATAGTGATTCTTGAAAAAAAAAAATCGAAACATTCAGTTCTACCGAAATAAAAAATCAAACAAAGTAGAAAAACGAAGTAATATTCTACCACTCTTGCAGATGGATCGATCTCGTTAAATATATCGGAACGCTCCAGTAAATATAAGTCATTGATTCGGAATTGGTCAAACTGTTACTGGTGCCAACAATTCTTATAGATTTACGTATCAAGTGTAATCATCAGTATTTAAACATCGCCACTCAAACTAAGAGGGGTGACGAAATCGAAACCAATACACTTGTTTGTAAACTGTGCAATCACCAAAAGTAATGCAAAAATGATAAAATTATCAAAAGTAAAAACCCTCCAACAAAGTGGTATATTAGTCATTGAATCACTAATATACACATATTTGATTTCCTGTAAATATTAATACAAAAATACCGAATCTAATCGAGTAGAACTCATTCAGATTCCACGAGGTTGTGTTGAAAAAAAGGAAAGTTTGTTCTTTGCAGCTTGTGTTGGATTCATCGAGGAAACTCGCCACGTTCCATGTGGTGAGTGCTTGGTAGACTTGAATGGGTTCTATCTGTACTGGTACGATAAGGGCTCTTGTTGGAAATATCATATTTTTGTCTTGTTTACCAATTAAGTGCGACCTGTGAAAAACGGATTTTGTTTTACGGCTAATGTTGTTGGTAAGGTGGAAAACTTTTTTCCGAAATTCTTGAATATGCATCTTAAAAAAATAACGATATTATAGGCAATAAAATACATCAAAATATTATCTATGACTTGAGCAATAACACCCTTCAAAAACCTTTAAACATTAATATCAACGATTGGTTCCACAAATGTTTTTTAAACAGATTTCAGGCGCACCCAAGTGGCTAAACTGATCTGTGAAGGGGTATGAGATGTGGAAATTGGAATTTCTAATACATGGATACAATGAACATAATAATTACTTTGATTTTTTAAATAATGTACGAAACTTGTTGAAAACAAACACTTGTAATTTGACAAAGATTTTTGTAAACTTGCATGAAAATTGCTTTGTATATGTAAACACTATTAACACAAACAAAAAAAGAAAAAAAGACATTAAAATAAAAATTTATAAATAGTGAATAAAATAAAAAAACTTTTTACTCACTTTTTTACTCCATATAATAAAAATAATGTGATTCCTGATTATTCAACTAGTAATGGTTATTGAGGTCAATAAAGTACTAACATGACTTGAATTCCGACAACAAACTGCCATATATGAGTTGTATTTCGAAATGGTCCCGAATACAATGATCTTGAAATAGATTGAAATATATAAGACATATAAAAAATAAATATGTGTGAGGATACAAAGATTGCATAACAAGCATTTAATTGTATTTATACATACCTTTACAAAAACTATGTTTCTATTTGGAATTAAGTAGAGGATGATTTTTCGAAAAAGCTCAACAATATTTAAATTTCTTGCATAATCGAACAACTATTTCCCAATGTTGTACCTGCTGAAATAGATACACTTATCGTTAAATTAAATAACAAATACGACATTTCCACGAACCCCTTAAAGATTTTCAATGATTCCAACGTTCAACAAGTACTCAAAAAATTGTTCGCAGTAATGTTAAAGGCATGTATGCATCGATTGCGGAAAGGAAAGGTGAAGATTGATAACACTTATGCCAGTGATTTCAAATGCGAATCAAGTACATAAATAAGCTTTTTTAAAAATAATATCACTTGATATGGATAACTACAAATAAATGTATGCAAACTAATTTCAATATATCAGACTCGGGGCAGTATAGATGACATAACCCTGTACGAATTTTATGACGAATCGAGTTTGAAACATTTCATTACTTTGAATTAAGCTAATGCAAAATTCACAGAAATATTTAACAACCCAATTATCCAACAAGAGTTTAAAAAAACTATCCCTAACATTAGTTTAGTTAAAAATAAAAAAAGGGAATTTTTGTAAAGTAATATTAATTAACATAAAAAATGTATCACCCCTTTTTTTCCTCTTTGTAATGTAAAACCGCAAAAATGTAAATATATAAAACATGTTTTCTGTTTTTCTTTACTCACACACTTGTTTAAAGCATTTAAGAATGACTTTCCATCACACCATGGCACTAATCATTCCTGCAGAGTAAAAAAATCAATTAGTCCATCGGAGTGATGAAGCAGCCAGGTATAACTTGAAAGCAAGTCACAGCATCAAGATACCACCAGGTCAAGTAGCGAGGGTCGATGTTGGTCTGGCATGTAAAATACCCAAAGGATATTTTGCTTTTGTGACTATGGGGTGATTGATTCTGACTACAGATGAGATATCTTTGTACAACTGGAAAATAGGAGATTCACCATTCAATGTCGAGAAAGGATATAGCATAGCTGAAATAATTATAATGAAGCAAACAACAGAATGTTTTGTACCAACCGACAAAAATGATGACTTTAAGAATACAAAGCGAGGTACATCGGGATTAGGATCTTCATCATCACCACCACCTATGCCAAAACAAATCATTGAAGTGACTTTCGCAAGCCACGAAGAAAAACCATTGGAACAAGATTTCACCCCGACCGCTACCCATTATCGCAATTGGTGTATAGGTTATTAATCCAACACAACGGCGAATATGAAGACTTGCAAACATTCAAACAAAATACATTGCCAGTTTTACAACTTTGTGCCGAGCATTTAATTAACATACATAAAAGATTCTTGCATAAATATTCACTTTTGATTATAAAGTCGAAATGAAATGGTGTATTGCCTCCAATATTTGATATACTATGGAACGGATAAAACGAAGAAATTCGTCTGAAATCGCCATGGGATCCAATCTGGAAAACTGCATTTCGAATCAAAATGTCTTGTTTCCTTGGTTTGCCTCATTATTTTATGAAGAAGTAGTATTTGTAAATGACTATGTATCAAAGAAAATAACAAATTAAAAAACAAAATTATGTTTGTAAGAAATTGTTTATATATTTAGATATTATATATTCATATAAATACCATTATTCATCATATAAATATTTTCCGACCATAATGATATTTTATGACATATTGCACACTTGGATTGTGTAAATAGACATTCGATACATGAAATCAAATGTCCACATGGAAGAAAAACAACCGGCACGTCTCTTTGATAAACAATTTTACACAAATATGGATTTGGTTTTTTATCATCATTGCTTCGCACGCATTCCTCGAACTCCTTCATCGTGGAATTTATAGTGGTCATTATCTCGCTCTGTTTTTGCGACAACCTTTGTGTTTTTTCCTCCAAAATTTTATTGATGAACTATTCTCCTTTTACCAAAAACACGAACTTACATTTGGGAAACCGAAATACATGTTCTAGTCAAGGATCGTCGTTATCTTCCCAATGTAAGATGCTGTATCCACAATGAAAACAAGTGACATGATCACCAAACCCCGTATAAAAAAATCACACATTGCTTAGCCATTTTGGACCTTGGACTAGAGAAGGAGGTGATTTATTTTTGAATGTTTTTATTCGTGCTTTGCACATTGCATATTCGGGATGGGTAGATCGTTTGTCATTGTTTTGTAAGAGTTGGGATACAACATCAACATCGACATCATCTGAAATGTCTTTGTCGTTCTGGGAAATTCTATCATTCTCGAAAATCTTGGTCCTAACAATTTCCATATATGCACTATCCCTCATCAAATTAACATATAAGCATTCAACCACCTTGTAATTTTAGGTGTGTTCGATCCAAGGATCGTCTACATATTTCCAGTGAAAAAACTTGCACCCACAATAAAAACATATAACTGTGTCATTTTCTCCCGGCTAAAAGAACCCAGCGTGGCTAAGTTGTTTTGTTGTTGTTTTATTGCCTTCGACCAAAACTCGCATGTTGCAGCCACGATTAAAACAACTAATATTCGGGATACCTCGAATCTATATATTCCACGATGCCAACCTCTTCGAAACAGGCAGTTTGCAGTCCCATGAAAGCCGACTGTATTGCATTAGACGGTCGTCGGTCACATTTGCGAAAAGTATATTCAAAGGTAAATATAATAATTCTTCCATATTCCACTCATTTACGATAATACTCCATATATANTATTTACAAAATACTGTATAATTGATTCAGAGAATCGTTGTCTGAGAAATAACTAAGTCTTTGATTTATTTAAAATTTGTTTTTTATTTAAATAAAACCCATCATTTCTCAAAGTTAAACCATTCCATTCGATCGCCAAGATAAACGAATTATGACTTAGTCGGGGAACCATATGAGCATTTATACCCATTTGGTGCATTTCCTTATCTATTTCATCCACAATTTCGTTGATGGAAAGTTACAGAGAACTGATTACGTCCGTAAATTCGAGTGTACCATCAAGCGAAATCAATTTATCTATAAGTTCAAGGTAGTGATGGATGTTTCCTTTGCCGCCACTCAAGAAAATGCGTATAAAGTTTACATCCAATAAACTAGGTGATTTCAAATAATAGAAAAATGGGAGAGATTAGTCATGAAAATCATTGATGATATCATTTTCCAACTTATAAGTTTTTTATTTACCTCGCAAAAAAAATTAAATATTTTCCTCGAGCAATATTTCAAATAAATAAAAAGACAGAAATTTTTCAAAATATCCGCAGCTGGTTCAACCAAGTCATAAATGCGAGGCACTTCACCGATAAGTTTGTCTAATGTTTCGCGATTCGTCTCGTCATCAAACCATTTCAAGCTATAAATTTTGCGGAATAACTCATACAATTGGTAAAATTCGTGAGTTTTGGGTAAACTACGCTTGTGCATGTACAAAATGAGAGTTTCGGTAAACTTCAACCTCAATTTATTTAAAGGGATATAAATACTGTAAATATGAGACTGTTAATCATTACTTCCTTGACAGCAACCTCATTTGAAACCTCATACAATAATTCGGTATCTCTATCAATGTCAGCATTCTGATTCTTCAATATCAATGGCAAAACATTCTGTAAATCCGTCATTGCAAAAGGCACCCGATTGATGACCATTGAGGCCGGATGGATAACAGGATCTCTATTTATTAAAATGACTGTATCCGACCCAAGATCTATGAATTTCACCTTTTTTCCATCAACAATGTTAGGTAGGTAAAACAAGGAGTTTCGAGAAACATTTAAACTCACACCCAACGAAGTCACCCACGTATGAGGAACGTTGATTTCGTTTGGCAATAGATCGGCTCGCAAAACAATTTGGCTTCGCAAACATTTTATTCGCTGAGACAATAAAGTCTGGCGCATCTGGCTCTTGCTGCCCTGCAACAGTGTCTTTATCGATCCATTAAAGAAAGGATTATCGAAAAAATTTTGAATCTCTACAAAAGTTTGCTTAACACAACGAGAAATTTCTTCGTCCAAAGCGTAAATGGATTGTTCATCGATGGCATATGACCTATTCTTTTTATGCGATTGTAGCACAAGTATAAAAGTGTATTTTATTTTCCAATTTGCATAAATTTCACTATATTTCCATGTCTTTATTTGATCTGCTAAATCACCATATGCATTTCCACGAGACTCTGAAAATGATGAGATTAAAGGGCAGAGCAAATCCAAAAGGGAATGTAGATTTTTTTTTTAATGTACTGATAATTCCCCTATCATCTTAAACAGGATCACTTACTCGGCCATTTCATCTGTTTCCAGAATGTTTTTAAAATTGGAAATTGTTTCTTTCGAATGCATTTTCAAATTGGGAATAACAAAACAGCACAGATTCTCTGAATTATCTTTTAATTTTTCCATAGTCTTGCGATTCGAAAGCCGATATATGTACGGAAATTTGGTTTTACGATTAAAATACCTTTGTTATTTTGCACATTGATTAAAATGTGATTCCCTATATTTTTCCAAAACCACCAACTATTGAGAATACATCTCATTTGATTTGTGTTGACTATTGGCCAATTTTGTTTTTTTTATCTATTCCAGTGTAATGTCTGAAACTCGATATTTAATTTTGCTAACAACATTTAAACTGGAAAAAACAGGGGTTAATATATACCGTTTATATTTTGTTTAAACTATTGTTTTTTTTTTTACTTTTTATTCAAGAATCTTTCGAAATCAAAACTAACTTTGAATATTAACCACAACCAACGAAAAAAACTCGAGAGGCAAAGTTGAGGGAAATACAACTAAAATGGTGGCATAATCTTGAGACAAATTCGAACAATGCCTCAACTTTGCCTCAAGACCTAAGTGCGGAAAAGCTGAGGGAGCCTCAACTTCCCCCTTCCATCTATAATCTATTTGTCTGTATTGGCCAGTGATACGAATAGACGGCGGTAAAGAAAACTATTCGATACAAACACCATCGTTATTTTTGTGTCCAAAATTGTCGAACCTGACATAGATCAGTCGAGTGGTGAAGTAGTGGCTGATACCACACGCTGAGCGTCAGTAGTAAGGTAAGAATTTACAAATTTTGGATACAGGGCCTCCTGTAAAAAATAATAAACTTCCATTTTCCAGATTGTTACATACACCTACTAAACAACTACTTTTTAAACAGGCAATTATTCACTACTGATATCCCGCTTTCCCACATTTCAGTACAAATGTACAAGGATGATAAAATCATTTATGCACATGATAAAAGCCTTATTTATGAACACATATAACCGCAAATACAGCTCGACTATCTTGAATGCTAGTTTGAGTAATGGAAGATTAAAATCAACCCAACTAAATTTCAGGCTCTCCTACTAACCAAACGTCGGGTCCAACCAACTCGACAAATAACTTTTAAAAATATACCTATCCCATTTACATAGAATGCCAATCAAAATGGAAGTGCTGCACGAATTAGACTTGGATCACCTGTCAGCACTTTGTAATATAGGAGCACAGACCCTCAATCACCCAAACCCCATTCTAGTTAAAATCCCAGTAACTGACTGGCAGGCTTTTAAATTAGAATAAGAGGAAAATCTTGAAAAAAAAAAAAGGTATTTCAATAGCATCCCAGGAAGATATAGATCAGGCTATAGAATTGCTAAATAACATATTAAATGTAGTTCTAAAAAATAATACTAAATTTCTAAACAGACGAGAATTCCTGCGACGAAATTTCCCAGAAGTAGACATCCTTTTAGTAGAAAAACGACAGGCTAGACACGATTACTAGCAAAACAGAATGCAGGAGTTAAAAAAAATTCTGTAATTTAAAGAAAAACCTTAGAACACAAATATATAATCCTCGCATAAATAAATCGGCAACATTCGTCACCAAGCTCGCTGATAATCCTCAAAAATTTTCGAAAATTTCTCACACACTGACTCCCTAAGAAGAATAATTCACTATAAGTAATGATCTCAATGACATAAATTTTACTAGAGATATTGATACAATAGTAACAAAACTTTTTAAACACACAACCCACAACTGACCGGGATCCAGTAAAATTAACAGAACTCCTCTTTACTCTTAAAATAGTAAAAGTGAATAAGGTGCAGGGGCCCGACACAATAAAATACAACACCCTAAAAAACTTATCATACCCAATATTGTGCTTTATTATAGACATTTTAAATACTATTCTAAAATACAAATATTACACTAAAGACTGGAAAACTGTGAAACTACTAACATTACCCAAACCTGGCGACCCCCACCCCACTCAATAGCACAAAACCCGAGGCCAATATCACTGCTCAACTAACTGAGTAAGATATTCGAAAAGATACTGCTAACTAAACTCAAAACTCACACTGAAATTACTGGCATAATTCCAGATATCCAGTATAAATTTAAAGCCAAACAGGTCAGTGTTCCGTATTGCGTACCCTTATGGTAAAACCATAGTATAACCGCAAGTAGAGTATAGAGTATCCCTTCAAATCGTTTCCTTTACAAGTTAGTGTACTATTGCGTATCTCGCCGAGTTCCGTTTGGCATATCCAAGTTCAAGCCAATTGTTCCGTTCAACGTATCCAAGTATAATTTTTCTTTAAAATTAAAAGTTTTCAATCAAGAAACATACAATGGTGTGTGCGGGATGTAAAATCACAATGTTGAATTCTCGAAAGATAATTTATTATTCGCCGGACATAATTAGATTTCTCATCGAGCACAACATCATCAAACCATCGATACGATGTAGACGATGCAATGAAGG
Organism: Clitarchus hookeri; assembly: GCA_002778355.1. Taxonomy (NCBI): domain Eukaryota; kingdom Metazoa; phylum Arthropoda; class Insecta; order Phasmatodea; family Phasmatidae; genus Clitarchus; species Clitarchus hookeri. The sequence goes on along the minus strand of NQII01000289.1, from coordinate 263,265 downwards.
TGAAGCCAGGCTCGTGGACAATCGAGGTTTATTTTACTGATGTCGACAGCGCACCGAGAATGGCACGAAATGTAATTTTAAAGTGTCGGCAAGACAGGGCAGTTTCGTGGTAGATTCTAATTTGTCGCCTGGCAAGATCATCGAGTTGTGTTTATTATGGTGCCTAATCACATATCCCCGACAGCAGACAATAATAAACGAACTTCAGTGCTCGGGCAAGAGAGTAGTCGCCTGGTCGAATTTCTGCCGCCAAGTGTGCATAGACTGGGTGTTAACTTACAGGAAAAGAATNAGAGTAGTCGCCTGGTCGAATTTCTGCCGCCAAGTGTGCATAGACTGGGTGTTAACTTACAGAAAACGAATAGGCGGGCGTGACAAAATAGTAGAGATAGACGAATCAAAATTGGGTAAACGCAAAAACCGCAAGGGACGTAAAGTTCACGGCCAGTGGGTTTTCGGCGGTGTGGAGAGAGGTGATCCTACCAAGTTGTTCCTGGTGCTGGTGGAAAGGAGGAATTTGGCGACATTAGTGAAATGCATTCGTAACTGGATAGTGCCAGGCATGACGATAATTTCAGATTGTTGGCGAGGACATACACGGCTATCGTCACATGCAAGTAAATCACCGGAGGTAGTTCGTGTGCAGTGAAAAGAGTGGATTAGTAAATACCCGAAACAAGTCAAAGTTGAGGCAGGGCGAGACTTTAAGAGTGCACACCCAAAACATCGAACGAAGTTGGTGTTCAGTTAGATACAATATCCCGTGTTTTGGTAGACCGCAAAAGTCGTGGGTCGGCTACTTGGCAGAATATATTTGAAAAAAAAAAAATCACCAGTTTGGGCAACGACTTCCCTCTTTACTGATCCATGTAGCCTCCATTAATTAGTTGGTTTAGTTTTTATGTTTTAAAGGGTTTTGAATGGCTTGCTGTGTGTGTGTCAATATTAGGAAAGTTTTAGCAGGTCCCTCTCCGTTTGGTTTAGTTTTAAAGTGAGAAAGACAACAACTCGTGATTACTAGCAACTCGTGATTACTAGTTTCCAGTAAATTTTTTTTTAAAGTGTTTGAATTTAGAATCGAATAAGAAATAGGAAATTTTTAACAAGTCACTTTCAGCAACTCGTGATTACTAATTGTTTTCAGTAAAAAATTTTAAAGTGTTTGGTAGCAAGAGGGTGATCAGAATTTGATCTCCCTTGGCAATATATATCGTCTGCATAGAGACATCTCACAACTCGTGAATACTAATTGTTTAAAGTTTAAAATGAACTAGTTGGTTTAGTTTCATACCTTCAATAAGTTTCCACGAGTATAGGAACACCCAGACATCGAAGTTACTGTAGATGGAGACATTTTGATCTTAATATTAGCACTGTTGCTAACTGTAAATCTGAGGAAAAAAGTGAAGGCAAAATATAATCCTAAGAGACCTCGATATGACTCATACTCCGGTTACCCAACACTAGCGACTGCGAACCGAGCTTGTTATCTAATATTTGTTCCTGGCTCAAAGGCGAGACCCGGCACTGTAAAATGCCGACTTTTATTGAAGCATAAACCTTGATAGACACGCACGACGACGAGATCAAGACAGAAGAGATGCACAAATACCAGGCACTGCAAAATACCGACTTTTATTAAAGCATTACATCCATGAAGGCCTTCAAGTTTCCATAAATTTCTCAGTTTTTTGATAACTTTTTTTTTATTTAAAATAGTTTTTATTCTGGATACATAATTTGAAATTTTTAGCAAAAGTCACTTCCACACAGGGATACGCCCAGGGAAATAAATGGCAAAGTGACCAATTCTTCCGTTTTCAGTTTGGATACGCCACAGTAAACAATTAGGTTTTTGTTTAAAATTCTTCTAGAGGAAATTGGATTCGTGGGTCGGAACAAATTATGTTCGATACTAATTTCCACCTTTCAATTTAGATATGCAAACCAAACACTTTTCGATGCCAGTCGTTTTTCATGTGGATACGCAAAGATAAACTTTTTGGTAAAAACCTGGTAATTAGAGGCTGGTTAAATACGGAAGGAGAAATTTTACAATTTTTAAAATGTTTATTTTTGTTGTTAGTGGATACGAAATAGGCGACTTTTTATGTTGGTTTCGTCGTATCATTGGATACATAATGTCGTATTTTTTTAATGATTTGGATACATAATACGGAATAATCACCAAAAATTTTTATTTATATATTTACTTATTATATATATATATACTATTATTCATGATATGAATATTTTACTTATCGCAGTGATATTTTTACGACATATTGCACATTTGGATTGTGAAAATAGACATTCGATACATGAAATCGAATGACCACAGGGAAGAAAAACAACCCACACTTCTGTTTCATAACAAATCTTACACATAAATGAATTTGTGTTTTTATCATCATCGTTGTGGCTACTCACTCATTCCTCGAACTCCATTGGTGAATTCATAGTCGTCGTCAATAGCTCGTTTTGTTTTTGCTGCAACATTTGTGTTTTTCCACCAGCATTTTGTTGATGAACTTAACGACGACTCATGTACCGCCATTGTGGAAGACATGGCGGCTCATATGGTCAGAGTTAATGTCCCCCAAGCACCGACTATAAAGTGCGTGGAGGTTGTGGGTATTGTAATGAGGTAGACTATTTTTGTTGTATTTTGAAGTACGAATATATTGTCTCGTATATATTCACAAATACACAACATCAACACTTAAGAGGTGTGGTACTGTGATAGTTTGGTTACTCGGATTTACTGGGCGAGTTCGTGGTTTAGTGGGCTTCTCGTGACGGTGATTGTCATACTTAACTCTTGTTGCGGGTGTTGTCAGCTGTGGTGGGTGATCTCCGGCGATGGGTAGGCCTTGGCAAGGCCACAGTTGCTGCTGACGTACTGACGTGGTCAGGGGTCCGAACCCCTGACCTGACTCTCTGCTCGGCGATCTTCTACTGACTGGTTGACTTTACTGACGTAACTGATTCTCCCGGCACGGAGTATCGCAACCTCTGACTGCCCCGATATGACTGACTCCTTAATGATGCGGCGGACGTGGCCGGGTTCCGATATCCCGGCCTTAGTAACTGTTGTACAGACTTACTCTCTGCTCGAACTGACGTCTCTCGGCGGTGAGGATGAACTAACAACTGCCCCGATATGACTGCCTGACGTACCCGATATTACTGACCCCCTCCTATTCTTGGAAAGGGGTTTTTATACACGCCAGCCGCTGCCCTGAATCGGCGGCACGTGGCGCATTTTAGGGGAGGGAAGGGGGTAAGAGGGGTGAAGTGGAAGAACGCCTAACAAGCCGTCCAACACACGTGTCCTCGTATCTGAAGGTTTGGAGGGGCGGGGCGGGGGTAATACCTCGGCACTAATACATCTCGTCAGGTATTTCTGCCGCGGTGCGTATTTACTGCGTTCAGGCGAACTACACCGGATTATTTGCTGATGACTCAAGAAAGCCCTGCACTCTCAACAGATCTCCCGGCGGCTAGGGGCGTACGAAGAGGAAGGGGGTGAGGGGGGGGAGGTCTTCGCTTCAGCTCCACGTGTCCCGAAATTTTCCACCTGCCTGTGGTTCCACGTGCCGCCTGGAAGGCGCCTAGCGAAGTGCGCGAGGCGGGGGTGGTGTGAGGGGGTGATGGATGTGAGCCAATGTCGTGCTATAATCCCTAAACCGGCACGCGACAAACTCTTCTCCTTTTACCAAAACCACAAATTTACATTTAGGATACCGAAAAGCATGTTTTATCCAAGGATCGTCATTATCTTCCCAATGTAAGATACTGTTACCACAATGAAAACAAGTTACACGATCACCAATACCAGTGTAAAAAAATCCGGCACCACTTAGCCATTTTGGGCCTTGGCTTAGAGAAGGGGGCCATTTATTTTTGAAGGTTTTCATTCGTGTTTCAAGCATGGTATATTCGGGATAGCTAGATTGTTCTTCACTGCTGTGTAAGTATTGAGATATGAAATCGACAGGATCTAAAGTATCTTTGTCGCTCTGGGAAATTTTGATAGAGCTCTGGGAAGCTTTGATAGATAAAGAATTTTCCATCCTAATAGATTCCATATATGCATTATCCCTACTCAAATTAACATATAAACAGCCAAATACCGAGTCATTGTAGGTGTGTTTGATCCAAGGATCGTCTACATCTCTCCAGTGAAATAGCTTACACCCACAATAAAAACATATAACTTTGTCGCTTTCTCCCGTGTAAAAGAACCCGGCCCTGCTAATTTGTTCCGGTCGTTGTTTAATTGCCTTTGGCCAAAACTTGTATGTCGCCAGCCATGATTGAAACAATTTATATTCGGGAAACCTCGAATTTTTATATTCCATGACACCATACCTTTTAAAATTCAGTTTATTGAACCGCGATGGTATTTCATTAAAATGTCGTTGGTCCGATTCGGAAAAACCAAAAACATGTTGGTGCAATTCGGAAAGATCAAAATCCGGTCCTTGGTCAGATGCGGAAAAACCAATAACAAATCTAATCATAATGTTTTTATTTTCAACTCATTTATGATTATATTCATTAGATATGAAGGCTTTCAGTTAAATACAACCCTTAAAAAACTATTCCGTTCAATCACCGAGATAAATGAATTATGACAGATTGGGAGGAAGCCATATGAGCTTATATACCCATTCTTGAATGTCTACTATATTGCATTACACGGTTGTCTGCCACATAAAAAAAAGTATATTCAAATTTAACCATAATAATTCTTTTTTTTTCAACTCGTTTAATATTATACTCTTCATAAAGTATTTACAAAGTACTGCATAAATGATTCAGTGAATCGTTGTCTGGGAAATAACTAAGTCTTTAATTTATTTAAAATTTGTTTTTCATTTAAATATAACCCATAATTTCTCAAAGTTAAACAATTCCATTCGATCGCCGAGATAAACGAATTATGTCCGATATGAGCATTGATACCCATTTGATGCATTAATTTATCGATTTCATCAACAATTTCGTTGATTGAAAGTTTCGAAGAATTTGTTACATTCGTAAATTCGAGTGTACCATCAAGTGAAATCAATTTATCTACAAGTCCAAGGTAATGATGTATGTTTCCTTTGGCACCACTCAAGACAATGCATATTAAGGTATCATCTAATAAATTAGATGATGTCAAAGAAAAGAGAAATAAGAAAGATTCGTCGTGAAAATCATTGACGATGCCATTTGCCAAATCGTAAGTTTTTTGATTTACTTTGCAAAAAAATCAAATGTTTTCCTCGAAACGTAATCAGAATAAATAAAAAGACAGAAATTTTCCAAAATATCCGCAGTTGGTTCAACCAAGTCGTAAATGTGAGGCACTTCACCAATGAGTTTGTCTAATGCTTCGCGATTCGTCTCGTCATCAAACCATTTCAAGCTCTAAATTTTGCAGAATAATTCATATAATTGGTAAAACTCGTGAGTTTTGGGTAAACTTCGCTTGTGCATGTACAGAATGTGAGTTTCGGTAAACTTCAATCTCAATTTATTAAAAGGAATATAAATACTGTAAATAGGAGACATGTTAATCATTACTTCCTTGGCAGCGAATTATTCTGAAACCACATACAATAATTCTGTATCTCCATCAATGTCAGCATTCTGTTTCTTTAATATCAATGGTGAAACATACAATAAATACGTCATTGCAGGTGTTTGGTAGCACGATGGTGATCTGAATTTGATCGCCCTTAGCAATATATATCTTCTGCATAGAGCAATCTGATTACTAGTTTTTTCCACTACATTTTTTTAAAAGTATTTGAATTTAGAATCAAATAAGCAATAGGAAATTTTTAACAAGTACTATTTGTTTAAAGTTGAAAATGAATAAGATGGTTTAGTTTTATACCTTCTATAAGTTTCCACGAGTATAGGAACACCCAGACATCACTGTAGATGAAAAAATTTTGATCTTAATATTAGTACTGTTGCTTACTGTAAATCTGAAGAAAGAAATGAAGCCAAAAAAAGAAAGAGAACTCGATATGACTCACACTCCAGTTACACAACACTAGCGACTGCGAACCGAGTTTGTTATCTAATATTTGTACCTGGCTCAACGACGAGATCTAGACAAAAAAGAAAGAGACTTTGATATGACGCAGAAACATAATGCGTGTTATATAATCGTACCTTGTTCCGGTTACACAACACTAGCGACTGCAAACCGATCTTGTTATGTAATATTTGTACCTGGCACAACGACGAGATCTAGACAATAGAAATGAGCAAATACCAGTCACTGTAAAATACCGAATTTTATTGAAGCATAATAAATCTTGATAGACATGCACAAACATCATATTGGTTATATAAAATTCGCGATGACATCAGCTGCCATCCAGTGGACTAAGCCATCTCACAACACAGTAATTACTAATTTTTTTAGAGTTTAAAGTGACTTGATATTATATGCATAAATAATACACCCATGAAGGCCTTCAAGTTTCCATAAAGTTCTTACTTTCTTGATAACTTTTTTTTAAATTTAAGGTAGTGTTTATTCTGGATACACAATTTGAAATTTTTAGCAAAAGTCACTTCCACATGGGGATACGCCCAGGGATATAAATGGCAAAGTGACCAATAGTTCCGTTTTCAGTTTGGATATGCCACAGAAAACAATTAGGTTTTTGTTTAAAATTCTTCTAGAGGGAATTGGATACGTGGGTCGGAACAAATTAGGTTCGATACTAATTTCCACCTTTCAATTTGGATATGCAAACCAAACACTTTTCGATGCCAGTCGTTTTTCAAGTGGATACGCAAAGGTAAACTTTTGTTAAAAACCTGAGAGGCTTGTTGAATACGCAAGGAGAAATTTTACAATTTTTTAAGTGTTTTTTTTGTTAGTGGATACGAAATAGGTGACTTTTTATGTGGGTTTTGTCGTATCATTGGATACATAATGTCCTATTTTCTTAATCATTTGGATATGCAATACGGAATAATCACCNTCCGATGCCAGTCGTTTTTCAAGTGGATACGCAAAGATAAACTTTTAGTTAAAAACCTGAGAGGCTTGTTGAATACGCAAGGAGAAATTTTACAATTTTTTAAGTGTTTTTTTTGTTAGTGGATACGAAATAGGTGACTTTTTAGTTGGGTTTTGTCGTATCATTGGATACATAATGTCCTATTTTCTTAATCATTTGGATATGCAATACGGAATAATCACCGCCAAATATTCCACAGTCCATACATACACTTAGTTTGCAACTGACACAACTAATGCTATTCTCGAGCATAAATATACACTTGCTGTTTTTAAAGATGTAGCAAAGACTTTTGACACAGATTAGAGCTTATATACCATGCCTCTACACTCGCGATTTAAATATGCCGATGATGAAAACAGGAAAAACTAACTTTTCGAGAACATTATTTAAGAGAAGTCTGACAAGAGTTTTTGCCATAACCCCTTTTGTTTGGCATATTTCCCATATAATGGCGAGGGACTTTATCAAATTAGAAGGTCACACACAACATTATCAGGAATCTCAAATGATTTTTAGAGTCTCGAGAAATTGCAACCAGAATGCGCTAGGGTGATAAAACTTTCCATCCAATCAGAATGCTCCAATTCCCCCCTCCCCTCTTTCCAAGAATTAATGTCACTACCAATAGTATATTATATATAGATAGTATTTACTTTTAATACTTACCTTTAATACTTACATTTAGTTCTTGAAGGGGAGACAAAATCCTTCTCCATCTTATAATCATCACCGACTGACGTCTCTTTCCAGATTTCACACTTATATAGTTATGGTAGTGATACTAATTCAAATGGAAGGGAGTTGGGGAATTGGAGCTCTCTGATTGGAAGGAAAGTTACCTAGCACATTCTGGTTGCAACTGCTCGAAACTCTAGCAGTTGAGATTTGCAACACAAACACTAACTATTCGAGATCATCTCTGAAGGGAAGTTTCGCAAGTTTTCGTCTTTTGTTTGGTAATTTTCCCAGTTAATGGCGACGGACTCTATCAAACTAAAAGGCAACACAGAATCTCAACTGATTTTATAGTTTCGAAAACTTACAACCAGAATGCATTGTTTCGCAAGTTTTTTCACCAAAAAAAATTTTGTTTGGTTTTTTCAACTGATATAGAGTCTCGTCGGATATTTTTTTCTATTGTTGTAATCTATTTAGTAAATTTAAAAAAAGGGTGGGGGAATAAGCCGGTGATAACCTTGGAGTTTCCATAAATTGCGCAACTTTCATCAGAACGAACAAAGCGAAAAAGCCTTGCATAACACTCATGAACGCAAATTATAAAAAAAATGTTTTGCATGAGTGAATAAGTAATAAGCCCATGGGGGCCAGTTTGTTTTCTTCATCGGCCTACTTAAATCGCGAGTGTGCACTATTCCCCCCCTTTTTTTTAAACTCTTTATAAGAGATACCCTGAACCTCCTTGGGGAAATAGTCATTTTTCTCGCACAAAGAAATGTATGCATGTTGTCCAAGTTGACATTAAATAAATTCGGTCATTTTGGCCTTTGGAAGGGTGTGCTCACTTAGTGCCTTGGACAAATTGGACGAGTTACCATACCTGCCGAAAGAATTTCTCCTGATCTACACACCTTATGAAATTTCAACCGTATTCAAGAATTTACCAGCCTACCTGCAGCAGGACGAAGACATACGGGACTGCCTCCCATGCCAGGAATATTTTGAGGGTTGCACCTCGGTTCCCGACATGCTGCATCACAGGGATTGGTGCAAGGCCTGCCGAGAACCCCTCACGATGTCTGAGCCCGTGGAATACGACTTCCAGTTACAACTTCCATTCAAGATAACACTTCCCATTGAAGATGTTCAATAAAGTTTGAAATGACATTGTAAAAAAATTTTAAACTTTGTGTGTGCACTGGAACCTTAATTTTTTATATAACTAAAAACAACATGTGAATAAAAATACATTTCCAAGATTTTTTACTTGTTATTGAAAAAAAATGTTTTGCATTCATTGGAAGCACAAGGGGGGTTCGACTCGTTACCTCCCTTGCTAAAATATATTCATTTAAACACTAACTATTCGAGAACTTTAAAGAGAAGTGTCTATGTTTTTGCCATAACACCTTTTTATTTGGCATTTTCCTCAGTTAATAGCAAGGGACTTTATCTAACAGCTGCAGGAATATCAAATGATTTTGTCTCGAGGGACTTTCAACTAGAAGGTGTTGTTGTGCAATACATTTGAAGCACATCGGGAGGGGGTACCGAATCAAAACATCTTACCAATATAAATTTATTTAAAAACTAACTATTCGAGAACATTATTAAAGAGAAGTCTCCAATTTTTCGCCATTTTCTCTTTTCGAAAGGTAAATTGTTTGTTTTTGTACAAAAAAAAACAGACAAACAAAAAAGCACATATAGATTTTTCTTTTCATTTTCAGATGCAGGCAAGGATGAGTGAATTAACATCAGTTTAAAGTGTAAACAAGTAGTACCAGTAAAAAAAAATTAAAGTGTGATTTGCTTTCTGTTTGTGGTGTCTGATGAAAATTAAAAAAGTAGCTATTTGTGTTAGTTTATGCGCAGTTGGTTTTACAAGTAAAAAAATAAAGTGTGAATTACTTGCTGTTTGTGGTGCATGTTTAAACTGAATGAGTAATTTTGGTTTTTCCAGGGAAATATTTTTAAAATGTGAATTTTTTGCTGTTTATGGTGTCAGTTGGGTAATTGTTTATTTATTTAGTGTGCAATAATTTGGTAGTGGGACGGATGCCCGATTCATTACCCCCCTGCCGATATATATTCAACGAAATACTAAATAATTAACAAAGTAAAAACCAAAAAGTTGAAATTTACAACACAAATGCTTACTATTCGAGAACATTCTTAATGAGAAGTCTCTACGTTCCCCCACATTTTGTTTGGTATTTTCTCCATTAAATCGCGACGGACTTTAATAACACAAATAGTAACTGTCTTTCTCTTACATTTAAATTTAAATTTAATACAAACTGCTACTAAGGTACACATTTTTTTAACTACCTGTTTCTGAAAAAAAACTGCCTTCATCGCTGTGGTGGGTATGAATGCAATCAAGTTACCTGATGAAAAAAAAAAAGAAATGCCTTTGTCGCCATAGTGAAAGTGGTAGCAACAACCATAATATAATGTTGCTCCAACAGGGATTTCTTAAAAGTTCAAAGGTCAAGATGAGATTTCCTGTATATAAGGAGTGGACACACAGAGAAAGAATCAGAAATATCTGGATCACCAGTGAGATCGTTCGACGACGAGGATACCACACATCGGGTATTTAACATGGAATAAATTCCTTTTGTTAGATTTGTAAAGGTTCGTCCCGATGCCAAAAACCAACATATTCTACTTATGGATCCGCTGGTGCAGATTTATATGCAGTAGAGGAAACGTCTATATTGCCTGGCGAACATTGTTCTTTTCCTTAAGGACTTACATTTGCATACCGCAGAAGTATTTTTGGGTTGATGATATCTAAAACATAAACCGGTAAAACCGGTCATCAAATGTATGCTGGCGTTTGAGATCCCGATCATTGAGGGTAATTTCATGTCTGCCTGTATAATTCTTCTCAAGATGCCATCGCGATCAGCCCTGGAGAACGAGTTGCCCAGCTGTTGGTGCTTGCCTACACTCTGGCAATCTTTGAAGAAGTCCCAAGACTCAACAAAACCAAAAGAGGATGTGGTCGATTCAGTGGCATGTGCAATTAGAAACACCACTAAAGACGTGATATAACCAACACAAAATTGAAGGTCAAAAATATTATGTATTGTAACTATTAACTATTTAACCAATTAGAAAAAAGTTTGGAAAAACTTGTTAATGTGCTTTTAATATACTCGCACATATTTTAGTTTTTTTAGAGTATGTATGTGTTTATCGTTTCCACCTCAGAAATAAGAATAAGCTGTGTTGCAGAATATATATATATATAATGTCAGCTAAATAATATATAATAATTATCACTTTTGCTTTATTAAAAAACATTATATATATTACACACACAAAGTCTCATAAGAATTATACATTTTTCTTTTCCAAGTAATACAAAATGTGAGATGTCCAAATTATTCCAATAACAAAATATACAAGGACCCATCTTTAAACTAATGTAAACCAACTACTCATTTTCATTTTAAAGCTATATTTTTTTTTTTTTTGGAGATGGTGTTTAGGATACAATGAAATGCAATACCCTTCAAATCAGCCTATGTTTTTTTTTCCTTTTCGGCTTACCTAAATAAAAAATCGCCGTCAAAATTGTTTGTTGTCATTGCCATCCGCAAAGGTACAGAAATCAACAGTTTATTTTTTATTTATTTTGAAAGCTGAAAATATTTCTTGTCCAGTTACATAGTTTTTTTTTTTCAATGACAAAGTGTGGGTAATGAAGGGATAAGAGAATGCAGATAAAACAAGCTTGTTTGATAGGTTTAAGTGTTATTTTTACAGTTTTGGGATTAATGTTGGCCGATTCTGATAATTTGACAATCATAAGAGGTGTATTTGGTGTTGTTTTGATAGGTGTGGGAAATTTATGTAATCAGTAACTTCATTTAAAATGAATAAAAGGGGATTTATTTACAAAAATATGCCTTTATGATATAAACCTATACAAGTTTTGTTAACTTTTTCATATATAGTGCTAATTTTATTTCCAGTTGTCGAGGATCCAGCATCGCAGTATTCTCGAATTTAATGGCGCAAAGATGAATTGATTCTTGTTGCTCCAAGAAATGTGTTCTACATTTTCATACAAAGACACAAGTTTTTGAAATTTCGGGCATTTATATGTATTTTGCAAGTACACCTCTTCGAGGTAATGGTCATACTTACATAATTTTTGTAGCAAGCTCTTTCGTAGGGAGCTTCTAACATACACTGGATATTTTTTAATGATTTTCTTATTAGCGTGTATATTTCTATTTAAATTTCTTATTTCGGGATTTCTCCATTCCGCCACTCTTATCCTTGAAAGTTCTTCGTCAGCCAAGTATTTGATTTTTAGTCATGTAATCCAATACCGCCCATGAATGTAGAGCTTTGAACAACCTTTTTTCAGTTACGCCGTTAAGATAGGTGACTGCCAATTACTGTAGCACAAATTCTCCGTTATTGTCGCAAAAACCTTGTAAGTTACAAAAATGTTGTGTGAGTAGCTGATATTTGAGTAGATGAAATGCTAACTCGAAAGCAACTGATTTGTAAATGTTTGAGGCTGTTATATTTGTACAACACTTTACCTGGGGGTGTGGTAATCCTCTGCAACCAAGCTGAAAAAATGAAATCATAAGAGCTTTTATTAATTGTTTGTTTTTTGTCGAAAATGAAGTATATAGCTGAAAAATATCCAGACATTGTCATTCAGGCTGCTTTAGATGACTGGGAATCATTTTGTATCACAGAACCAAAGATTAATTCCATCTAATCTAAATTTTAAAATTATGATCAACAAAATACCGAATTTCTAATAGTAAAACACCGCCTGGTAAATTTTTTAAATATGAACTTTCTAAAACATTGGTTATCATCATAAAATATTGTGAATGACATCCCTGCACATACAATATTGCAGATAATTTTGTCGATTCTACCGATCCATATGGGGGTAGTAGAAAATAAAGAATTTTGTAAATTTTGCCCATACCATTATTTAAAAAATGGTTCGAACCAGATAAAGTTTCTAATATATTTAACAGTAACTGCGAATTAATCGTTGGTTACTATTGGGAAACCCTTTCATTATATTTGGCTACCTGTTGTGTGTTTTTCTTTTTCAATACACATTCATTTCTATTTATAATGATTTGTTGCAGTTTGTTATTTTCCCTTGTGTTTCTCCTAATACGAAAAAAAATATGTTACTATTACAAAGTGTAAACACATCAAATAAAAAATTATATGTAATATTGAATTATAAGTATACACTGTCTGTTAGCAGAAACCTGAAAGCAAGAATGGAAACTCTCGAGTTAAAAACATTTATTTATTCCCAGTATAAAAAAACTGGATGTGTGCAAGCAACTCAAATAGAAACATTGATGAATACACATATGTGATGACAAAATAAATTCATGCATGGACACCTCTTTCGGATATGACGATTTCTCAAGAAACATTTTTAATGAATCTGTTACATAAATTTCAAAAAATGCGACATAACCAGAAGAGTTAACAAGTAAATGTGTATTATTCATCTATAAGTTCATATAAATCGTTCAATAATGAAGTGTAATTAATAAATTTAATTTTTTTAATTTTTAGTTTTTGGTATATTATAGTATTTTTTGATATTGATTGGTATGTTGTACCCGCCCATATTCAAATTATGTACAGAATCATCTATTAAAACACATGGTCCTGTTGTTATTGGAATTTGTTGGCGCACAATAGATTCTGATTGTTTTTTTTTTATGTAACCCATATAAAACCTTCCTGAATTTATTGGATTGTGGAAACTGGTCGATGAACATTTTTGCATGCACCTTGTTACCCACTGTACACAATATCACGTTAAAGTCTTTGGCTAGGGTTGATATGGAATGATCAGCTCCATGAAATTCGTTTTTACGTTCGTCTATTAAAGTTTGGTCTAAATCGATAACCACTATATCTTGAGCTTGTGGCATCTTTATTAATTTTGGTTTTTTTCTTTTATTGGTAAGTTGGTGATCGTCTTCGTCTCCACTATCAATTCTCTGACAGCGAAAATTTTTTTTGCCATATTTTAAATGGGCAATGGCATTAGATTCTTCAGCATCGCTTTTTACTTACAAAGTGGAAGCCAACATATATCTTACATATATTTTAATATTTATTGAAAAAATAAGAATTGAAAAGAAAAGAATGTCTAAAGTAATATCGATTGATAGACAAATATCGAAATTGTTGTCATCGACATCTTCGGAAAACACTGATAAAGTTTTTGGGCATGTTTTGCTAGGATTGTTGAACAATATCAAAACTTTAAGAAAGGCTCATCCGTGTCTATCAGGCCCCTTATGTTACCCGATGTTTGCCAAAGCAGTTGCGAATTTTGGCCAAACGAGTATGTTTATCAATGACGATCGCATTTTTTTCCTCCATTTCTCGCAATGAATTTCATTCATATGGAAATTGTTTCATTACTGGAATGTAGGTATAAGCAATTAGAATTTAACCAGTGTGAGATGTTTGCATTCAATCAACTTCAAAAAATTTGCAAAGGTTATTTTCAGCAGCAAGAACATACCACTTTCACATGTCCCATAATCGTCAATTGGCGATTGTTGAACGTTTCACAGAACTTGTATAGCAAGCTGCTCTCGGTTTACGCGAAAATGCCTGGTTTTACAGAGACTATGCACCTTCATTCAAACCGGACATGGTTCGGTTTTTTGACGACATTGTGTGATAACAAAATTAATAAGATGCTTGGTAAAAAGAAATCTTCGCGCAATATCGAGCACTTTAATTATGTGTTGAATGGTACAACATCCTTAATACAAACATATACATATAATGGCCAAGTTTTATATATGTTGGATAAAAACATGAATGAGGTTGTGTGGAAAATTATCAATTTGAAAAGGTTTGATATGTATCTCAAATATTAATTTGATTTGACTAGTTTCGTAGACTTGGTTTTCTCTGTAGATTCATCATGGTTCATTTACACGCATGAATTCGGTAAGTTGAATACTTTAAAGAATGTGATCAAAAATTAATATATTTGTATTATGAATGTAAAAGATATCGGTTGACTTATCCCTACGTCCATAAATTCCTTAATGCAGACACAGAGCTTTGTGAAAATCCCACCCTCGATTACCTTCCCATTCTCTGTCATTTTCCCGAATATCCATGACTACAACTAAAGTATAAAATAGTACCCAGTACGAATAAATTGATTCTATTCACACAACTCGATAAGAAGCGAGAACTACAGCCATATTTCGAATATCAAAAAATATTTTTAAAGAATGGTGTGCACGTGATGTAAGAATTTCGATCCACGAAAAAAAAAAGCATTTGCCTTCGATGAGGCTTCTTTTGAAAAAAATTAAATTGCTATTAATATTACATTAAAATTAGAATATAGGGAATATACCGTAAAGTCAAAGTCATATTTGGCGACTTTGTTTGCTGGAGTTTTCTTAATGGACTTTACGCAAATTATTGGCACCAGGACGAAATTTACTCCCATTTTATATAAAAAAAGTCAAAACCTTCAAAAGATTCAATACTAAATATTATGTGCGAAAGTACAGAGCAGAGAGGTGGCGAATTTAGCAGGAAAGGTTGCCGATGTTTATGTAATTGATCTTGCCTCGAAAACAATTCTGGAAAATAAAAATTAAATCTTTGAATATATCGAGTTTTTGAAGTCTTTTAAATTCACACCTAGCTGGCTCGAGGCAAGGAGACTATATCCGAACAAACAATTTATTTACAACTTTCCAATTTTGCAAAAAGTTTTAACTTTGTAAGCATGAATTGACTTATTGGTAAGATTCGATTGTGGTTTTTAGCTCGTTACATATATTACAAATGAATTTTTTTTGAAAAGCTAATCGAAGTAAATGAGTTCCGGCTAGAGTATGAGCCGTACCTACTCGATCATCGACATATTTCCATTCCAATAACGGTTTGCAAAAATTTATGTTAAAAAGTAATTGGTCGTTTTAATATTGTTCTTTATTTTATACCGTTCCTTTGTCCAATTTAGGACGAACTCGTCGGATGGGGCGAATTGATCTGGAGAATTATTTTCTTCTCACGCAGCGAATTGCAACTTATAGTGTAATGTGGCAACTTGAGGAATAAAGGTTAAATTCTCGCCGAGAAAGTTTATTTCAATTTGAGTCGTTGGGTCAAATTCGGCGCGAGTGTTCGTTTCATTTACCTGAGTTAGATCTTTCCCCCCCCCCGCCAACATCTTCTCCCAATTACTCCACTAACATCCGAAAGTTGTAAGACATTCGAAATTATATCGTCTGATAATGTTTGTTGACCACAAAAAGAGCTTTTGGAAACCGAAAATTTAAAAGGTCCATTATGTCAGGTGAAGTATTTTGAATCGAATGTGGGAGAGTTGGGGGTTAGACAAGTGTTTAGTTGAGGTTTATTTGCCATTTCTTGTGTTAAAGTTGATTGAAGTATTTAGGGTGGTTTTTGCATTATGTTAAAATCTATCGAGGATACATCTAGTTAATGTGGAATCAGTATGGAATCGAAATTGGGTGTTTCCATAGGTGATTTAAAATTGTGTTGTGTATTTGTACTGCTTGAATTTTCAACTTTTTTCGTTTGGCCATGTGATGTCTGTCCATTTGGAAAATCAACTGTGCAATTTTTGCCACCCATCGATTAAAGATACTTCGTGGTATAAAAATTGGTATATTTGGTATTGTGTCTGCAGTATCGCTTATGTACGAATTTGCACCTGAGGCCAGTTTCTTGTATGTGCTCATATTTTTCAAAATGGTAATTATCGATTGAAAGAATTATTACCCCGAACAAATCTTGAACTTGCTCGCTATCAGCCAGATGACAATTAAACAATAGGAAATTTTGCAATACTGTCAACCCCATATCAAATGAGTTGATGACTTTTTTAATAACTGCCCTAGGGTCGAAACTAAAAACCAGGATGCTGTTTTTGAAAATTAAAACATTTTCCCCGACGATTTCATCAGTCATGTTTACAATATTCTTAGTATATATGTATATATACATATATATCTTAGTAATTTATATTGTACTTGAGTTTAATTGCATTATGTCTATCACATAGCATCGAAAATTGTTTTGTAATGTGAGGTATTCGGCACCCTTTTTGGATAAGTTCGATTTTGGTTGCTCTTCGGTATAATATCGTAATTCACAACCACTATTATATAATACATTAATTGTTTTTACGGAAATATTGTTTGTATCAACCATAAGCATCCATTCCTCGATTCTTGTCGACGTCATATCATGCCTACAACCTGGTTTATTTTTGTACTACTCTTTAATTTTGTTTAAAATATGTTGTTCAGTGGGTATGTAATTATTAGTCATAAAAGTCGGTGTAATTTGGTTGCTTGTTATGAAATTGTTACGTATAAAATTTTATGTAATTGGTTCTTGTTCTAGTAATTGTTGTTTACTAGGTACATAATTCAAGGTATGCTGGTTTTCCTTCAGTAGTTCCTCCAATGTGCTGTCCGAAACATCTGATTGAAACACAGTCGAGTCGAAGGCGAGAGATGTTTGCGCTAAGAATTTGTTTAGATACTCGGCTGATATCTGGATCGGATTGGATGGTATGTTTTTATTTTGCGGCGGGGTCCACTGACGTTTAATTTCTAGCGCTGCATTGGCATCATTATGGAAGTCGAATATGAAATTATCATAACCCGTGAATCGAAGATGTTCATATTCGTCGATATCATGCGTTCGTATCACTAATTCGTTCGACGAATACTTGCCAAGGTTGTAGGCGTAATAGTTGACCAATGGGTCCACCACCAGAAAAATAATCTCAAACAAATGTCGCACGTGATCAATATCAGATTTACTTAAATTTTATAAGAAACTATTCTTTAGAACTGTTAAAAGTAAATTTAAGGTTTTAAGGAAGTTTTAAATCGCTAAATCACTATTGAAGTTATGGATACGAATATGGTCGTTATAAATAAGAATGCCTTCACTGACAAGTTCACCAGACATGATTTTGGCTCTTATATTAGGTATAATGGTGGGCTTATACATTTAATGAACTATTACCAAAACAGGAAGTATTAGAAAATATCGATTGTAATGAATATGATGAGGATTATTTACCTAATGACAAGAGCACTGAGCTCAAACTTATGGCTTTAATTACACATATATATATATGAATAAATAAAATAAATAAAAATATTGTAAAATAAAACATATAACACCTTTACATTTTTTTTGTGAAATTTGAATGTTTGCATACACATTTGATACATCACATGTTTTTTTATTCATTAGTTCGAGAAAAACAAAGACTTTTTATAGGGTCCATTGAAATATTCCTTGAACATTGATTCACTTAGTGGTAAAAATTCATGTTTTAGTTCACCCAAGATGAACGCTTTGTTTTTTTCCTAATTTTCTGATATTATCTTGCCAAGTTCGTAGTCAATTTTTTTATTATTTTAATTTTTGCAAAATTACTTTCATGACCCCATCAAATGGATATTGTGAAGGCGGTACTAATTAAATATGTTTTATAAATGAATGTGTGTTGAGTATGAGCTATGCCTCAATGGATACATTCATCCACATTTGAACGAGGGTGTATGCAGTTAGGAGATTATGTTGCTCGTGAATTCGACCGAACTGCGTTATATTTTCTGGTACATCTTCGTATTTCGAATCGAGGATAGCCTTTACAATTTCCATGTACTGATGACTAGCCACCCCATCATTAATCATTTCCAAATCTAGTCGACCGATCTCGGCGAAATGTGCGGCCCCTTGTTTCATAGATACCTGGGTATTTACTACACAGGAAGAATCAACCACGCCCTTTTTTGTTTGTGTAAAGGTCGTGGGTATTCCGGTGAAAATTTTCACAATTCTAGATATGTAAATTTTAAGGTTTTGCGCTAGTTCTTCAGGACCGTCATCTGGTTCTATTTGTAGGCCAATGCGATGACCCGATATTACCCTTGGAGTATTTGCAGTTAGTCTCTGTAAATGAGGTGGAGGTGGGGTAGGAGAAGAGGTATTTAAGGGGTGATAAGAAGGCTGGGTATTTGTTACAAGTATATCAGAGTCGATGCATGGAATTTCTAGAGGTCAAAGTTGTAATTGTGGAAACGATGCTCTTGGTGGTGGTATTTGTTGTTGCATGATTATTGAAAAGAATCTCATTTTTATAAGTATTATGTGAAATTTTATTTAAAAAAACAAATGAGTGGAAACATTCGCACTGTCGTAGAAGCAGGGCTGGTTCAGTTTACATGTGCGCCAAAAATTGCATTTGGCGAACACAGAGGTGTGGAAAAATGATCTCAAATGTTGAATCGTGCAGAAAAAGTCATCTTCCTTGGAAAAATCACAAATTACATCACAAAAAAGGTAAAGGTCTTTTGAATGATTTGGAAACTANGAAAGTCATCTTCCTTGGAAAAATCACAAATTACATCACAAAAAAGGTAAAGGTCTTTTGAATGATTTGGAAACTATCCTCTTTGGTTTAGGCAAAGATTTTTCGAAACTTTTAACGGAAGAAGAAAATACACTAGTTGAAAATCAATACACAATTTACAAATCGTGGGTGTATTTGGTAGAAAATTTGGCGATTGTTTGATGTCCTCTTTTATCGAAAAATAATCTCGAACATTTAACAGCCCAGTTTGAAACTTTTTCTAGGTTATTTTCGGAATCCCAAGAATGCGAGTAGTTTATTTGGAGGAAAAGCAAACTCGGAGATTTAATCAGAATTGGACCTGTGGCGAATTGAACCCCAATTTTCTTTCAAGGATGTGAGCGGCCACGATCAGCTTAAATCCGAGCTCAAAATTTTAATCTATATGCAAGTTTTTAATCCAATATTTAACTATACAATGTTTTTTGGCCCTCCTGGTACACATAAGAGCATGCTGGCCAATGCAATCGCATTCGAATGGAAAGCCAAACTGTATCAACTCAACATTTGGCAGTTGTCCTCACCCAGCATCGGCGATACCGAATGAAAATTAGCGAACTTGGTCAAGATGACCATTGAAAATCAGAACCAAGATTTTGTGATATTTATAGACGAAATAAATGTGATAGTTTTGCAAAATTTCGCAATTCCGCCTCATTTGCGGAGTGTGGTGATAACGTTGCAGACAGGTCTCGAAGGGGGTGTTCAAATGAATAATAATGTTTTAATTATTGCAGCAACTAATTTCAAAAAAGCCATATGGCCAACAATCCTTGATTGAACTCATGCCTTTTACTTTATCGACTTACCTTCGGAGGAAGAGTGTCGCGGTGCATTAATTTGTCTCTTGCAATTGTTTAAGAATCGCCAGCTGAAGCATTGGGATGCAGATTACCAACATCGAGTGATTGATAATATTCCTTTACCTCCATATCTCACTTTTCGAAACGTCACTGATATACATGACATGGCGAGATTGGAAAACTTTAAGGACGGGTTGTTCTCGTTCGCAATCATTGATCCATCACTTGTTGAACAAATACCGAGCGAAGACTACGCGAACCAACACATTTCGTATGAAGAAGCATTAAAAGTGCTTGAAAATCCAAACGAATCGACCATACGAACTTTGCGTCTCAAAACCATATATGAATGTTGCCATAATGGCATCTTGGCAAATGATAAAATATTCTTTAGGCCAAACTTGAATCATTTCATCAAATCAATTACTAATACAAGAACAATGAACGAATAAGATTAGAAATATTTCAACATGATAAAATGTAAATAAAAAAATTTATTCATTAAATTCAAAAAGTGAAAATAATATTTATTCAATGGTTATCTATGGGGTAAAGCAAACATTTATCAATCAGTGTTTCATCAAAATCGACCACAGGCAACTACTTGTTGTTTGGTAACGTTTCATGCATTTGTAGTAAATACATGTCGGTGATTTTCTGTCCACAAGCAGTCGAGATACATTTATTTTTATGAATATATAAAGATAAATGTTATGCTGAAGTGAGTACTTATTAAACTGTGATGTTAATATATTACATAGAGGGCCGAGCCCATATTTGCCGCGAGAATCTTCAACATTTTTTAGCGAACATTTCCAATCCACCATCACCAAATCACCATTCTTGGACTTCAAAAACATGTCAATGGTTCCACATCAGGCGATATCAACATCTCGCATTCTCAACTCAGATGCATAAGGTGTCCAGCCATTGGCTTGTCTAACCTCGCAGTCAAAATCTAAAAACTGTGGAAAGTTTAGTATATTTTCATAGTGTAGCTTTTGTTCACTCGATTTGTAATATTTTTCAATTTTTGTGTGTAATTTAACGCCCTGATTGATAGCATCTTTTCTAATCCTTTGACATTTTTCCTCAATGGCAGCTATCGGGTTATCAACGGATCGGAAATCGTCAAACGGTCCGGTAGAAAATTTGGGTGATTTCACAATGAATGAAGCTATTTTTTTCTAATTAAATTTGGAAATGTGTTCGAAATGCATGTTGGGCCGTGATGAAGTTTTTCCGCTGATCATTGCACACTGAAAATGTGCGATTATTTTCTTCTAGAGATACCAGAGTATACAAATCTCCCAATTCTATACTCCCTAGCATTGTTATTTGCCTGTAAATAAAGCAATCCAAAATTAAAAGAATATATAAAATCGGCTCTTGTATACTACATTTTTTTATATTTTTTATCAGCATCATAAAGTATAAAAGATGTCATAATAAAGGAATGTGGAAAAATATTTAAATGTTTAAAAGTTTCTACAATCTCAATTCATTATGAACACCAAATATTGTTTAGTCACAATGCCAAAAAAAGTGGTTTTGGATACTTTCGTAAATTTCGAGCTCTTTGTAAAACAAGAGTAATTTAGATTTTTAATTGAAGGTGTATGAATTATTAACGTTCTTGAATACAATATTGTATCTCTCAGATGTCTCTTCGACATTTTTCAAATAGATAAACAATTCCCTTTTGTCATGGTCGAGGAATTGGTACAATCGGATCTCATCATAACTTTGTTATTTCTGAATAAAAAATTCTAAAATATTTCTACGCAAAATATTTTGATACTCGTAATAGATGCGGTTTATCGAATATAAATTATGGTTGCCTAACTTGAGCAAATCAGACATACTCTTACTAATAAGAAATACTTTTTTTTTAAATGGGCCAAATATTTTTAATAAATTTCGAAGAAGAGTATTTCAATAGAATAAAGTCTAAATGTACCAAACTGCCAAAAACTTGCGTAGATAACAAATCGAGGCTGGATGAATTGTGCATTGCAACATATAACCTTATTCGAAGTAAACAGATATTTGACACTTCTCACACATACGTCAGTTTTCATCAACACTGTAGATAGCTGGATGAAATAAAAATTGAAATTGATGAGTGTTTATCTTCAGAGATTCAATGAGATCAGTAACGATTATTTTGGAGACAAAATGCACGATTTTTTTTTATTCAGGGCAACATTAATGAAGTGGCTCAGGGAAGTAGTCAAGGACAAAAACAGAGGAATATGCCAATTAGTCAATAATTGTTGAGTGTGAGATATCAATAATTCGTTTAAAGCCGGGGGTACTCAATTCGAGATCGGTAAATAAATTTACATCAATGTGATTTAATATTCTGCACTCCATCTTGGTGTGTTCAAACCGTTCGTGGAAATCATCGATTCCTTCAAGCAGAGAATCCAGTTCAGAGTTCAATTCGAAAGAATATATAGGATTCACGAAATTTAATGTAAAATTACAATACTAACGATATATTTGTGAAATAAGATCCAGTTGGTTATTCAATTTTTGAATCGTTAATTTTTTTGTTTGTGGAAGTCACTACAGCTCGAGTTTGGTTTTGCGAATCATTAGTAAACTTTTTTGTTTCTCAAACCTTTTGGGAAATGATTTGTAACATAGACTTTTAAATAGTCGGTGAAAGAAATATCGGTAAGGGAATTTAGTTGACGATCAACTATGCGATATGTGGTTAAAATATTCTTAAGTAATTTGAAATACCGGTCGGTTAAATTCGGTATTTGTGATAATATTTGATACTCTTCAAACAGCTTATGTATGCGGTTCCCATTGCCCATGTTCGTCGTTCTCACTTATTTTTTTGCTATTTAGCCACAATCAAGAAAACTTTATTAGGTAGGTGGCGAATCCCAAGATAATAAAACTTCCAACCACAATTAGCCCATAGTAGAAGTAACAAAATAAGTTTTTTATATAGTGAAATACATCATTGCCAAATGCTATAACATTTTCCACGACTTTACCCAACATATCGGCGATCGCATCCATCCAAGTAGCATCGATACAACAATATTCTACATTGATATCGGAGATGGAGGGATCATTGCTGGCACTGTCGCAATGAGCACAAGCACCCACCTCCCCACCGATTTCAGAAATTCGAGCTTTTTTACATTATCGGATAAAACATTTTTGGGACATAAATCTATATAACTATCATCGGAAGAAGACCTACAACTGAGACGATTGACTTTACACACCTTGAGCCATCCATTATCATTTTCGTAGCGAATGAACCCACTTATTGCTTTCCTGTACCGATCGATGTAGGCAGCCGACTCAAACCTGTGACTGTGGAAACAGCTGTGTAGCCGACGAGTTTTGTTTTGTAGGATAAAAATGTTTATTTACTTTGCTGAGTTTGGGATTGGTCATGATTAGTTCCATAACATCGTTCGCATTCGCAGATTTGTTTAATTTTGGATTAATTGAGTTTAGGTGTTTCGATCCGAGCTGATTTTTATACAGTGCCTATCCTGGTAAATTTTTTTATTTCATGAGATAAAACTTTATGCATATTATTGTTGAGATGAATTTTTGGATCGACTTGGCTGAAAGCTGCATGAAATTGGCCTTTTTTGATCTTGCACATGAATTTATCAATCGTGGCATTTCCAATATGCAATTTTTTTTGCCATTAAAAATTATTTTATGCTATACAAAGCCTGATTTTCAGAAATATTTTTGAAAACTAAGTTTTTTGGCAAAGTTGTGACCAGTGAATGTCGAATCGATGAAATTTCACCTGTCTTGTCGACATAACTGGCAAATTTTACGAGAGCCTTCAACTTGTCTATGAGTACTATTAATTTTTTTTCACTATACATCACATGATAATGTTTGGGCAGTTTGACCACGACAATAGTAACATAAACTGCCAATATACAACTTAAAATAATATACAATGCTGTGATTGGTTCTACACATGTTTTTATACTTGCTATAAACCAAATTATATTGATAAATATTATCATTCAAAACACTAACTATCAGTTGTTTACTATTATCACATTTTGGGTTTAATAAATAGATAAAAGGAATCATTAGTGATTAATTCGTATTGTGTATCCAAATCACCCAAAAAATACAATATCACTTATCCAATGATACATAAAACCCACCTAAAAAGTAGTATATTTTGAATCCAAAGTAAGTCCTGTGAAGGCAAAAACAAATGCAAAATTTCTCTCTGCGTATCCAACCTGCCTGTAATTACCTGGTTTTTCCCAAAAGTTTCTTTGTGAGTATCCGCTTGAAAAACGACCTGAGTTGAAAAGTAGTGGGTTTGCATATCCAAACCGACATGTGCAAATTGCCACCACACCACATTTGTTTCGATTCACATATTCATTTCCCTTTTAAAAACATTTCGAAAAACACCTAATTATTTCCTGTGGCATACCCATAATGAAAACTGAACAATTGGTGACTTTGCCATTTGTTTCCCTGGGCATATCCACATGAAAAACTACCTGAATTGAAAAGTGGTGGGTTTGCATATCCAAACGAGCAGGTCGAAATTGCCACCATGCCTCACTTGTTCCGATTCACGTATCCATTTCCCTTTTAAAATTTTTTTCGATAAACACTTAATAGTTTCCCGTGGAGTACCCAAACTGAAAACGGAATAATTTGTCTCTTTGCCATTTGTTTCCCTGGGTGTATCCCCGTGCGGAAGTGACTTGTTGCTAAAATGTTCGTATTGCCTAGCCAACAACGACTCATTTACATTTTAAATCCAAAACCAATAACCAGCTAGTAAAATATGTTGTGTAAATAATAATGATAAAAAAAAATCAAGATGTGGTAAATCTAAAGCTTACACTGGCTACAGTGAGGGATTATAATTAATTTATTTCATGCATCAATGCCTCGGAATCACGAGTTTGTGCNGACTCATTTACATTTTAAATCCAAAACCAATAACCAGCTAGTAAAATATGTTGTGTAAATAATAATGATAAAAAAAATCAAGATGTGGTAAATCTAAAGCTTACACTGGCTACAGTGAGGGATTATAATTAATTTATTTCATGCATCAATGCCTCGGAATCACGAGTTTGTGAAAGGATCTTACGTTTTGTTCGTTTTTATGAAAGTTGTAGAATTTATAGAACCTCCAAGGCTTCCATAAGTTTAATCCCTTCCTTTTTTTTAAAACATGAAAACCAAGTACTGTCATTCTCACTTTAAATTGACCCAAACAGCTACTCATTGTCATTTTAAACAGACATCGCACACAGCAAGTCAATCACATCTTAAATTCAAATGAGCCATTGTCATTTTATCGCTTTGTTTGTTGTGATGATAATTCTCTAAACTAAACCAGTTGTGGGATTCCTAGTGAGGTACAAAAAACGTTATCAAGGGTTGTGAGATGACTCTTTCATGTTGTTATGGAGACGATATATAATGGCAAGGGAGGTCCATCCCCCATCGAAACGGAATGCAAGGTCAAAGGTCATTAACTGAAGCAAACAGCGAGCTACTTTAAACACTTAAAAAATTCTTACTGGTAATTGGTAACTTTTTCCCACTAGTTTCTCGGTGCCGATCCCATTGCGGAGAGTTACTTGCTAAAAATTTCAGTGATTATTTCGTATTGCGTACCCAACAATGACTCATTTACGTTTTAAACCCAAAAGCAATAACCATCCAGTAAAATGAGTTGTGTAACTAATAATGAGTAAAAAAAAAAAATAAAGACTTGGAAACTCCAAAGCCTTCACTGACTTACAGTGAGTGATTATAATTAATGCATTTCATGTATCAATGCCTCAGAATCACGAGTTTGTGCAAGGATCTTTCGTTTTGTTCGTTTTATGAACATTGTGCAACTCCTAGGTGTCCGCAAATGTTAGTATGTCACGAGGAAGACTGGAAATAGTGTTGTGTAACTCACCGGTCTCTTTGCACTCGCGAGGCTCTTTCGTTTTGTTCGTTTTCGTTTTCCTTATTCCTTTTCTTTATTTTAAGCGACGTTATTTTATAGCTACGATCGACTAGTATAGTAGTTCACGATGGTTTTGCATTTCAGGTCAAATATGTACGAGGACCCACAAGACCCCTTCGTACAGTGCCCTCTTAAGCGATCGCATATGATTTTACAATCCATAATGGAGAGGCACCTATATAAATGTAGTGCAACTGTGGAGATGGCAGTGAAGAGTACAGGATCTCCATTACCCGCAGTTGTAGAATCTTCTTCGCCCTCGTCTCTCCCTCCCCCTACATCTCCCTGTTCGGAAGAGAATTGGGATGATGGGTCGTACATGACATACGACCCAATGTCAAAAATCATGAGTACAAATGAGTTTATGAACAGAAAGCCAAAGTGACTTGTTGTAGCGGCCGACTGTGTCACATAACCCAGGTGGGAAAAAAACATGTGTACATTAAATTGAATTTTTTTTTGTTTTCGGGAAAAATAATAATTTCGCAACTGGATTCACCGAGCTAGTGAGGCGAATTCAACCTCACCGGGAGTTGGAAATGAAGAAGGTGGAGTTCCTATAAATTGACCAATATATTGTGGATTACATCAAATAAGGAGATCTGCCCTTTTGGGTATTGGACAGGAGGCAAAGAATTTGACCTGTGTAACCTAAATTTAAAATATATATATACATACTTTTCATTTATCTGTTTATTTTTTTGGTACGAATGCTAAGTTACCTTTTGCACTATACTTTTTTACTGGTAAAACCAACTACTGTTTGTTCTGATGTTAATTCTCTAAACTAAACCAGATGTGAGATTCTTAGTTAAGTACAAAAAATTTGAATATATATTGGCAAGGGGGGCATGATTGGGCCTCCCTTTGCTACCAATGTAATGCACAATTAAATAAACAGACATTCAATCTTTAAACTGATGCAAATAACTACTCATTATTATTTTAAACAGGCACCACACCCTTTAAGTCAATAACATTTAAATTTTTTACTAGCAAAATTTGTTTAATCTTTATACTGACTAAAAAAATAAGTCATTTTAATATTAACTGAGCCTGACTTAAAAAATTACATGCCAGCACCAGGAAAAAAATAGTAGGATACCCTCTCTCCACACCACCGAAAACCCACTGGCCGTGAACTTTTCGTCCCTTGCGGTTTTTGCGCTTACCCAACTTTGATTAGTCTATCTCGACTATTTTGCCAGGCCTGCTGATACGTTTGCTGTAAGTTAACACCCAGTCTATGCACACTTGGCAGCAGAAATTCGACCAGGCGACGACTGCCTTGTCCGAGCATTTAAGTTCGTTTACTATAGTCTGCTGTCGGGGATACATGATCAGGCACCACAATAAACACAACTCGATGATCTTGCCCGGCGACAAATTTGAATCTCCCACGAAACTGCCCTGTCTTGCCGACACTTAAAAATTACATTTTATCTCATTCTCCATGTGCTGTCGACACCAGTAAAATAAACCTCGATTGTCCACGAGCTTGGCTTCGCCTTTTCTGCATTGTCTACACTGTATTGGCGGTTTAAGGATGTCATGCTCGACAAGGAATGTGTTTACATCTGGAGAGAAATAAATCAATTTCCGAGAGTTCAACATTGTGATTTTACACCCCTCACACACCATTGTACGTTTTCCTAATTAAAAAGTTTTGGGTTTTTAGGTAAAAC
The DNA here is from genome assembly GCA_002778355.1 of Clitarchus hookeri. Classification (NCBI taxonomy): domain Eukaryota; kingdom Metazoa; phylum Arthropoda; class Insecta; order Phasmatodea; family Phasmatidae; genus Clitarchus; species Clitarchus hookeri. The sequence goes on along the minus strand of NQII01000289.1, from coordinate 235,573 downwards.
CACACTTCGATACACTAAACGGAACAATTGACTTGAACTTGGATATGTTAAATGAAGTTCAACCAGATACGCAATAATACTCTGACCTGTAAAGTAAATAATTTGAATGGATACTAGATACTGCACTCGCTGGTTTCCTATGGTTATACCACAAGAGTACGCGATACGGAACAATCACCAAAACATTATTAATAATTTACAAAAAAAAATATTTTAGATATTCTACCTCTTTTATTCTATAAAAATAATTCATATACATATATTTATTTATATATAATTTATTCAGTGGTAGTTTTTTCGAACATCCCTATTTCCATTTTATCGATTAAAACCCCATTCCTGTACAATTCTAATTTGGATGTGAATTCATCCGTTTTTGGGTAGTTTTGCAAGATGGTGGCGATGAGAAATTTATTGGCGATGATATCAGTTGTGAAACACTATGCATGTTTTTAATAACTCTCTTAAGTTTTTCTATTTTTGTCTGTGTCAACTGCAAACGGTAAATTATACACAGGTATGAGGCTACCCCCGTAAATATTACAATGCTTATAAAATGGTTACACATTTTTTTTAAATTTCTTATGATTCTTATTTTTTTTTTTTACAGTTAATGTACAGTCGACAATATACAAAAAATATACAAAGTCTTGACTACATATTCATATACCAATATCGAAATACAATACTAAAGTAATTGTTTAATATAATTTGCATCACCCCAGAACGACATGAGCACCATTAACAATTCTTACTTAATCAATTTTCACCAACCCACCCTGCCTTTTTTTTTTAAATCGGCTAAGTTAGTAACTTGCTGCCGGAGTGCTTGGTTCATTTCTCGCAGTAGTAGTTGCGGTTAATAATGTGCCACTAGAACCAAAATGAGGGGCCATGGAACTCTTAAGTTTTCCTTTAAATTTCCAAATAACAAAGAGCAGAACACCGAATATTAAAATGGTGCCGATACATGTGCAGAGGTATATTTGGTTTTTATTATTCATTCTCTTATATATTATTGTGTATGGAAAGGTACTGTAGTGAATCACATATCTTCGGTATCATCATAGTCCATCGTCAATTAATTGGGTGCGCCATTCAGCTGATGTATTATGAATGTGATGGGAAAAGGAATTCGATAAACTTTACATAAATTCAAGCATTGAAAAGTGCGAGAGACAGGTAAGTGAAAAGTGTTTGAAATAATATTTTTTTTATTTGTTTGGGCAAAAAAATAAAAGTTTCATTTAAATAGTCGACATAATAGGGTATTTCTTTGTACCTGAAGTCGTAACAAAATTATTTAATGATAAGTGGATTCATACCAGTCAGTAAAGTAGATGCTTTAATGGTTTTCAGTAAAAATTCAGCCAGATTGCCATTGAATTTAACGTCGAAACATTCGTTATATATCTGGTTGGCCAAGAAAATGTTTTTTTGCGATAAAAGCAAATTTATGTATCGAAGAGAAATTTTGAAGTGGTTTAATATCGATTACAATTTGCCGAAGTTGTCTGGGCAAACAAGCGATTTCGTACTGAACCATAGTTGCATGCATTGTCTTATTATATATGCGATTTATCTTGACATTTATAATTATCGCATTTAATGTCATGTATGTGGCCAATGTAAAATATTTTCCCTCTGAATAAATTATGTTCATGATTTTCGAATTAACTCCGAATTTTCACCTGATCATTGCACCATCGAATCCCAATATGGATAGAAGAGTGTCGGATTTTACACCAACCATTAATGTTTACCATACACTGCAATGAATCGAAACTTCATTATCTTCCAATCGAACTACTTTAGTTCGTTGGGGGGGGGGTGCCTAAATGCACAAACGAATAATTTTGATCGAATTGGTACTTTCGCATCGCATTGAAGAAACGATTAGGAGAAATGAGGCACTTGCCAAAATTCACGGAAACTTTTATGGGCTCGCGATTAGTATTTGATGTCGACTGTACTAAATACGCAACAGTGTAACCAGTTTCGTTCACTAAAATTAATTTTATCACCTTTAGTTGAAAATTGTTTATTGTCCAGGAATTATATATGCCGATGACGGAATCCAAATGGGCGACAAATGAAAAAGCACTTTGGGACATGAAGGTTGTCATAGTTCGGCTAGTGGTTGCATTAGTCACTAATTTAATAATTATTCTAATGACACCTAGAGAGTATGTGCAAATTCTTCGCGAATTTTTGTATCAGAATTAGCGTACATTAACATGCGGGCCATGACCCAAAATTGACCCCATTTATTATATGTTTATTCGGATTCGTAAAAAAAAGTTTGGAACACTGGCCATTGAATTGTAGCATCCACTTTTCTGTCTTCGCCGTAACTGCTTTTTTTCGAATCGATTACAAAGAAACATAATCACCTTTATCTTGGCATACCAAACTAGATGTCATTGTGAACATGACACTCAAAAGTAATGGGATTGTCGGCTGTTCTAATATCCTTTTCACTTTATTGATCAAGGCCTTCGAATCGAAATGAAAAAATTCCTGCAAAGCGACAAAGTACTGCGGCGAAGAATACAAATATCCATACGCTCTGAGAGTTTTGTGAAACATGTATCCTCCATCGGGATTCAACCCTTCACCGGAAGTAACAGTTTGGAATTTCAATTGCGATATTACATTTTGCATCGATTTGGTGTTCATTCCATCCTTAAAGTTATTCATCAAAAGGTGGCCTCCCGGAAAAGGCATTGCTATCATTACTGCATTTGGCCCCAATCTAGTCCACTCCATACTTTCTGTAGGTGTAGGCAATTAATTTTTTATCCCACTAACCAATTGGTTTTGTAAAGTTTCATGAATCTCCTGAAATAAATATGCGTAAATAAAATTTGAAAAGACAAGGAACCATGGAAAAGAAATGGAAAACTGATACCAGTTTTTACCCCATTTCCATGTATAATTGGTCAGTGGTGTGGGTAATCTACCATAAATGGTTTGTAAGGCAAATTTTATGGATTTCCAAAAATCGACTAATTTATTGTATTTCGAACATTCGTTCATTGAACTAATCATAATTGTTTCCAATACTTCAATCATTTTTCCTAACTGTTCGGTGTTTTGCAACCAATCGTATTGAGGCAAAAGTGCATTACTACATTCAAATGTTTTCAAAACGAGATTATTACTGTCGTCATTATCTGTTGACAAATATTGGTTATGATAATGATTAATTATCTTAACGAAACGAACAATTTCAGTTTCTACTGTAATCATTTGGACTATTTGTTTTAATACATATTGCAAGAGAAAAGTTATAATGCCAATAAAAAAAATTCCCAAACTTGTAAATACAGACATACCGAATTTTTTGTGAAATTTTAAAAATAATGAACAGTTATGATACATGTCGTATTTAATTAATATAATTTTTTCAATTACACTTGCTGGATTGGCATTAGGTTCTTCGCGAAATTCACAAAATACGATTTTGTTACTATATACTTTAAATTCCAAAATGAAAAACCAATCAACCATAATATCCTCATATGGTTGAAGTTTGTTTATCTCAGGAAATATTTAGTTTTATATACCCTAGTCAATTGCAATCGAATAATAAGGAAACCGCTAGTAAAATATGTGCCCATCTTCAGTTTCTAAGACTTTAGTCACAAAATGTTTATATGCTGTATAACAAGCGAGATATTTCACGGTCGAATTGGCTAATGGCAACCCTTGTTTTATTTTCAATTTGGGAATTTTTTTACCCTTTAAATAATTGAAATAGGTGATCCAATCTAATTTAAAATCTATTGTTTTTGGTCATTTTACTTTAACGATTTTGTCTTTATGAAAATGCAACCGGCCATCAGCAGGAAGCAAAATTGGCACCAGAGAACATTCAGATCGATGGAATGTGTTTGCATACAACTTATCCTCATTCAAACAGAACAACCCAGTTGAGTGATCAAAACGACTATGTTTTTCTCCTACGAATGTAATAAATTTAATAGCTTCCAAAATACCGATTTTGAAGATTGTGGGAATTGGTTTCTGGTGATTTAACAATACTCGTTTCATATCTACTATCGAAACGTCTGTTTTACCAAACACATCGATGAAAACAAATGTCTTGTCTTTCAATTCCTTGACATAGACGCTGTTATAACTTGCCAGTTTGAAATTATGCACTTGAACTGCAGGTGAAAACGGTACAAAAAGTATATCTGGCATGAGGAAAGAAACTTTACATTCACCATCTATATATTGGCATAATATTCTGGAGGTTCGCTTATAGCAACACCTTCGATAAAAGGCTGGGATTCCACATGATTGGGCCAGTTTCCATTAATAAAATCATTTATTCTTCTGTATTCACCACAATAGTCGTAAATCAAGTCGTCAAATAACAGTTCGGAAAGATTGTGTATGAATGTTTCGATAGAATAACATATTTCATATTCGATTGTTACTTGATAAGTGTTTAGAAGAGAGCTTTCATTAATATACAATTAAATGTTATTCGATTTCCCATTTAATTATTTGTGTAGAGTTAATGAAATATTCGAGATGTTTGTTCTAGAGTGACAAACAGTAAATCACAAGCATTAAGTTCGATTTTTGCGGCCTCGGTCCATCCTATAGGCACAATTTCACCCCGATAAAACTTTTATTCGACTCGCCAACCAAAGTAAACTTTAAATTGGTAAGTAATGGTACCCTATTAATTTAAACTTCGGACTTGGATTTCGGCCGATTGTGGAATTTGTAAATAATTTCACAAATACATCTCTTCATCACAGTTTGATGATAGCGATGATGACATGCTATACAAAATCTTTACGAGTGTAGGTGCAGTATTTTAGATAAATTGATCAAATGTGGCTAAAGTTATAGGATACTGGACTGAAAGTTCAATTTTGTGATTAACATTTCGAGGACATTTGGAAATCCATTCAAGAAAATTTTCTGACTGGTGTTGTTCGCAGTCTCGCATTTCATACCAAAGCCAGCAATTTTTTTTTATTCAAACAAACCAATACACAATCTCATAAATGAATATTAAGATTTAAAAAAAATTTAAAAAAAATCGGCTTCACTGAATGACATTTACGAATTAGTTGACGGGCAGGGGGGAGGGGAGCATAGTAGGCTGGTCATGTCCTTCGCACCCATCTCAACAAAGGAAAGTGAGAGGATAGTCCCGCCAATCAGGACAATTGGACATAAGAGGCGTGATGGGCGTGATGTGAACCCGTTCTTGGGTTAGATCAGTAATGTGGTGGAAGCACCATAGGAAACTGCTCTGCCTACTGACGCTATTCCCCACCTGTGGAATATAGGTGGTTTATAGGGTCGTAATTAATTCCTTGAGGCATAGACTTTAAGGTGCCTAGAAAGTTGAGGGTATTTCAATAAGGTAGTATTTTGACGTTTCACTTAACTGGATAATTATATCGTCTCGAGTTTGAACAAAAACAACATACAACAACACTTCCGAGGTGTGGTACTCTAATTTGGCTACTCGTGTTAACTGGGGCCACTTCGTGGAGGAGGGGGGCTTCTCTGGGCGGCGACTTGATACTTAACTACTATGCTGTTGGTGCTGTTATTATGTCAGCTGGGGATGAGCCCCGTCAATGTGGGCGGCCTTGGAAAAGGCCCGCATTTGATGTCGTCTCACTGGACTGCTGTTCTGCGCTCGTTCTCACTTCCTCTCGCGATTCCTTGACGCAACTCTTCTCTCGGAGCAGTGATAATGAACTAAAACACTCATCTCACGAAAATTGTCTTATATGCTCTCCAGCCTCCCTCCTTAAGTCACTGCTTGTGTCTCTCTAATTGGGAAAGGGGGGAGGTGGTTGCCTTCAGTACAAAGCCATTCAGCCACGTGCCATGGTTCGTGAAGCTTCGGGGGTGGGAGAAGTGGTGATCTGCCCCTTGAATTTACCATCTCAGCTTATGTTTCCGCTGTTTGGCTACAAGGGTGGTAGGGCTGAGGAGTATTTGTGGCCCCCACTTTCAATTGGTCAGCCATTTTCTCAGGCATGAAGCTAGAGGTGCTCTTGCCTGGCTCTGCGATTTCTCCCGCTTTCCTACATATGTATGTAGCACTTTCCGGGTGCTCTGGCGATATGCCAGCTCTTACTCGGCACAACCTTGACATGTGTAACTGCGATCCGTTCTGGCTGTCCAAGTGCCTCGTGACACGTGTCAACTGGTAGGCGTTCGCGAAGGGGGTCAGCGAGGCTTCTACTAAAAAGGTGTTACACGACACTACATATACACTGAAGAGCCAAGAAAACTGGTACACCTGCCTAATATTGTGTAGGGCCCCCGTGAGCATGCATAAGTGCTACAAGAAGACGTGGCATGGACTCGACTAATGTCTTAATGTATGCAGGAGGCAATTCACATCATTAATCCTGCAGGGCAGTCCACAAATCCATAGGAGTGCGAGGCAGTAGAGATCTCTTCAGAAAAGAACGTTTCAAGGCATCCCAGATATGCTCAATTATGTTCATGTCTGGTGATTTAGGTGGCAAATAGAAGTGTCTAAAGTCAGAAGAATATTCCTGAATTCACTTGGTAGCAACTCTCGGCATGTGGGGTGTCGCATTGACCTACTGGAATTGTCCACGTCCGTCGGAATGCACAACTGACATGAATGGGTGCAGGTGATAGGGCAGGATGCTTATGTATCTGTCACCTGTCAGAGTCATATCTAGACATAACATAGGTCCTATTTCACGCCAACTGTACACGCCCCATACCATGACAGAGGTCCACCAGCTTGAATAGTCCCCTGTTGACATGTAGGGGTCCATGGATTCATGAGGATGTCTCCATACCCGTACACATCTATCCGCCCGATACAATTGAAAACGAGACTCGTCAGACCAGGAAACGTGTTTCCAGTCATTAACAGTGCAATGGCGGTGTTGGCGGGCCCAGGCGAGGCGTAAATCTTTGTGTAGTGCAGTCAACAGCGATACATGAGTGGGCCTTCGGCTCCGAAAGCCCATGTCAATGATGGTCTGTTGAATGGTTTGCGTGCTGGCACTTTTTGATGCCCCAGCATTGAAATCTGCTCTAGTTTGAGAAAGTGTTGCACGTCTGTCACGTTTAATGATTCTCGTCTTTCGTAATTTGTCCAGTTCGTTAACGATTTTCTTCCGGCCACAGTGTTGTCAAAGATGTGATGTTTTACCAGATTCCTTATATTCACGGTACATTCGTGAAATGGTCGTACGCGAACATCCAAATTTTATCGCTTCCTCGGAGATGCTATGTCCCATCTCTTGTGTGCTGTTTATAACACCATGCTCAAACTCACTTAAATCTTTATAACCTGCCATTGTAGCAGCAGTTACCAATCTAGCAACTTTGCCAAATGCTTGTTGTCTTATATAGGTGCTGTCGACCACATAGCGTTACTCTGATTGGTTCCATACCTCTGTCATTTGCATATGCTTGCCTATACCAGTTGTTTGGACTCTTAAGTGGAAATTAGGATTGGGACTTTTTTGCGATCGTGCAACGTATATAATGTAAATCCATCCTATGTGACGAATAGCCAAGGTTAAGAAGTTGGGAAATAAATTTCAGTCAAACAGATACAGCATAAATTACATATTGGGGTAGTTTTTGACAATATTGTTTTTTTACTTCTCTTACATCCACGCCATTTTTCTTTTCCTATCAATTGTTGTATATTCGACTGGCAAATATATGTGTGAATAAATGTGTAGCCACAATAAGATGCTTTTTTTTTTTTTTTGTTATTTTTTGATTAGCCTCTTCAATTTATTTTAAGTAAAACATTACACTTTTTAGTGATTGTGATATTTATCCTTGTTATGATTGGTTTGTGATGGCAATTTTTAAATACATTACCCTAGATCACCACCAATTTTAAACGACATGGTTCGAATTTCTTAATACCAGTTTTTGTTATTTTGGAGTTGGAAAATAAAAATGATGAATTCACGAATATTAATTTGTTCGTGTGTAATTCGAAATCACCTATTGCTTGTTTGAATTGCAAAGACCATAGATCCATGTGTCATTATTTAGAAACAAATGTTAATTACATGGATCCCAAAACCGATCATATTAAAATTATTCCTCGCAACAAAGTGCCTAATATAGGATTTTGTTTGTATTTGGAATATCGAGGCCAACGAACATGCGCTGCTCAGAATAGTGGGCAATGGATACATTCTTCAGACGGTAACAATAGATACTTGTCAATTTGCAGTTGTCAATACACTAAAATTTTTTATCCAACCAATCTTTACGCCAATTGCAGGATATTTTCTTGTTGCCCATTCAATTCAAATACTACTAAAGTTAATAATACAACCGAGTGGGATTCGTTTGAGGAAATTACCTGTGAATGCAACATCCTGCATCAGTTAAAACCTTTCTATAAAGGAGGCCCTTTATGCGCATTACCATTGTATTTCGAGGCCAACTATGATGATGATTTATTTAACTATGTAACAATAAGACTTAATTATTTGGATTCAAAATGTATATCTCTATTCATCAATATTCGACAACGAAAAATACCCGATCCTTGTAAAATCGATGCTTTGTCTGTTGAAATGGTTCTAAGTGAATAGGTCGGTTCGCGATATTGGAATGGCACAGTGGATCGTATTTTTATGATACATGGTACATTACAGCCATTTTTGAGCATGATTTTTTACACAACAAAGGAAAATTTCCGAATGGAATTGTTAATATTTAAAACTCACTATCTTCTCTATTGGGTATCCTTTTGCGACCACAGCACAAGTGTCATCATCACTGGTATTTTTTTAACATGCTTCTACAAAATAACCTTATTATCCACCCATCGATATGTCGCCTGAAATTGTGGTTATGCGGCCTATATTCGTGCACTACGAATATAATTTTATAGTTAATATGATTGTACCTAATATAAAAAAAACCCTGTGTTAGCATTTTGCGGTAAACAACCCCTTAGAACTGAAAAAAATTCCTAAATGTAGTGATTATTTACATGTTATATTCTGTAAATCTCGATTACTTACTTTGGGAAAATTTTTCCGATTATTATAATAACAATATTTTATATATTGACGAAAAATATCTTAAGAAAATTGAATTCAAACGGTATTTTATATCTCCAATCTTGAACCGTTTTGATGGATGCAATCACCTCACATCACAAATGCTCAATCCGAAAACTACTGGAGCAGTAATTTATGACCATGCTAAAAATATCGCCTATCCCATATCTTTGGATGAGAATCTCGTAAATAAGTGTTATGCCTTACTTCCCACATTCCCACTCAAAGAGTTTCAATTCCAATATACTTCCGATATATACCTTAAGTGCAAGTTTTATAAAACGATTTTGTAAAATTCGACGAAGGATTTTTTTGGGATGTGAATGGGATGATGTAATTTATCAGCTTTGACTGAAGAATCTGAATGTAATTCTTATGAAATCATATCCGCGAACGAAGTCAAATATGGGACGAATTTCCGTTTTTCATAATTTTATTATTTTACCAAAACATTCTTTAAAATTTCATTGACTAATGAAAGAACAGAAATTTTTACACAATCACATCAAATTTAAAAACTGGAAAAATCGAAACCCACTCGCATTAATTTTCATACAATTCATAATTACATATTCCAAAAATGAAATCTATTAAACAATCATGTGTGCATCTCAAAACTACACCTATGTAAATCAGGTATACACATTGAACCCACTGGTAAATTCATTGAAACATATTGATGCGAAAAATAAACATGAACAAGAAGATAAGTACAATTATAGATTATTTGCTATAAATATGTATACTCGAAGTGATTTGGATTTTCCAATGCCTGGTGTTAGAGAACTCAATGTTGAAACAGATTGGAGATTGAAGCGAAAATTTTGTTTAATCAATTTGTATATGCAATAAATGATAAAATCTAGATTTTTTGAAAAATATTTATCTTTGTTCGATTGTAGAGAAAAGACATCCTACCCGAGATGAATATGAATTACGAACATTATTTCTGATTGAAATTGAAAACGATAAAGATGATCGTGAAATATCACCTAATTCCTAACAGTTTCTATCCAATTTGATAAAATGTGTATCATTTTGGCAGTATTTTGCATCCCGTTTAGGGCGATTGGTACTCGAGGTTGGTTTTGCGACATATAGATCGAATATTGCGGTGATCGAAAACACATTGATTTATTCACTAAAAATGAAAAAAAAAATTTCAACTTTATTTTCCATACATACACTTTAATCGCTATCATGAGTAAATGACAGCCAGCCCTATTTGTTAATCATTCTATGCCATTTTAGTGATATTCATGTAACGGAAGTCGAACACGCGGTGCTGACAAAGGGATATCTTCACAATAGTTTTCCCCTACGAAGATGTTTTATCAATGTAAAATTAGGAATTGAACCACGAGAATGTGGAACTCCAGTAATGTTCATTACACCAATCCATATATCGTTGTGTTTCGGGCATCCTCCTTCAAAACCCAATTTAGAAGATTTGTTTATTCCGTCATTTTTAGTTCGAACCAAAATACCAAAGAAAAAAACAATAATATTGAAAAGGGAGATGCTGTTAATAATAGAATACTATATGTTAATAATAAAACTTTATTGGATTCGTGTGCGGGTTTTGTATCTGCAAATGCAAATTTGTGGTTTTACCATTACAATGATATGGATAGTGATGTGGAACATGCCCTCGAACATACTATTTAACTCACATGTCAAATTATTAAAAAATCAGTATGATGACAACAATATTTGAAGAATATACTAAACAGCGAAGAGGTAAAAATAAAAGTCTTACTTCTCACAAAATTACATAACCTAATTATTGCATCAACCTCGGCACATTTTCAAGTTAAAATAGGTATGTTGGTTGGCAAAGATTTAAAGTCGGTTGATAAGCACGAACTATTATTGGCTTAGTATGATAATTACCAAGCCTGGTTCAATCCCTTAATTTCAGCACTTGTTCATTTGTGATTATTTGAGCAGAAAAAAAACCAAACATTTATAAAAACACCATAAATCCTGTAAACATTTCATTTCTTCTACGACTATGCAAGAGGAATTCTTTTTTCGTCGTTACTTGTGTCAGTTTAACGACTGTGTAGAGTATTTATCTCGTAAACATAATGCGACTTTTTATCCCTGTCTCAAAAATCAATTCTGAATTGCAAACTAATTGGGATTTATGGCATTTCCTCATTCTCGCGTTTCAATCACATTTATTTAGATATGTGTCTTTATCATAACTTGAATTATGTAACTTGTATAACTATAGACCATCATCAAATCTGCAACATATTTCCCATGATGTTGGGATCCGATTTGGATTTGAGATTACTCCATCGTTATCGTGTTTATTGTGACTACATCGAAGTGAAATCTGTATTATTCTCACCATTATCATTATATGAATGCATAATGGAACATTGTTTGAAGAAAGGTTTGAAAAAGAGGGAAATACCCCAAAAAATTATTCTACAATATCCGAAATTCATAGTTATTTCGTCGGAAATGGTCTGCTGTGTTGGATTCCCTATATACTAACGAATAATCGCAAATTGCCACACATTCGTGTAAGTCGAACGCGTAGTCATCGCCATTGTATTAACAAATAGAGTTACACCCAAAAGAATAAAGGACATTGCTTCGAACTAGTTTTGCCTGTTGGTAAAGAGCTATATGTATTTGTTCACCGTTATCCCAAAGGCAAAAATTTTGAAAATGATCTCGATTTGTTTACATTAAATTCTTTCGAAGTCAACGACAAGTACATTATTTATGATTATAAGATTTTCGGGTAAATGTTGAAACAATTCGTAGTCCATATCAGGCCCAATGATAGTTTATCTAATAAATACATTTTTCCCCATCAATTTTACTGATCCGTCTGGTCTAATATGGATTTGATGGTAATGAAGAACATTCAAAAAAGATTGTCGCGATGAGCAATTTGTGCAAACTTGTTTCCATGACAAATACTTACAAAACAAAAAAAAAAAAAATAACTTTTCAAACTTGAATCGTAAACCATTAACTCTTCATATCGGCGATCGGGGTTTCTACGGCCTCGTCGTCAGACCAGTGCCTAAGAACATGGACACCACGACAATAACCACAGATTATTTAGGATTCTTATGTCTTTTCGAAAAGAAGGTTGCCATCGATTCATTCAATAAGGTTTACTCTCTAGACTCGGATGTGAATGTGGCTATGAGTACTGATTCTTATAGGATCGATAGGTTGATTTCTAAACTAATTACGAAACTATATTGGATGCCGTTGGACGAATGTGATATTGTTGATATGAAGAATTACACATGTACCGACAATTTGTGAACATTCATCTCAATATTTCCCTTAAATTATAAATTGAATACTTAAGTGAAATTGGATAAGTTTCGCTCAAAGATTAGACATTGATTCGGTTTCATCGAAGTGCATGTGTTTGAGAGTATATTTATCTTGAATAATTTCCAAAGGATGCCATACAAAACCTTTATGGATACGTTGACTGGAAAAATATGCATTAAATCTGCATTCGAGTTAGCGAACGAAGGCGATTCGGCGCGTCTTTTGACTCTGGATAATTGTTTCGGGCCACACATCACACATCACTGATCAAATACGATCCACATTTCAACATGGGAAAATGGCCAAGTTATATACAGCTATAAATTACTTGAAGACAAAACTATACACAAAACACTTTGCTCGTTTTTTTATCTTGGTATAGAAAATATAAGTATCTATTTGGAAGTAATAGAAGGAATGCACCAGCAGGGTGAAGATATGTGTTTGGGAGTAAAGAGAGGCGATGCGAGATTCTTGAAATTAAAAACTGTTTTTACCAGTCCCCCCAACTCACCGAAGATGGAAATGCGATCAATATAAATAAAGATATGCCAACGGTGCAACGTCGTCGATTCCAAATTATGTTTAACAACGTTTCTAAAACCAGATTTCGTATCCATCTGATTAAGGATTCGAGGGCGGTCTTTCTACCATTCAATAAATCCGAGACTGTCTTTGTTCAGATGCATGTGTATTGTGGAGATGTTCATTCGACCGAGTCACTGGAATATTTTAAAAGCCCCCATTTTAATGTAAATGTGTCGGCAAATATATACAGAATATCATTGGCTTTAGATGATACCGACATTCTATCCCCAAAGACGAACATTGAACGAGTAAAGACAAATGTGTGTTTTGAACACAATAACAGGCTAATTTTCGAGGTTGGTGTAGAGTCTCGTCATCGATTTTATGATGTTTTCAAATCGAGTAATACATCGTAGCAAAAAGGAATAGCTGTGACTATGCCCAGGAAAGACAATAATATCGATTGCATATCTTCGAATTACTCGGTAATCGGCCGATCGCCGATTATGCAGTTAAAGGAAATGATTATTAATTGAGAAAAAAAATTCCAAATGTATTTTGTGGCGGATTGTCGACAGCAGTGTTTAAAAACATTGCATATTATTGTAAAAGTATTGGTTGTATGAAATTCGATAATTTATCGATTAACAACTTGCAAATGAACTGGTGCAACACAGTCATTTACAATATTCTTCGGCGAGCCTATTCATCAACAGAACGATACAAATGTTCGCCAATAGCAAACAAACAGCTACTTCAACTGTTTCTGATGTTGAAAAAAAATGGGGAATTTACCACCATGGAAGATGTTTCTAATAATGCTAAATTTGAATTATATGATTAGGATTTAACATCTACCAGTATTAAGAAACTGGGTGAGCTCATTTCATTTTCCAAATTGTAATCTGAAAAAAAAATTAAATTTTGTTTGAAAAAGTTTTTTTTTTATTAGTTTTTTTTTACTAAATTACGAAAGTGTTGAAGTGTATTCAGAACATTGGTTTATTTTTGTTTTGACGATTATATTTTTTAATCCCTCGACACCCATGAAGTTCAAACGCAAAACATAAATGTTTTGATGAAGTGGTTTGGAATTTACGATGGCTTGGATATCTTTTGGATATTTATTATCTAGTTCGACATTTTCCACATTGCTTAAATCGTGTCTTAGCCAAAATCCTGTACCATAAACCAAGTTTGAGTTCAAAATTTCTATATTTGCAATGTATCCTGGTGCATTGACATTAATATCGCATGAAGGAAGATATCTTAAGATTGTTAAAATGTCGAAGATAGGAAACAATACTAAAGGAACTACATATTGTATCATTTTTTTACCATCATCCGTTGTGACTTCGGTTCTTGATAAACTAGTCGTTATATCATGAATCCATTAATTTTGTTTAATAATATCTATATCGAGATATTCCTGGTCGAAAAACATATTCACATTAGCTTTTTCGATACAGGCTTGATCCAAAACAGATGCCCAAGTTAGTCCATGATCAATTACATGTTCGGTAAATCGTTTGAGTTTATCAGTACTACTCATATTTTCGGGATATGTGGAGTATTCGAATAAAGTGGCAAATTTTGAAGAATCAAAAATTTGCGGTTATTGTTGGAGAAGAAATTAATGAATGTTTTCGCTGAAATTTTGAGTGGATGCCCAAAAAAGATGGGATACAAGGGAAATTGGCCAACTGAGATGCTCGTCTTCGAGATGGGACATAAAATCGCCCTGTTGCATTTTCTAAACAAATTATAATCGACATTGCACGAATCTGACTTGTGAGTATCGCATAGTCCACCAACCAGCAACGGTTCACTTGCAGGTGTGTTTATGCCACCTCGTTCGTTGTTCAAGAAACTAATAGGGATAAGTTCCATGTCGACAGAACTTTTACAAGCATTACTTAGGTTAAGTTTTTGATGAACATATGCGAGTGGATAATATCTATTACTTCCATTTTGTTGGTTAAGGTTAATGTTATGGTTTGATGACTGCAAGCTGATATTTTAAAATAGATTAGAATTGTCCTGAGCTTGCCCTTGTTCCTGTTCTTGCATCTTTTTAACCTGTTGTTATTTAATTTTATATATATTCTTTCAAAAAATATATAAGATGTCCGTATTCACCGGATCTACGAACGTCGATTACTCAAACACTTTGAGAATTGTTTTTGAAAGACAAGAAAATATTGACATATAACGAATTCTTACTACGGGTGTCACAAATATTTTATCATGTATAGGTACAAATTCGTCAAGATGTAATGTTGCAAGAAGAAAATTTAAAATTTCTTGATTATTGCTATTAGGTAAATCTTAAGGGTGGTAAACGATTCTGTGATGCTTTAAGATGCAATCTGCATTATCCACGAGAAAAGATGTGCACCCCTCGAGATGTTCCAAAATTATTTAAGAGTGGTAATTCAGATGTAATCGATTGTCAAAGAGCCTGTTTTCCAACCAATGATCTGGAATTAAAATATCACGGATCAAATAACTATTGGAGTGACCGCTGCGATGCGTGTGTGCTGGTTCATCAGGGAGCCTCTATGTTGGGAATAGACGATTATTGGCGCGCGCAAGAAGGCACGATTTTTACACATGTAAACACTATAGGAACTGGTTTATATGTCGATACCTCATCTTATGTGTCAGAAACAGGCGATGAAACAATAAATTTTCGTTTAAACTCGTGTTATTGCGATAATTTTATTATGTCTCTGGAAGGTAATGAATGCACTTACCATTTAGATAACAAAATTATAGGTTTTTTCATCGGAAATTACTTATACAATCTTATCGAATATAGCATCGTTGAATTAGCTCATGGAACAAATCAGTATGAAGTCAAAAACCCACAACTGCCACCTAAAGGGCAAATACCTTATTATGTCGATGGCATAACTTTGTCAATCACGAAGCCTTTTGCATAAATCCAGCCATAAAACTCAGTGATGTAGGCATTACAAAATCTACTCCGAGACATTTGTTTTGGACCACGGAATACGGTGGAGGTGGTAGGCTTGTGGATATTCACCCACTTGATATTCACCCACGATGTTGAATCCATCGTTTCTTTTAACGATAATCAAGTCCGAATCAGGCCACAGGCAGATTCAGTGCCATCTCACTTGAAATATACAGAGAGTGGCAAACGCCAAGTCGACGAATATGGAATGCTTGGTATAACGAGTAGCTATTCGATCAAATATGCCGATGAATTATTTAAAACAAAGTCTATTTCAGATATCGTTGGTGATATTATAGCCTCTTATATCCTAGGGTTAGGTAGTTACGAGTTCCTACTGCAATTATTCTGTGAGGCCGGGCTGCGTATGGTTCTCGAGAACCTAGTTAAACGCATCGGACGTGAAATGATCGAAATAAGGGCAAATATCTTGAATCGCCAGTTGGATAGTAATTTATTAAGAGGCCTGATGATCGACTTCGTTTCGAGAGCGGTGATATCAACGGCTTTGAAAATGGTGGGTGTTGCGGTTAGAGCATTTGCCGCAATTTCTCTTTCTGTAATACCAGTAATAACTATTGTATTAATCATGGCTGGAGTTGCCGATGTGTTATTGAGAGTATTTGATCCACTTAATATCACAAATGTACAAGGTCAAAATTATGTAGTTGATATATCAAAATTGGAATAGGAATTGAAACGAAAAATTTGGGGGTTTCGAACGATGGAATATACACCAATCGTGATTGTGATGTTGTGGTAAATGCACATGAAGGCATTGTCGATTTAGCGAATAATATTTCCGTCCAACCTACGGTTACCAGTGATGATGTCGACGAGTATCCTACTATGTTAGCGGCCTTTGGGAAAAAAAAAGATGCCATATTTAACCAACCTCCCGCAGGGACATTTTTCCTTTCAATGTAGTAAAATATGATGATTTCAAAACGTTATTGCATTTTCGTTTACAATATCTACTGGCGCTCACAGTCAACTCGAATGCATCTCGCATTGATTGGAACTATGCGAGTGACAATAATGATACATAATTGTCAAATCAAATGAAAACATTCAGTGCACAAAATCCAGACCAGGTTTTGAACTTTACACTCTACACATCCAAAATGAACTCTCGAAAAAACATGATTGATAAAGGACTGTACTTACTCACGGTATCGATATTAATATCGGGAATAACTCTATACTTTACCAATAATAACACACATTTATTTATTATATCCGTTATTTTATTAGTAATGTCTATTTTTATACAAATATCCCCTTCTTATCAAAATTTATAAAAATTAAATTGAGATACCTTATTAATTGGTGATTGTTCTTCATCCTGTTCAGATAGAATCATCAAGTCATAGAGTTCTTCGGGTGAGTATTTTGTATGGTACAGATGTCGATTCTAGGCTAGTTCGAAAAGCTCACAAACAGTGTTTACATAAACTCTTTTCGTATAATTTATGCCTTTCTTGATGTACGTGAAGAAATATTCGCCGTTTGTATGCAATAAAACATTTTTTGCCAATTTATCGATGAGAGAGACCCTTGATTTGTTATCATTATTTATGGCATCGAATTTGTTATAAGGTATCTAAGTCAACTCTGTGAAAATGTTGACGTATATTTTCGTAGCCATCTGGAGTGCTTTGGTGTGCTTCTGTACTTTCACCCATTACAAGTTTATTAAAACAATTTGAATACAACATGGTATATACACCGAAGCGACAAAAGTCATGGGATACCTCCTAATATCGTGTCAGACCTCCTTTTCTCCGGCGAATTGCAGAAACTCGACATGACATGGGCTCAACAAGTCGTTGGAAGTCTCTGGCAGAAATATTGAGCCATGCTGAATCTATAGACGTCCATAATTGCGAAAGTGTTGCCGGTGCAGGAGGTTGTGCATGAACTGACTTCTCGATAGTGTCCCAAAAATGTTCGATGGGATTCATGTCGGGCGATCTTGGTGGCCGAATCATTCGCTGGAATTGTCCAGAATGTTCTTCAAACCAATCGCGAACAGTTGTGGCCCGGTAACATGGCGCATTGTCATCCAGAAACATGAAGTCCATTAATTGCTGCAAGTGGTCTACAAGTAGCTGAACATAACCATTTCCAGTCAATGATCGGTTCAGTTGGATCAGGGGACCCAGTCCATTCCATTTAAAAACAGCCCACACCATTATGGAGCCACCACTACCTTGCAAAGATCCTTGTTGAAAACTGGGTTAATAGATTCGTGGGGTCTGAGCCACACTCGAACCCTACCATCAGCTCTTATGAAATGAAATCGGGACTCATCTAACCAAGCCACGGTTTTCCAGTCGTCTAGTGTCCAACCGATATGGTCACGAGCCCAGGAGAGATGCTGCAGGCGATGTCATGCTGTTAGTAAAAGCACTCGAGTCGGTCTTCTGCTGGCATAGCACTGTACAGCCAAAGTTCGCCTCACTGTCCTAACGGACACGTCTGTCGTACATCCTACATTGATTCCTACGGTTATTTCACGAAGTGTTGCTTGTCTGTTAACACTGGCCATTCTGCGCACACATCGTTGGTCTCGGTCATTAAGTGGAGGCGGTCGGCCACTGCGTTGTCCATGGTAGGATGTTATGCCTGAAATTAGGTATTCTCGGCACACTGTAGACACTGTTGATCTCGGAATGTTGAATTCCCTAACCATTTCCGCAATGGAATGTCTCATGCATCTAGCTCCAACCACCATTCCGCGTTCAAAGTCTGTTGATTCCCATTGTGTGGTCATAATCACGTCAGAAACATTTTCACATGAATCACTTGACTACAAATGAAAGCCCAACCAATACACTGCCGATTTATACATTTTGTACGCGATACTGCCATCTGTATATTTGCATATTGCTATCCCGTGACTTCTGTCACATCTGTGTATATATACAAGGAAAAAAAAAATGTTTTTATTTTATTTTAATTATAACATGTGTAGATGAATGCAATAGGTGCTAAAAACATCAATATNTCCAACCACCATTCCGCGTTCAAAGTCTGTTGATTCCCATTGTGTGGTCATAATCACGTCAGAAACATTTTCACATCAATCACTTGACTACAAATGAAAGCCCAACCAATACACTGCCGATTTATACATTTTGTACGCGATACTGCCATCTGTATATTTGCATATTGCTATCCCGTGACTTCTGTCACATCTGTGTATATATACAAGGAAAAAAAAATGTTTTTATTTTATTTTAATTATAACATGTGTAGATGAATGCAATAGGTGCTAAAAACATCAATATAATTATAATTTTTGTTGTCAAAGTTACCTGTGGTTATCGCATAAACGTAATCGCCAGGAGTGTCGGTGTAACCATACATTTTAAAAAATTGAACCAATTGAATGTGTTATTTCTTAATTCTTCTGTTCTTAATTCCAAGTTGCCTTTATGTTCATCATATTTATTTTTGGTAAGTTGTTGTAATGTTTTTAGTTTTTGTGATATTTGCATTTTCAATCAAGATGTTGAATAAAGTATAACTCTTTTCAGCAACTGCTAATATTTCGGCTGCCATTTCTTACTTTAACTAAGTGCCTTCGAATACATCATAAGTTACCTTTTTGCCAAAAAGCTAGAATCTCTATGCTGCTTTTACTTGAAAATTCGTTAAATTATGAAAAGATGTATTAGTAATGTGTAAAATATCTTTCAATTCGTCGTCGGTAGTTTACACTTGTAATTTAATGCGGAGTGGATGTTGATAATTCCTTTTTTTTAAGTTGATTAATAAAAAAAAGTAGTAATATTGCTTTCAATTTTTTCCATACTCTATACAGGATTCTGAAATACCATCTTTACTCGAATGTACTAAATAAATAAAGGGGTACTGTTGGTTAATTTCTTGTAGTTTACTTTCTTCTTATTTTATTCGTATTGGATTAGCATCTCTTGAATTAAAATATTAATTTGGACGATGATTGATGTATTTAGATTGTAAAATACGCACACTGTGGAATTTTTCTATTTGGCTCAAATATTGTACCAAAGAATTCCTGAAGTAGGAACATAGTTTGTAGGCTCCCAGCGTATAACAACAATAGATAGTTGATCTTATACGGGATGGAAATCGGGGAAAGGGTGGAACGAATTGTAGCAAACACAAATTTGACTCGTTTCTGCTGCCATTATTAACTTTTTATTGGAGTCGTGGAGAGTATTAATTGCATATAAATTTGAAGGATATTTAATTATATAGGGAGACGTTAAAACAGTGTATCGATTCAGACAAGGAAGAAGGTTTACCCCATTAAATTCCGTATTCGAAATGGAAATACCATTATCGCCAGCTTGTTTTATAGGTTGTGTCGTCGAATCAACACACACAACAATTTGATCAGTTGTACCGTAAAATCCCGTGATAAAAAACACTTTCAGAACTACCTTTTATTATATTTTCAATTATCTTTGAACTATATATGCATAAATAGTTTAACATTCTTTCATAATGATAGATTTCATAGTAATATGCATTTAGTTTATATTTCTTCATATAGGTAATGCTTGCGATCACGACTTTGTTTTAAAAAGCTGTTGGATTTTTTTTCATAAATCGCAATATGGTATTGAAGGAAGCTATTGAGATACTGTGTATAAAGTAAATCATAATCGTAAATGTGTCGTTATCCAAATTTGTATTTAACTGTAAATCAAACAAGCTCAAGTTCTGTGTCGGCACTAATTCTCGGCGGGGGTTACCCTGTTTCCTTCGTAGAGGTCTTATATCAGCTAATTTTCGGGACTTTACCTGTTTTTCTCTGGCTTCGGTTCATCCTCCGCGTGTCCTTATACTTTGGGACTTCCCCGGGGTATTTCTCAGGGTGTGAATACATAGGCCACGTCTCCTTTATTGGTATTGTTTTGGGAGGCTGAAGTATTGAACTTGAATATCTCTTAATTTTCTTCAATGTATTGTAAATGATCCACATATGAATCCATCGTAAATTTCAAATTTTCGTTATCTAAAACCAACTTGTCTTTGGATGTGATAGAATTATTGTGGAATTAAATTTTAGTGTTTAAATTATCCTCGAATTGGTAACTGTCGTCTATAAATTCGGGGGAAGTAATTGAAATTACATTGAAGTTCCTCTGTTTATTATCATAAAACCAGAAATCGTTATTTTTTTTAACGTTTTGGCGAGATTTTTTTGAAAATAATATCACTATCTCCAGTGAACGAATAGACAACCTTTACGACCAATGTGTGTCTTCTAGATGGCGCCATTTCCAAGTACTTGCTCATATAGTAAACATCGGATAGAGTTGCTTTAAATATTATAATTCGATGGTAATATTGCCCGAGATAGTCACGTTCGGGTTCAACTACTATATCTACTGGGTCGTTCTCTTCGTAAATGGCAGAAATTCCAGGAATTCCATTGAAGGATGAAAGGTTCATGACATAATATCTACTATCAATTGCACTATACATATATTCTACATTGTTTGAAGGAAATTGTTCGTTTACTGAAGGTTTGTATAAAAAAGCAGTGACCATGAAATCATCATTGTTTGTATTTACATAACTTTTAGGGTTTCCACTGATTACAAATCGTATTATTTTATTTGATCGGGTCGTTTGGACAACCGCTTCATATTTACTTCTATCATAGAGTAGAGAAGTGTTTTGATCTCCTATACAAATATATTTAGACACAGAAATACTGCATATGGTTACTTTATATGAAATGTTACCAACTTGCTGATTTAGTTGGTTTTAATTATAATCATTGTTCAATCCCGCAGACATTACAAAAATTGGTGTGTAGTTTGTCCAATGGGTTCTCAAAGTTGCTAAATTTGTCGCCAATACCCGGTCAAATTGTTTGGTAAGATTAGGAAAGAAAATAAAGATTAGGGATCGAGTAAGTCCTGCGAAGTAATTGATTAACCTATCGTTCAAGTTTAATGTATTTCGAATTTTATTAATATCTATCACGTGAACATTCCTAGAATCTACCAAATTTAATTTATGGTTGTTTACGATCCACCAATTCAGGTCAATTGGTGAATAGACGGCCTCCCCCGAAGATTCAAAAACTCCCTCCTGACTATTTTGCTAATAGCTGTTCGGTTCGAATGAAAAGATCACATTAGACCTACTTATATATAAATTCAAAATGTTTGCATTGTTTAAAATTGTTTTGGAAAAACCAAAAACTAATGTATTGATGGAGGAAGTAGAGGGCGGAGAAGGTCGGTAGGAAAATTGGAAACTTTGATCATCTTGTCTCTTAACAGTAGCTATATAGTTTGGATGACATATCGTAAAATTAGGTTTTTTTGAAAGAACTAACATTTCGGTCCGATAGTGCGCATTTGAAATGTACTTTTTAATCCCAGGATTGTCCATCAGAGGCACTGAATTGTTTTCTACTTGTAACAAAAATGTAATGTTGTACTTGTTGATCAATTCCATCGCTTCTCCTATTTAATAATCCGAAGTTGATCGAATGAGTACGAAATACCAGTATTTATTGGTGTTTAAATCAGCATAGTTAATTTCGTCGTGCCCCATGATGGTTTATGTATTTGGTATTCGATTGTAATCTTGGAATTGTAAAGAAGGATTTATAACAGAACTACGAGAAGGATAAATTTACGAATTATCAACGAATGGAATATAAACAAGTACGTGTTCTTCTTTTAAATTATCGGGAATGGGACCCTAAACTACCCTTAATACTAGCGATGTAGAACTATCAACCGTTACATGGTATTCTACCGGTTTTCTCTTTTAAAACCTGTTCTCCTCGCCTATCAGGGATTCTCCGGTTTACTTCTGTTATAAACCTTTACCTGGGTACCCCGTTATGGGTCATCAGAAATTCGCTGATACCATTTATCAAATTCCTCTAGTCGTTTGCCGATTAGAGTTGCGAATTTATTCCATAATTTATGGAGATCTTTATTTATCATTACATCTTCAGATCTCCACTGAATGCCCTTCAGTTCAGTCTGTTCTTCAAGCCAAACTCTTATATATTCTGTTTTGAGACAGTCTTCCAGTATGTGATGTACTGTGTCATCAACACCACATAAAACACACAATGGAGAGTGCATGAGCTGTAGGCTATTTAACTTCGCTTCGAAGTTCCCATCACCAGTTGTTAATTGCATGCTGTAGTGGTTCACACTGATCCACTTACAGCTCATCGTTGCTCTAATGTCCGGCAACAACTCATAGGTAAGCCTTCCTTTTTCTGAGTTATTCCAGATATTTTGCCATTCATTCAGGATCTCGTTCTTTATGAGATCTTTGCATTATTTTGTTAGTCTTTCGGCCCGTGCCCTCTCCGCCACAAGTCCTTTGTATTTAATCAATAAATCAAACGGGAAAACACCAGTTATCACCGGGACCGACTCATTATACACAGTTTTATATATGCTTGTTACGGTCAGCAGTGCCACTCTTTGAGCACTTACAATTTTCCTTTTGTGGCACGAAAGTGCAGCCCGGTGGTGCCACATCACAGCTCCATATGCTATGACAGCTTCGAATACCGCCTTGTATAATACCCTAAGAGTGCCATAGTTGAGGCCCCAGTTAGTATTGCCAATTCTTCGAAGTTTCTGTAACACCATGACAGCCTTCCGCGACACATATTCAATATGCTTTAAGAAGCTCATCTTATCGTCCATGATGACCCCAAGATACATATTGGATTAGACTCCCGCCAAAGTACACCGTCGGGTAACGCACTAACTTTCCTTTCACAAGCATTATTTTCGTTTTCACTATTGAGAAACTTAACTTTGTGATCTTAGAACAATTCCAGGCCTTGGTCATGATTTCAGTTGCTTTCGTCACTGGTTCACGTCTTGAATTTCCTGAGACAAGGACCAGCCCATCATTTGCATAACCAAACACTTTGCACCCCGTTGGAATACCCAACTCCAGAAATCCACTGAAAAGGACGATCCATAGGATTGCTCCAAGGACTGACTTCTGGGGGTATCCCTTCGTGAACTCTTTTCTCACTTGGACAGTCTTTGAGGAGTAAATACTCCATCTTCAACAGAAGAAACCCAGAATGACACTGTACAAGTAAGCTGGGCATTTCTTGTCCTTCAACCGATGCAAAATCTCCGGCCACCAGGCATTATCAAATGCTCCAGATATCTCCAGGAATATTGCAATCATGTATTTGGCAGAGGTACCTCTAACCTTCTCCATTACATCATGAAGTGCAAAGTCAGTACCGGTACCTCTCCTGAAGTAATACTGGTTGAACACCAGTTTTAGTGTACCCTCTGCTTCTAAAACCATTATTAGTCTTCGGTTTATCAACTTCTCGTACACTTTTCCCAGCACCGGAAGCAACGTCAAGGGTCTGTAGGACTTTTGGGAATCTATCTGGTTCCTTCTTGTTTTCCTTCCGTAGAATTCTTAGGCATCCCAGTTTCCAGGGGGAAGGAAACACAACCGCTCGAAGACAATCACTACATATCCTTAGAAGAAAGTTCTTTATTCGGGAGTAACGCCTTTTCAAGATTTCTGTGGTTATTCCGTCTATTTCTGGTGCATTCCCATTCTTCATATTATAGACAATCTTTTTCAACTCATCCAGTTCAAATTCCGGGGCGTCTTGCCCTTCTGGAATTATTTCCATAGTCTGTCTCTTCGCTGTGTGCTCCTCCCCCTCTTCAACCATGGAGTCATCAGGCAGGAGTGCTTGGAGCAGTACCTCCATGGATTCTCTGTGATCCATTACCAAATTCCCATTTACTCTCATACATGGTGGCAGCACCGCCCTCTTAGTTTTACTTGAGGCCAACTTTTACACAATATCAAATGGATCTTCGTTACCGGCCCATGTCACGAAGTGCTCCCATGATTTAGTCTTTTTCTTGCGGAACCTGCAAATATAAGCTGGTTTTTTCACCTTATATATCTGCGAAAATTTTGCCCTTTCTTCACCATGTAAATGGTGCAGTTTCTTTCTATCTTTTCTCAAGGCTGTGTTGCGTTGTTGATCCAGATCCTTATCCCACCAGGACATGTTGGGTAGTCCTCGAGATGTTTTCGCCAGTTTCTCCTCACATGTGTCATGTATGATCTGAGGTAGTTCTCTAACTCGACCATCTATACTTGCCTGCTTGTTATCAAGTTTTTTTAGCTTATCCAGCAGAGCCCGGTCAAAGGCCACCCAGTTAGCCATTTTATGTACATATCGCACCTCACCTTCAATGATTTGGGGCAGATGCTGATCACCCCCATGCACCTCAAAGGTGATCAGTCTATGATCACTTGAGCTTTCCTCAAGTACATTGCAATACTTAATACTATTGAATGCTTTCCTGTTTAGAACAGTGACATCCAGGTATTATTGTGTGCCATGGGCTTGCGAAACGAATGTTGGCAGATTTCCCTCTTCATTTGCACATCCATATCATTCGCCAAGATAAATTGGCTTACCAAATCCCCTGCGTCATCGTCGATGGGCGAATGCCATAACTCTAATTTGGCGTTCACATTAGCGCACATATTCAGGGGTTTTCCTTTCAAGGTATCGATTATAATCTCCCAACGATCAAGATGGATTTCCGTGTCACCCCGAAACTGAAAGTATGAGGACACCAACCAATACTGTGTTGTGCCTTTAGTTATTTCTGCACATGCATGGTGCGTATCTGATACGCTTGTCATCATCATTACATCCATGCCTTTATTGGGCATTAATACCCCAGCCCGGGGACGAATACCAACAGTAAACACATCGCCCCAAAGGCCCACAACATCATCGAATGGAACAAATGGTTCCTGGAACCTTACAATGTCAAGTCTCTGCTCCATCACAATCCTGTTTAGTTCTGCTGCGATTGCTGCTGACCGTTGCATATTTAATTGTCCGCCACTTTAGGGCGTTATTATACTCCAAAATATATCCGCGAGATTTCCACGGACAGGGCTCTCTGGTTTGCTGGACAATCTCGGAAGTCCACTCTGTGAACGTGCTGTTGACCTTTTTTGCGAAAGTTGGCGCATATATCCGTGAAACTGGTCTCTTCTTTCTTTGGGCAATTTTTAAATTCATGTCCCAAGTCACCACAGCACGAGCAGGTGGACTGTACCTCTCTGTATTTGCCAGCAATATGCTCCCATTCCTGGAATTTGTAACAGCGTGACAGTGAAATGTAGTCTTTGACCCTACAGCTGTTGTACCCCACATAGATGCTTTCCTTATCAATTATGGCATTTCTTGATTGTGGGTCACACTGCAACACCACATTCACCCTGTCCATGTCCCATCTCCCGGTTCTGTGACTTACAGTCACTGCCTTTATAAACATGTTCTAATTTTGGCCTCGACAAATGCCATTAAAGTTCTGCCTGAATATGTTTTCAGGCAGTTCAGATCCATCCTCACCCCGAGGTACATTGTATATCACGATTTTCGGTCCATGTCTCTTTGGTGCCTCTAATTTTAGACCCAATGCCTGGATCTTCTAGGTGTTACTTATCGTTTCCAGGGTTTTATCATTACCTGCCTCCACCATGATGCCTCCACCATGATGCCTGCACCTCTGATGCTACGCATGTTCCAGATTTACGCCCGTCAGCCTTTGGGTCAAAACTACTCTTTATTTTATTTTGTGTTTCCGTACTTGTGACACCTTCACTTTCGTAATACACGAGCACCACCTTCTTAGCAGGCCTTGGGCTTAATGTCTCCTTTCTAGCTGCCTGTGCGTAACTCTTAATTTCTGAAACTACTGGCTTGGCTATCTTGAGGATCTCTTGCCTGAAGACTTGTGCCTTCTCTACTTGTCTAAGCCTTCCAATTAATTTGCAGTTTCCCATTAACGTTTCATTCACATTACCTTGCAACTTGCTCAATCTAGCAATCTACAAGTTAGCTTGTGTGGCATTGATCTTAGAGCTTTTGCTCAGTATCCACTATATCATTGCTGATACAAGGTCCTTTGTCTTTTCATGTATTTCCTGGACATTGCACTCTTCATTGGCCAATGAGTCGCTCCCTTTCCCATGACGAATCTGATACCTCAACTTTTTCTTTGCCTTGGTTTCTTGGCTTGAAGTCCCAGGAACTTGTTCCATATCTGCGACTGCTGTGGATGTCTTCAACGAAGACGATCTGGGGACCACTTCAAAATCTTGTGTTTCCGGGAAGATCAACCTGGTAGTCTTGAGGGGCTTTCCTTTTTTCCCGACAAGGGTAACCTCCTGTACTTTTCTAGTCACCTTCTTCAGGTCTGGTTCCTCATCAGAGGAGGACACATCCTCTGAGCCTTCAAATCCTACGATTTCCTGTACTTCTGTACATTCTTCCACTCTCCTGTCCTCCTCTTCTGATTCTTCCATCCTGTCTTCCTGGTCATAAACCTCTTGAATCCAAGAGTCCACAATACTTAGCTTATTTTCTATTATTACTTACCATATTTTCTGGTAGGTCCTCTTCTTACTGGCGGACATTGTATACCTTTCCCAGTTTAACTGGTGGCCCAATAGGAGTGCTATTGCAGCCTCAGTCACCTCTCTGGCAACAAATTCACCCTTGAGGAAGCCGGTCAAGCTCTTCCTCTTCTACTTCAGGGTCCTCGGCTTCTCAGGTGTCGTGAGGTCCAATGCTTCCATCATTGCGGGATTTGGTTGGCCACCAGGACTGCCCGAGGACGTCATAGTGTTTCCGCGGTGGCGGAACCCACACTTTGGTTCCTCACACTCACCTTGACACAAGTATTTTACCTTAACACAAGTATTTTACCTTAACACAAGTCTATATTGTGTGCTTAATTGAATAAGTCCCCACACTACACACAAACACAACACATGTACTAATACCGTTTTTCACTACAATCACAAGTCCTTGTCCACTAACTATTAAAGCCTTAAGGCGCCGGCCCCTAAAAGCCTGAGTCCGTTGGCCTCAGGCTGGCTGAATTCCCTTTACTCCCTCATAGCCTTCTAGGAGGGGACCCACTAGGGGAGATATGGCCACGCACAGGTCTGGTACAAACCCGGTGGACTAATTACCTCGTAGCCCGTTTGTCCACCCGGCCACAGAGAGGCGGGGAGTCAGTACCGCCTGTCCTCCTTATCTTCGCTTATGGTCAGACTCAGAGGACAGTACTGAGTGTTCTTTTTTTCACTTCTCACAGAGCCCCCAATTTAAGTCACTTGAGTGAATCTGGCTCTTAATCGCAAAATGCGTCACTCTCTTGCGATGGGTTTGATCTCAGGGCGACACTTTCCGGTGCGATACTTTGGCCAAATCGAGTATCGTATTCACCATTACATATAGTTTAAATTTATTCGGTACAACGAAAACGAAATTATTTTGCAGTTAGAAATATCGGCCATCAAAATTTGTCAAATTACTATCAATTTTCTAAAGCTGAGAGGAGCATTTGAAAAACAACAAGTTATCGACCGATAAGTATTGTAAATTGATAATGAGTTATGCTGCCATCCAATCATTCTCTGTATTTAGTATGGAAATTGATAACTTTCCCATATCGGCATTTGGTTGCAAACGGATATCTTTATCGACATACTCGAAAGTTTTTGCCGCAATGATTTCATTACCAAATTTTATATTTGACATTCGAATTTTACATTTGAAATACGACTTCACTGTTGTAATTTGCCCATTTAAACCATAGACAAAGTCTCGGACAACCTGGTTAATGGGGTCTCTATTAATTGCAAAGTGACAACATTTTTAAATTTTATAATCGATTCGTTTGCAGTAGTGTAGTTCATTATGAAAACGGTATATTTTTCAAAATTGTGTTTTATGCAATTACCCGATCTAGAGCCAATATCCCGCATTAACTTGACCAAATATGTAATCTCGCGAGTCGATATACCCTTTGTTAGTATCACGAATCCAGTTTTACTAATATCAAGTACTTTGGAAAAACTATTGCTTAATTTGGCAATGTTTTTAACCGAATTTATTTCCGCGACATGTATGTAATTCTTATAACGATCCAACATGTCGGCATTATTTAAACTAAACCGAATTTGAGAAACTTTCAGAGATGTAAATTCGGCTAATTATACAAAAATTTGTCTGTTATCTGATTATATTTTTTCCAAGTCAATAACTTCTTTGAAGGAAACTTTATTCACATCATAGAGAAAATCAAATGGCTGATTGCAATTATTGCTTAATGCACAAATAATGGGATGTGGGTCATTTGCCAATGTGCCAATATGGGAACATTTAAAAATAGCAAAATTAGATTCCAATTTATTCAAATATTGGGATAATATTAAGGTAATTTGTCTAATAGGAATTGTATTAATACTTATATAACTTTTTTCTCGCTTCTTCATGCTATCTGGAAATTTTTCCTTAAAATCCAGAAAAAAAGTACAGTCATTTAAATACGATAAATTTTGTAAACTATAAATAAAGTTTTTATAATCACTTAATTTTATCATTTTGGAAGCCAGAAAAAATGTATTGTATTTCCATTATTAAAATTTTCAGATACTTCAAAAGGACCCCGTTTAAAATTTACCCCATTAAAATTGTTATTGCCTTGAAAACTCTGCGAACTTCCCATTCTTTTATTTAGAGTTTTATATACGAAAATATTTTTAAAAAAACCAAAATTAGATGATATTTATATTCTTTTATAACTGAATACACAATAGCCCTTTACAATAAAATACCACTTTGCTACACACATATATATAAATTTTTTACAGTAATATACTTCTATTATATATGTTTTTACAGTAATATTCCAGGTTCATACATGTTGATAAGTATGTTTTTTTCTTTCTGTGTAATCGGCACACATCCATGTATTGCCTTGCATTCGAGATTTTTTCCAAAATGTAACGACTATTTGTAATGAGATTGACGCGATATCCGTAATCAAAAACCTTTTCCGTCAAAAGGCAAGAAAAATATGGCAAATTATACACAGTTTCATCGTCCATCAAAGATAACTTTTTGCCCTTACCAAAGGAATTCACCAGATCCGAAATAACATTCGTATACTTTGTGCAAATCGATTCTTCCTTAATTACCCGCTTCTGCTTTACTAAAAATGAAAAGATATCCATTACCTTCACCGTGGACAAATCTTCCGATGTAATTGTGGTCTGCAAGCAAAACTGCAGTTTCTTTCCGCAGATTTTATTTGATCAAAACAGCAAAACTGCTGCAACGTCACTCGTCGATCTTGTCGGCATCATCCTTCCTACTCCACTGTATGAATTTTTATGCCGGCAATTGAAATAGTCCACATATTTATAGCTGGGAGAGGGTTATAAAAAACAAAAACAAAGGGCTGGCTTTGAGTTGTGATAATTTTTTTTTTTATTTAAGCATTTATTCAGCAGCAATTTTTTTAAACTATATTATTTGAGTACTATTGTATTTGAATATATTTAAAATGTTCATTTTATTGGAATTTTTTTAAACTATATTATTTGAGTACTATTGTATTTGAATATATTTAAAATGTTCATTTTATTGGAATAGCCAGCAAATATTTTTTTATGACGTAAACAGGTTCACAAGTCCGCCATAACGTAACATCAGTTGATTCTTCTGGCGCAAATAAGTCCGTCGTCGTTTGCCATATTTGATCTTCATCTCAATCGTAATTTAAAGTGCAAGAATTTGATTTGGATATTATTTTCCCACTATATGAAAAAATTTTATCAAGATTTAAAATAAAAATTAAAATATTATTGTCTCGAATGTATTGCATCGTAAATGATTAGGGTAATTGTTTAATGTGGTGGGCTATTGCAATGTTGTAAGCTAAAATGTTTATTTTTTTGTAAAATTTAGCTAATAGTGGTGGATACAGTTGGTAAATATATGAATGACCTCTATGCCTACATGTAGATTTCATTCATATATCGAAGGAAGCATAATAAGCTTTCCATTCCACACACAACGTTTCTACATCCACCCAGTTGTAGTTCATGATAGCTTTTGATTTTTTTTTACTTACGAGATTGTAGATTTATTGATATTTAGTGACGATATAAAACAGTAGATAAAAAAAGGTAATAAAAAAGAAATCTCTCATCACACCAACTACAAAAACCATATGTGTTTCTAGCACTACCACAGTCACTGAAGGACTACCTTCCTTGAGTACCAGTCATGGTCATTATCTAGTTAGTGGGGTAGATATGTGTTTTACATGGTATCTTCAGCATTACTATGTACGTGGATTTATTAAAATTTACGAAAACCACGAAGCTCTTTGGAGTAGAAACAAAACGAGTTATAAAAATTGTGTTTTTAGCTACAAGGGTTATAAAGAGTTGTTGTTTTGCATGGAGTATGAACGTGATGATGACAAACATTCGGTGAGTTTAAGAATTAAATCTGTACGGGATTCTTATAATCGGGAATGGAAGAAAATAAAGTGTTCTGAAAGAAATGGTTTTGTTCGTAAGCCAATTTTGTGGTATTTTGATTTGATGAAATTTATACATTGTAACGAGAAGTAAGAAAGTCGACAAGTAGATACTCGACCTGTGAGCACTGCATATACCGGCCATGGGATTGCTGATGACGAAGCTGTAGGTAACAACATACAAGAAAATACCTAGCCTGTGAACATTGCATTTACCGACCATGGGATTGTGGGTCACGACGCTGTAGGTAACAACATACAAGAAAAGACTCAGCTTGTGAAAATTGGATTTACCAGCAATGGGATTGTGGATGACGACGCTGTAGGTAACAATGCCGTATTCAATTGGGAAGCTGTGGATAACAAGCATGCCTTCAATGGTAGAAGTGGATAACTATGTAGTCTTCAATGGGGAAGTTTTGGAAGACAATGCCATTTTTAATAAACCTATAAAAATTGAAATCTCCCAGAGGGCATTAACCAACAATTGTTGTTGTTATTGTTGTTGTTGTTGTTGTTGTCTATACAAATGTTGTTATTGTAGTCTATACAAAATTTAATATATATTTGGTTTATATTTTATTCAATCAAATAGTTTTTGAATTGTTAAAATTAAATGTCTTTGTATTTGGTTTATATTTTATTGAATAAAGTACATTGTTATGAATTTTTTTTGTGTCATTTGGTAGTTGACTGTTCCTTTTCCTCCTTGTCAGGTTTATTAATTGCAACAATGTCTTCTGGTTGTAATTACAAACTTTGCAATATGTAGTATGTTTTATGTATTTATTATTGTATAAATTAAAATAAAAAATATATAAAACAAACTGTTTTTTTACAGTGTAACTGCTGATGTGTAAAGTGAATATGCTTGGTTAAATTATTACAAAAGTAAATATGCTGTGAATTACACGATTCCTTCTCTACATTCTTTTGGAAATCTGCCATTTGCAATATCCAACTGTATTAAGTATGTTGATAGATAAAATTCGTAATTTTCAAACCATTTTTTGAACAATTCATTCACCGTCTTTGTATATGTTTTTGTGGAAGTTTGGGGTATCACTGCGTTTAATATAGTATCTATGACTGTGGCATAATTGCGCAGATATTTACCGTAATGAATGTGATACTTTTCAGGCCGAGGCACATTTTTAATTTTTTGTCTTTGTGGTAATGTGTACTGATCAGCTTGGCAGTGTGCTGGGTCATATAAGAATACCGTTTTTTGCGGCCGATGTATGAAGACCCGAGATCATCAATATACCTTTGACGCGCTGATGAGTTCTTGAGTATAACCAATTTTACACTTTCGTACAATTGTGTCTGGTCTACTAAATAGAGGTAGTTGTAAATGGCAAACAATAAAATTTCGAAATTGAGGAATTTTTCCTGTTTATAACAGTTGGATACTCTGGCAATATTCGCAAAGAAAAAAGTAAGTGAAGCTTCAGAGTTGTAGATTCGTTTTACGAATCACAATGCATTACGCTCATAACCTTTATGAATAACAGAACAAAGTTTGAATACATCTTGGTTTGGAATATTGCAAAATATGCTGTATTCGATCAGTTTTTTTCAAATGCAAGTATTTTTTCTCTACCAGGGAGAGTGAAGCGAGTGTTTCTGTACCTTCGAGAATAATGCCCTTTCCATTTATTATCTTCATTTCCTCGTTTATGAATTTGATAAAATTGTTGCTGTCCAGTTTCAAAATATTTGTAAACTGGTACACGTCTGTATCTGCGTCAAAGACCATTTCGCTATACTCTTGCGGAATTTTGCGAATAACCGCATGGATTTTCGCTTCGTCATATATTATCGATTATTTATTCGCTTCCAGATTAGAGTAAGTATAGTATGCATCTTGACGAATGAAATAAACCAATTGCATGAGCTCCTCTTCTGTTAAGTTGTTTATCTTTTTTTTTGTGATCGCAAATTGCATGCGGTAGATACAGTATGGGTGAAATTCGACATAAATGTATGAGAAGTTTCCGTGCAAATAATGTTGTTCCAATTGCTATAGCAATGCTAACAAACTTGAAAGATGGAGTGCCAAAAAGCCCGTAGGTTGAGTTGACCATAATTTTAAGCGAAAGTTGCTTGGCATCTAACACAGGTTACTCTAGATTCATGTTTTGAATCCTCTCTTCGGAGACTTAATTTTTTTGAATTTCATATTTGAGGGATTTCATTTGTTTTTATACCGTTTGCCTGCGGCCTAGTAAACATTCTATAATGTTTATGGTGAATGGAGTTTTGGCATGTCAGAGTATAGGAATTAGAATAGGCGTGTCACCAGCCAACGAGTTTAGTAATGTTATGGATAATATCATCTTCCCAATTGGTTGTCCAGAATACCTCAAATCTACATATTCCAAATAATTTTGGTTTTCATATTCTGCCACACACAAAGCAATTACATCATTTCTCAGAATTTCGTCGAATACATCATAAGATATCGGAAAAATTCAAAACACGAGCCTCAATGCTTTTTCGCAGCAGCGGCCTACAGTCGATCTAGAAAGTCGTTTGTTGATTATAATGTTCGTGTAGAAACTATTTACATCGTATTGAATAACATTCCAAAACAGACCATGGTTCGCAAACACAACAGCGCCAGGGTATTCTTTTTTTGTGTCCTTGAACTTTGGTTTTTGTGTAAATCTGTCTAACATTCATCACGGACGTTCTTTCCGCAAGGGATGAACATTTCAGATTTAGCATAGCAAATAAAACTGAATCACTGCCCTGATATCCCAGCAACATACCAAAAGATAACGCATGATGCAAGAATGCATTCGTAATTCAGCGAGAAATGGAGCCCAATGAACTCTCTTCGAGGCCGCAGTTAAAGAGATTGGCCAACTGGTTGGTAAAAATCACCAAATTAAACTTTTTGTAAAGTCCAATTAGAGCCACGCAATCCCTTTCATTGTAAATTGAAGATAGTTCCATATGGTAGAAAACTATAAAGTCTGCATTTGTTTCGCCTGTAAGTTAATGCCAAATGTTGCAGTCAATGTATTCGGTCCGATGCACTTGCATGTTTGTGTATTGAGTGTTCACAACATCGAAGTTGTCTTTGTTGTAGGGCTCAACGTGAAAGCTATTTTTAATACATTTATCTCGAAATTCGTTGTATGTAATGGTGTCATCGAGAATATAATAAATTCGCATGAGCATCGCATTCAAATAAATTTTTCTAAACTTTTGGCTTAGGTAGTTTTTAGATAGGCTCACCAGTGATAATTTCCCGCAAGTCAGTGCATTTTTTCAAAATCATCAAAGTATCTAATATAATGCATTCGCAGTGAAAACGAATGATTGAAATGGTGGCTAAGTTTCCGAAGGTTATACAAATGCTTTTATTTCACGTTGCATATTAAGAACTCGTTATCTGGTCAGCAGAAATTTTAAATCGTATTCGATAATCTTTTGGCCAACAAAATAATATGGATAGTTTTGTTACCCCATAAGCATTTTAAGAAAGTAGACCTGACACTACCATAAGAGAAAATCAGTAATGAGATCCTTTCATGTGCATTCCGCTCGGATCCAAATATATTTTGTGAGCGGGACTTCGTATTTTTTTCTCATTTCTGCATCGAAATCGTCGGGCAAGCCATTACATTTTAATTATGAACACATACTCACTTCGACGTCCAGATACTCACAGTAGAGCACAAACATAAGCAATTTCTCCATAGCAAGTCCCTCCAGTGAAAAATCTTCCAAATTATTCACGCCTATTTCAATGTGTAAACTCACTACATGAATGTACTTGCACGTGTGAGTATAGTCGTAGGACGGGTCTAGGACCAAGCGTTTAGCCTCTGTGATTGCATACACTCTATTTGCACGAAATATGTTTTCCCCAACTAGATTACCGACTTCCCTTTTTAGTTTGTGAAACTTCAATTTTGCAAGTAGATTTAGTTTGATGGAAGAATTTTGCAGCAAGCCTTCTGAAGTTACAACATCGATGTATAACTCCATTTGCAACATGAAATGTATATCTGTCGACTAAATGGTAAAATAATGTTTTTTTTACAATTATTTACAAGTAAGAACTTGTACACAGTGTTTAAGATACTGATTGTTAATAATTAAACTTATACAAAATGATATGAAATATATAATGTGCTTGCTGCACTTTGAGTTAAATTTCTATTAATGAGTTCGAATAAGTTGATAGGGAAATTGTTGTGTCAATGATTGAATCGATATATGGTTCGTACAACTCAATCAGCATTCGACATATGTCGTATTTTTGTTTTCTGCAAATGTAAAGTATATCGAGAGAGGGTAGGTAAAAATTTCCTGCCGCTGCTTCATCGTTCTAATATCGATTCTCACCACATTTAGTTGACTTCATAAACATTTTGTTTTGAAAATTTAAACACAGGGAAATACATTTTTTGTTATTTATGAATTTTTAGTCATGGCTAACACATAAAGTTTTACAATGACCAGAGTACTGGAAATATACAAAAATATCTACTATGATCACGAAATGCATTTTTTAGGCGAATATAAACTGTTTGATAAGTAATTTAATCGTGGGCTTTTGGAAAACATTTATAACACAGTAAGCATAAAAGACTCTGAAGTTTATTATAAAGAGTAATTTGATACAGACTTTAATAACAATACTTATATTCCGTTAAAGTCCAAAGATTTTCGAGCCAACATTCTAAATACTACCCTCGAAGATTATCTGTTTGCAAAACAGCTTTCATCAACTTGTAATTTTGAAATTAACTCCAAGGATCAACAAGTCCTGCTTCAACAACAGATGCTTTTTCAATAGGACTTTGTGAAAGAGAAAGCAACGTTTTTATATACTAGGTTACAAACTAAAAAAATTGAGTAATTTGCTGTTTGGGGAAAATAATGAAATTTACGACCAACATCGATTTTTGCTTACATGCAAGTGGAAAAATTCTATTCAATACTCATTCCATGGATGTTCCCTGATTTATAATTCTTGTCAACTATAATAAAACACATATATCATTCAACGGGTATGATGATGAATAAGGATGGTACTCCTCTGTTCACAAAATTGAAATAAAATTTTTTTTTTTATGTATGAATGCAAACGCAACTCTATTCGCGGATCGATCAAAGTCCCAATGCCATTCAATGCCTTATGTTTAAATGAATAATTGACACCGCCATTAAGATGTATTAACTTGTTCGACACGTTATTCCAATCGGGACATTACATTTACCACCACTTAAAAGAATATTAAAGTGCAAAAAATTTAACAGTTGTATACTTGGTACCCAACCTGGAAAGATTCGATAATTTGTTTTTCAGACCGACTTTTTTCATTCTAACTGCGGAAGAATATGCTGTTATTTGGAGAAGTGTATTCTTTCTATTACTCGATATTTATGTGGGAAATATGGAAACTGAATTTACAACTTCTTTAAAATCCAAAACTGCTACATCATGTTGCATAAGGTATTTCGTTAAATTCCCCGCACATAATGTATCATGTGCAATCAAGAGTAATCACTAGTATAATTTACAAAATGCAAGTGATTTCCAATATTTTCATGTTACTATAAATTCAGATGCAACAGGACAAATAATTTATTCTCCAAATTTGCTAATTATGAATGCGATTTGTAATCGAGTTTAACAAGCACGAATATACAAAATTGGAGAGCTGGATACGGCTAAATTAGCTGAACACTCTTTATTTTGAAAATAATTTGAATTGCGCATTTTACAGTGTGTTTGGCCATTCCAACAAAATGCATATGTGGTTTTGCTCTAATAATAATTTTTTTAATTCTGTGTGCTTAAGTGAGTTAAAGAACTTCATACAAATTCAAAGAGATAAATAAGATTTTTTTACTCTTTTTGATAGTCCTGGGGTAATGAAAAAAAAAAGAAACAAATTATTTAAAAAATACAAATTTTATTTTGTTAAATATAAAGTCAATACACTCCCGACTTTTCAAATTAAAAAAAAGAGGTACCCCCATATTTTATATTTATAAAAGGTTTCATGTTAAAAAAAATCTACTATACTTTCTAAATATATGTAACTTGAGCATTTTTTTTTCATTAACAACCTCTCCCCTTTAACATTTACTGCATGTTGGGAGTTGTTGTTGCTGGGGGAGAGGCTTCTGATGTTGGAAAAACCCCTAATGCTTTGGCTGGAGTTGGTTAGGTAACTGCTGTTTTGGTTGTTGTTGCTGCTTTGGTTGTTGGTGTTGCAGAGGTTGTTGGTGTTGGAGAGGTTGCTGGTCATGGAGCTGCTGTGGCCGGTGATGGAGAGGTTTTCCTTGCTTTGGCTGCGGGTGTTGGATATGTTGTAGTTGTTGGAGAGTTTGCTGGTCTTGGAGCTGCTGTGGCTAGTGTTGGAGAGGCTGCCCTCGCCCCAATCCTAAATGTGGCCAGTATTGGAGAGGCTGCCCTTGCTTAAGCTGTTGGTGTTGGAAAGGTTGTTGGTTTTGGAGAGGTTGTGGATCTTGTAGCTGCTGCGGCCGGTGTTGGAGAGGCTGCCCTCTCCCAAATCCTATAAGTGGATGGTTACCCAACATTGGTTGATGGAACCTCATAACATTACATTTACTCTTTTCAATAAAAACAACATACTAAATAATACAAATAAAAATGACCTTTTTTTGCTTCCTTAGCGCCTAATTGTATAAATATATTTGCAAGTCGAAATTTTTTGAATTTTTTTGGTTAACTTACACTGACAACTATATCGTTTTTATTCCTCGATTTTTTAATCTATTCCACTTTCTTTGGAATATTTTATATTCTTTAACTAAATTGTGGCCTTTAGTTTCTTTGATATGTAGCATTGCGTTCAAGTCTGCCCTAAATTTCGAATATTCTATAAGAAGATATTTAATTAGTTTTTAATTTCCCAATATTTTAAGAATTTTTCCTGTAAATCCACGAACTCTTCTTCCATTGCTATAAATACACCACTTGACATTACCTCAGTCATGGTGGTATTCATTTCAATAACTGTAGATGCTTGACTATGACACTCCACTGTAGACACTGAGGATAGATGAATCTAGGCGGTATATATATTGCATTGCTGGTATTTTTTTTATTTTTTCTCTAGCTGTATGTATGTGAACCTGTCTATTTAGTGACCACACACTTATCCTTCACGCATCTCTAGCTGTATATGTGTCAACATTTCTAACTTGTGACCACACACTTAAGCTTCGCGCATGCACTTCCAATAAGGAAATGCATATATATATATTCATGCATGCTCTTCGGTAACACAACTAGCATATATTATTCACTTTGGCCTCATGATTATGCGAGAATTATCTGGTAGAGGAATTAATTTTCTTATGATGCAAATAAGAGGTTCGCCTCATTTTTCCCCTGCCCATGCTAGGGGCATTACTTGTTTTTTGTTTTCCTAGACATTAAATGGTATATAATATTGCCACAAGAAAACTTCCAGGCATCATCTTCTTAGTCACCATTACAATGAAAAACTGAAATACAGGAAAGTCTAAAAAAACAAAGTGCTGGGAAGGGACTTCGATGTCACATATTTTTTTAGAGAAGTAGCGAAAGAGATGGGTGTAGAAGATGATTTGGTAAATCAGTTGCTTGCTACCTCCCCTACTCTACCCACTCTTCTTCACCAAAGGCCTGCACTCCCGAGGTAATACCCGACCACCCAAAACCATTTAGGTGATTGTTCCCTTCCGTATTGCATTCCCTTATAGTAAACCCATAGTGAAACCACGAGTGAAGTATCGAGTATCAATTCAAATTAATTCATTTACAAGTTAGAGTTCTCTTGCTTATCCAGCCGAATTCTGTTTAGCGTTTCAAAGTTCAAGTTAATTATTCAGTTTAGTGTATCCAATTGTAGTTTTCAATAAAAAATAAAGGTTTTCAAATGGAAAAAAATACAATGGTGTGTGTTTGTGGGGAGCAAAATCACCATGCTGAACGCTGGGAAATTGATTTATTTATCACTTGACGTAAACACATTCCTCTACGAGCATGACATCCCCAAACTTTCAATACAGTGCATACAATGTAGAAAAGGCGAAGTTAAATTCATTGAAAATCGAGGTTTGTTTTACTGGGGTCGACAGCGCACAGAAAATGGCACGAAATGTAATTTTAAAAGTGTCAGCAAGACAGGGGAGTTTCGTGTGAGATAAAAATTTGTCGCCAGGCAAGATCATCTATTTGTGTTTATTGTGGTGCCTGATCAAGTATCCCCGACATCAGACTATAGTAAACGAACTTAAGTGTTAAGACAAGACAGTCATCGCCTGGTCGAATTTCTGCTACCAAGTGTGCATAGACTGGGTGTTAACTTACAGGAAACGAATCGATGGACCTGGGAAAATAGTCAAGATAGATTAAACAAATTTGGGTAACCCCAAAAAATGCAAGGGAAGAAAAGTTTATGCACAGTGGGTTTTCGGCGGTGTAGAGAGAGGTGACTCTACTAATTTCTTCCTAGTGCCAGTGGAAAAGAGGAACACCGCAACCTTAGTCAAATGTATTCGTGAATGGATTGTGCCAGGCACAACGATAATTTTGGACTATTAGCGAGGTTACAGTAACTTGGAAATGCATGGCTATCCTCATATGCAAGTAAGTCAACCCAAATAATTTGAGTATGGTGGAAAGAGTGGAATAGTTAACTTCCGAAACAAACTAAAAATGAGGCCCGGTGATGCTTATCGAATACACATGCAAAACATCGAACAGAGTTAGTGTTAAGCGATGTATAGTATTCCATGT
Organism: Clitarchus hookeri; assembly: GCA_002778355.1. Lineage (NCBI taxonomy): Eukaryota > Metazoa > Arthropoda > Insecta > Phasmatodea > Phasmatidae > Clitarchus > Clitarchus hookeri. The sequence continues at coordinate 195,478 of NQII01000289.1, read as the reverse complement.
TTTGGTAAATGGGAAAAGTCGTAGGTCGGCTACTTGGCAGAACTAATTTGGAAAAAGAAACACCTGTATGGGCTAAGACTGCACCCTTTTCTGATCCATGCAGCCATCATGCATGAGGGGACTCGCCATGAAGGAGACAACAGCAGTGAAGTTTGTGCTCCTTTATAAAGGTGAATTGTTTGCATTTGTAGAAAAAAAATTAATTCATAAACTAAAAGTATATATATTTTATTAATTTTCAGATACAGGAAAGGTGAGTGAAAATAAAGTGTGCACGAGTAGCTATTTGCATTTGTTTAAAGTGTAAAGGAGTAGTACTAGATAAAAATAAAGTGCAAATGGCTAGCTGTTTGTGGTGTCTGTTTAAAATAAAAGTGACTTGTTGTTTGCATCAGTTTAAAGTAAAAATGACTGTTTATTTGGGTCAGTTTAAAGTTGGGTGACTGTTTTTGAGCAATAATTTGGTAGCACAAGGGAGGTCCGATTCGTTACCTCATTGCCTATATATATTCAACTTTATGTACCTTAGTAGGAATCTCACAACTAGTTCAGTTTAAGTTGTTATTTAGGTGCACAATTATTTGGTAGCACAAGGGAGGTCCGATTCGGACTCCCTTTGCCAACATATATTCAACTTTTGGTACCTGACTAGGATACTCACAATTGGTTTAGTTAAGAGAGTTATCATCAGAAAAAACGAAGCTTTAAATGAAAAATGACTTGCTATTTTCATCAGTTTAAAGATGGGTGACTTGTTTTAAATTTAAGTGTTAATGGTTTGAGGTTTGTGGTGTCTGTTAAAAATTAAAATTACTTCTTATTAGCACCAGTTTTAAGTGTGAATGAGGTGCCTAATACATTGGTAGCACAAGGGAGGTCTGATTCACACATCCTGGTGCTGATATATATTCAATTTTGTGTACTTGACTAGGAATCTCACAACTCGTTTAGTTTAAAATGACAATGACTCGTTTAAAATTAAAGTGCGATTGGCTTGCTATGTGTAGTGCCAGTTTAAAATGAAATGAGTAGTTGAGTTTACCATTAAAAAAATTAAGTGCTAATTACTTTCTGGGTGTGGGTGTTTAAAAGTAAATGAGTAGATGGTTTGGATCAGTTTAAAGTTTGGCGACTGTTTTCAATAAGTTGCACAACACTCATGAATAAAAATTGTTTCCTGTTATCATCACCAGCCTACTTAAATCGCGAGTGTGTGTTGGCGTGGTACATGGTTAGTTGTTTACGTCAGTTTAAAGTTTAAATGAGTAGTTCTTTTAATCTGTAAAACTAGGATGGTTGGGCACATTAATTATATACTCTTGATAGGATAGCCAAGTGCAAACTTGCGAACTTTGGATTGTAATATCGAGCTAATTTTCAAAAAGCAATGCACACCTTTCATCAGAATAAACAAAATGAAAGAGACTTATACAACACTCATGACTACAGAGATGTAGTACATTAATTTTAAGCTCCTGATTGATGTTAAATGCATCTTACTAATCCTGTGAAGGCCTTGGAGTTTTCCTTTTTCCATCATCGGCATACTAAAATTGCGAGAGCGGAGTCATGCTAAATTAATCTTATGCTCGTGATTGATTTTAAATGCATTTTAATAAGCCTGTGAAGTCCTTGGAGTTTCCATATATTGCACAACTTTCATTATAATGAACAAAGTGAAAGAGCATTACCCAACACTCCCGAGTGCAGAGGCGTGATACATTAATGTTAAGCCTGTGAAGCCTTTGAAGTCCTTGGAGTTTCCATAAATTGCACAACACAATTTCCTGTTGTCATCATCGGCATACTTGAACCGCGAGTGCAGAGGGGTGAAATGCTTGCAGAGTCCTTGGAGTTTCAAAATATTTTGCAAAACTCTAAAATAAGAATAACAATTTCCAGCATACTGGAATCTGAAGTACTGAGGCATGACATGCCCTATAAATAACAATGTAGAGGCCTATGAGTTTTAATCAACACTTGTGAGTCACCAGCCTCGAGTGCAGATGTTTGACATGCTTGTGGAGGGCTTAGATATTCAAAATATTGCACAACACTCGTGAATAAAAAATATTCCCTGATGGCATCACCAGCCTCGAGTGCATAGGTGTGACATGCATTAGTATTAACCCTCTAAAGGTCTTTGAATTTCAATTTATTGCACAACACTTGTGAATTGTCATCACCAACCTCGAGTGCAGAGGTATGACATGCACACTAATAAGATTGTGTGGAAGCCTTGGAGTTTCAGAAAATTGTGCAACACTCATGAATAAAAATGATTTCCTGTTTTCCTCTCCAACCTACTTAAATCGAGAGTATGGTGGTGGGGTATATAAACTCATAAAGGCTTTGATGTTTCAGTAAATTGCACAAAACTAGTATGTTGGTTTTTTTTTGCTCATTATTACTTACACGACTCATTTTAGTGACTGGCTATTTGTTTTGGGTTTAAAGTGCAAATGAGTCGTTGTTGGGCACACAATAGGAAATTTTTAGCAACAAGTCACTTCCACACCAGGATAAGCTAGGGAAAACAAATGGGAAAGTTACTAATTATTCCATGTTCAGTTTGGGTACGCCACAGGACACCATTAGGTGTTTTCGAAATTATTTCAAGATGGAAAAGGGATACATGAATTGGAACAAATGAGGCGTTGTGCCAATTTCCACCTGTCGGTTTGAATATGCAAACCCACCACTTTTCAATTCAGGTAATTTTTCATGTGGATACTCATAAATAAACTTTCGGTCAAAAACCATTAATTACAGGTGGGTTGGATATGCAGGGAGAAATTTTGCATTTGTCTTGGCCTTTTCCGTATTATAGTTGGATATCAAATATACAACTATTTTGGTGGGTTTTGTTGTATCATTAGATTCATAAAGTAATTTATTTGGGTGATTTAGATATGCAGCAAGGGATGCGCACCATTTCGGTGATTGTTCCATATTGTGTACCTAAAGGCAAACCCATAGTAAAACAGTGAATGAAGTATCGAGTATGAATTCAAAACATACAATGTTGTGTGCAGGGTGTAAAATCACCATGTTGAACGCTCGAAAATTGATTTATTTTTCACCGCTACGTAAACACATTCCTTTTCGGGCATGACATCCTCAAACCGTCAATACAGTGCGGACGACGTAGACAACGCGAAGCCAATTTAATGGCCAATCAAGGTTTGTGTTACTTATGTCGAAAGCAAACGGAGAATGGCACGAAATGTAATTTCAAAGTGTCGGCAAGACAGGGCAGTTTTGTGTGAGATTCAAATTTGTCACCAGGCAAGATCATTGAGTTGTGATTATTGTGGTGCCTGCTCAAGTATCTCCGACAGCAGACTATAGTAAATGCACTTCAGTGCTCAGACAGGAATGTCATCGCCTGGTCGAATTTCTGCCGTCAAGTGTGCATAGATTGGTGTTAACTTACAGGAACCGAGTCAGCGGGCCTTGCAAAATAGTCGAGATAGATTAATCAAAGTTGGGTAAGCCCAAAAACCTCAAGGGATGGAATGTTCATGGCCAGTGGGTTTTCGGCGGTGTAGAGAGAAGTGACCCTACTAATTTCTTCCTGGTGCCAGTGGAAAAGATGAATGCCGCAACATTAGTCAAATGTATTCAAGAATCGATTGTGCGAGGCACGACGATAATTTCAGACTGTTGGCGAGGTTACACTAACTTGGACATGCATGGCTATCGTCACATGCAAGAAAATTACGGCAAGGAATTTTTGTGTAGTGAAAATAGTGGAATAGTTGACACCCGAAACAAACTTAAGTTGAGGCCCGGTGAGGCTTTAAGAGTAGACACGCAAAACATTGAACGGAGTTGGTGTTCGGTGAGGTATAGCATTCCGTGTTTTGGTAGATGGGAAAAGTCGTGGGTGGGGTTCTTGGCAGAATACTTTTGGTAAAAGAACCACATGTATGGGCAAAGACTGCACTCTTTTCTGATCCATGCAGACCCCATGCATGAGCGGACTCGCCATGAAGGAGACAAAAGCAGTAGGCAGTTCTCTTTTCGAAAGGTAATTTTTTTTGCATTTGTACAAAATTAAATAAACGGATAAACGAAAACTCTGTATATTTTATATATTTTATTCATTTTCAGATAGAGGCAAGAGGGAGTGCAAAAAAAGGCTGTGCAAGAAGCTATTTGCGTCAGTTTAAAGTGTAAAGGAGTAGTACTAGTTAAATAAAAATTGCTATCTGCTTGTGGTGTCTGTTTAAAAAGATAGTGACTTTTATTTTTAAGGTTTAAGTGCGAATGACTGTTTATTTGGATCAGTATAAAGTGGGGTGTNTAAAAAGATAGTGACTTTTATTTTTAAGGTTTAAGTGCGAATGACTGTTTATTTGGATCAGTATAAAGTGGGGTGTCAGATTTTGATCAATTATTTGGTAGCACAAGGGAGGTTCAATTCGTAAGCCCCCTTGCCGTTATATATTCAACTTTTATGTACTTGTCTCGGAATCTCACAATTGGTTTAGTTTAAAGTACCAATGACTTTTTAAAAGTAAAGTATAATTGGCTTGATGTGCATGATGTTTATTTAAAATTAAAATTACTTGTTTGCATCAGTTTAAAGTGTAAAGGAGTAGTACTAGTTAAAAAAGAAAACGCCAATGGCTAGCTGTTTCTGACATCTGTTTAAAATGAAAGTGACTTGTTATTTGTGTCCGTTTAAATTGCGAATGACTTTTTTTATACATAAGTTTAAAGTTGGGTGACTCTTTTTGAGCAATCATTTGGTAGCACAAGGGAAGTCCAATTCGTTACCCCCTTGCGGATATATATTCAACTTTTTTGTACTTGNAGCAATCATTTGGTAGCACAAGGGAAGTCCAATTCGTTACCCCCTTGCGGATATATATTCAACTTTTTTGTACTTGTCTGGGAATCTCACAGTTGGTAAAGTTTCGAGAACTTTCATTAAAACAAACAATATAAAATTAAAATAACTTGTTATTTATGTCAATTTAAAGTGAATACAAGTTTAACTAATAAAAAAAAGATTTAATGTTTTGCTGTTTGTGGTGTGTGTTTAAATGAAATGATTTGCCATTTGCATGAGTTTAAAGTAAGGTGACCTGTTTATTTAGGTGCTCAAAATTTTGGTAGTTCAAGGGATGCCCGATTCGTTACCCTCTTGCCGATATAAATTCACCTTTTTGTACCTTACTAGGAATCATAGAACTAGTTTAGTTTAAATTGCGAATTACTTCTTTAAAGTGAAAGTTTAATTGGTTTGCTGCAGTCTTGTCTATTTACATGAAAATGACTTTTTATTTGCATCAGTTTAAAATATAAACGAGTAGTTTAGTACAAAAATTAAATGTTTGCTAGTTTAGTACAAAAATAGAAGTGTTTACAGTTTGTGGTATCTTTAAAATGAAAATAACTCGTTATTTGCATACCTTTAATGTGCTAATTACTGTTTATTTGCATCAGTATAAAGTTGGTTGATTGTTTTGAGCAATAATTTGGCAGCACAAGGGAGGTACAATTCGTTACCCCCTTGCTGATATATATTCAACTTTTTTGTACTTGACTAGGAATCTCACAATTGGTTTAGTTTAAAATGGCAATGACTCATTTAAAAATAAAGTGTGATTGGCTTACTATGCATAGTGTCTGTTTAAAATGAAAAAGAGTAGTTGAGTTTACCATTGAAAAAAAAAAAAGTTCTAATAACTTTCTGGGTGTGATGGTTTATAATAAAATGAGTTGTTGGTTTGCATCAGTTTAAAGTTTGGTGACTGTTTTAAATAAATTGAACAACACTCTTGAATAAAAATTGTTACCTATTATCATCACCAGCCAACTTAACTCGCGAGTGTGTTGGCGTGGTACATGAGTAGTTGTTTAGGTCAGTTTAAAGTTTAAGTGAGTTGTTGTTTTAATCTGTAAAACTAGGATGGTTGGGCACATTAATTATATACTAGTGATAGGGTGGCCAAATACAAACTCTCGTACTTGCGATTGTAATCCCGAGCCAATTTTCACAAAGCATTATACATATTTCATCAGAGGCCTTGGAGTTTCATAAAATTGTCCAACATTCATAATTAAAAATTATCATCACCAGCCTACTTAAATCTCAAGTGCAAATGCATGACATGCATTAGTTATAACATTGTAGAGGCCTTGGAATTTCAATTTATTGCACAACACTTGTGAATCACCAGCCTCGATTTCAGAGGCGTGACATGCTTGTGGAGGCCTTGGAGTTTCAAAAAATGGTGCAGCACCTGTGAGTAAAAATTATTCACTGATGGCATCACCAGCCTAGAGTGTAGAGGCATGAAATGCATTTGTTATAAACTTGTAAAGGCCTTGGAGTTTCAATTTATTGCACAATACTTGTGAATCATCATTACTAACCTCTAGTGCAGAGTCATAACGTGCATACTAATAAGCCAGTGTGGAAGCCTTGGAGTATCAATAAATTGCACAACACTAGTTTCTTGATTTTTTCCCTGCTCATTATTAGTTACACAACTCATTTTAGTGGGTGGCTATTTGTTTTGGGTTTAAAGTTTGAATGTTTCTATGTTGGTTACACAATAGGAAATTTTTTAGCAAGAAGTCACTTCTGCACCAGGATAAGCCCAGGGAAACAAATGGGAATGTCACATATTATTCCGTTTTCAGTTTGGGTACGCCACTAGGAAACAATTATGTGTTTTTCAAAATTTTTTCAACATATTGGTTTTTATTTCATTATTTGCATTAACAGATATGTTTTTATTTAATTTTTTTCGCTAACAAATTTATTTAATTATTTCCACTAACGATTTGGTTTATTTCATAAGAATTGCAAATTGTGAATTTAAAAAAAAAATCCATTACAATTTGTCTTTCAACAAGAAACTCTGCCATGTTACAGGTAATTTTTTAATAGTTTTTCGAAGATTATAATGAGTGTATCTGTTCTCTTGTAATTTACTACAAGAATGGTAACCCTGGTTTTGGTTTTGTGTTTAGGGTGTTTTTTTATTTTGAGGGTTGATAGATGTTGATCTTGGTCTTGAATGCCTCTTCTTTGTATTTGTTTGGCCAGTAGCAGGTGATGGTTTTTCGTTTTGTAATTCCACGTTGGTGGACATTGGAAGATGTGTTGGGAGGTTGTTGATGGGCGATGAATGATCTAACTCTTTGCTATCTTCGACTTTATCGGTTGGCAAAAAATGGTTTGTACTCTTCAAGTAGGTATAATTTAACTGTTGGAAAAAAAGTTTGTATAAATACATTTTCGTTATACAGAGATTCAGCAAAAAAGGAACGTGCAGAGAGGTCTGCACCATTTAAAGAGGAATTTGGAGCAGGGACTGCACCACTTGAAACTGTCACTTCCCCATCACTCGACTCTGTTAACACTTCTTCCTCCTCCAATTGTCTGGAACTCGATGGGTCACCCCATGATCTGTGGGCAAAAAATGCAACGAACTGGTGATTATTCTGTATGGCATATCTAAATCACCAAAGAAACACTACATTACATATCCAACGATACAACAAAACCCGCATAAAAAGTCGTATATTTGGGATCCAACTATAACCCGGGAAAGGCAAAAACAAATGCCAAATTTCTCCCTGCATACTCAACCCACCTATAATTACTGGGTTTTGACCAAAAGTTTCTTTATGGAAAAACGACCTTAATTGAAAAGTGATGGGTTTGCATGTCCATTTCCCTTTTTAAAATATTTCGAAAAATACCTAATTGTTTCCTTTGGCGTACCCAAACTGAAAATGGAATAATTGGTAACTTTCCCATTTGTTTCCTGGGGCATATCCCGGTGCAGAAGTGACTTGTTGCTAAAAAATTTCCTATTGCATATCCAACAACTACACATTTACACATTAAACACAAAACAAATAGCCAGCTACTAAAATGAGTCGCGTAACTAATAATGAGCAAAAAAATTTAAGACACTATTGTTGTGCAATTTATTGAAACTCCAAAGACTTTATGTGCCTATAAACCTTACCAACGTATTCGTGATTTAAGTAGGCTGGTGAGGAAAACCGGAAATAATTTATATTCACCAGTGTTGCACAATTTTTTGAAACTCCAAGGCCTCCAAACTGGCTTATTAGTATACACGCCATGCCTCTGCACTCGAGGTTGGTGATGAAAATTCACAAGTGTTGTGCAATAAATTGAAAATCCAAGGCCTTCACAAGGTTGCTATTAATGCAATTCACACATCTGCACTCGAGGCTGCTGATGCCATCGAGGAATAATTTTTATTTACGTGTTTTGCGCAATTTGTGGAAACTCCAGGGCATCTGCACTAGCGATTAAAGTATGCCGATTATGACAACAGGAAATAGTGTTGTGCAATTTATGGAAACTCAAAGGCCATCACAGGCTTCACAAGCTTAAAATAATTGTACCATGCCTCTGCACTCGCGAGTGTTATGTAAGGCTCTTTCGCTTTGTTCATTCTGATTAAAGTTGTGTAATTTATAGAAACCCCAAGGCCTTCACAGATTTATTAAAATTCATTTAACGACAATCACGAGTATAAAATTTATGTACCGTGCCTCCGCACTCGCAATTTTAGTACGCTGATGATAACAAGAGGAAACAGTGTTGTGCAATTTTAGGAAACTCCAAGGCCTACATAGGATTATTAAAATGCATTTAACATCAATAACGAGCTTAAAAATTAATGTACCATGCCTCTGCAGTCACGAGTGTGGTGTAAGGCTCTTTCGGTTTGTTCATTCTGATGAATATTGTGCAATGATTTGTGAAAATTGGATTTGTATTACAATTGCAAGTTCGCAAGTTTGCACACGGCTGCCCTATCACGAGGATATAATTAATGTGCCCAACCGTCCTAGTTGTAGAGATGAAAACATCTACTCATTTAAACTTTAAACTTACATAAACAATTACTCTTGTACCATGCCAACACACTCGATTTAAGTAGGCTGGTGATGATAACAGAAAACTATTTTTATTCACATGTGTTGTGCAAATTATTGAAAACAGTGACCAAACTTTAAACTGATGCAAATCAACTACTCATTTTCATTGTAAACAACCACACCCAGCAAGTAATTAGCACTTTAATTTTTTACTGATTAAATGAACTACTAATTTTCATTTATAACAGACACTACACATAGCAAGCCCATCACACTTTAATTTTAAATCAGTCGTTGTCACTTTAAACTCAACTAGTTGTGAGATTCCTAGTATAGTAGACAACATTGAATACATATCAGCAAGGGGGGTACGAATCAAACCTCACTTGCGCTACCAACGTAATACACACCTCTTTCACACTTTAAACTGACGCAAATATGAAGGTATTTTAATTTTTAACAGACACCACAAACCCCAAACAATTAACGCTTCCATTTTAAACAAGTCACCCAACTTTAAACTGATGCAAATATCATGTCATTTTCATTTTAATGCTTAGTTTGTTCTGATGGTAGTTCTCTTAAACTAAAAGAATTGTGAGATTCCTAGTCAGGTACGAAAAGTTGAATATATATCGGCAAGGTGGTAACGAATCGGACCTCCCTTATTCTACCAAAATAATTAAACACCTAAATAAACAAGTCAACCAACTTTAAACTCATGCAAATAACAAGTCATTTTAATTTTAAAGAGACACCACACATATCAAGCCAATTACACTCTCATTTTAAACAAGTTATTTGCACTTTAAACTATACTAGTCGTGAGATTCCTAGTAAAGTACAGAAAGTTGAATATATATCGGCAAGGTGATAAGGAATCGGACTACCCTTGTGCTAACAAATAATGGCGTACCTAAATAAACAAGGCACGCAACTTTATACTGATGGAAATAACAAGTCATTTTCATTTTAAACGTACACCAGAAATCACAAGCCATTAGCATTTTAATTTTTTTCTAGTAAAACACATTTACACTTTAAACTGACATAAATAACAAGTCATTTTAATTTTAACGGTTTCTTTGTTCTAATGATAGTTCTCGAAATTAAACCAATTGTGAGATTCCTAGTCAAGTACAAAAAAGTTGAATATATATGGGCTAGGTGGTAACGATTCAGACCTCCCTTGTGTGACCTAATTTTTGCTCAAAACAGTCACCCAACTTTAACCTAATGCAAATAAGTAGTCATTCGCACTTTAAACTGACGCAATTAACAGGTCACTTTCATTTTAAACAGACACCACAAACAGCTAGCCATTAGCATTTTATTTTTTAACTAGTACTACTCCGTTACACTTTAAGCAAATGCAATGAGCTACACATGCACACTTTTTTTTCACTCACCCTTGCCTGTATCTGAAAATTAATAATATATATATGTATATAGTTTTCGCTTATCCGTTAATTTNGCGGCTGGGAGTCACTTATGAAAAAGTGTAACGCTCGGTAACGTTACGATGAGTCACCGAACGAGAGAGAGGCCCGCCGAATGCCTTGCGTCTCTCTCCCACTCAACTATGATCGGTCTGCCGCGCGCGCAGCACTACGTTGTCACGTAAAATCTTCGCCCGTAAAACCGACTTTACAGGCAACCATTTTTTTAACTAGTACTACTCCGTTACACTTTAAGCAAATGCAATGAGCTACACATGCACACTTTTTTTCCACTCACCCTTGCCTGTATCTGAAAATTAATAATATATATATGTATATAGTTTTCGCTTATCCGTTAATTTTTTTNTCACTCACCCTTGCCTGTATCTGAAAATTAATAATATATATATGTATATAGTTTTCGCTTATCCGTTAATTTTTTTTGTACAAATTCAAACAATTTACCTTTCTAAAAGAGGACTGCCTTCACTGATGCTGTCTCCTTCATGAAGAGTTCCCTCATGCATGGCAGCTACATGGATAAGAAAATGATTGCAGTATTTGCCCATACAGGTGGCTCTTTTTCCAAATGTATTCTGCCAAGAACCCCACCCACGACTTTTCCCATCTATCAATACACGGAATACATAATCTCACAGAACACCAACTACGTTCGATGTTTTGCGTGTGTGTACTCTTAAAGCCTCACCAGGCCTCAAATTTAGTTTGTTTCAGGTGTTAACTTTTCCACTCTTTTCACTACACACAAATTCCTTCCGGTGGTTTACTTGCATGTGACGATAGCCATGCATTTACAAGTTACAGTAACCTCACCGACAGTCTGAAATTATCGTGGTGCCTGGCAAAATCCATTCACGAATACATTTGACTAAGGTCGCGGTGTTCCTCTTTTCCACTGGCCCTAGGAAGAAATTAGTAGGGTCACCTCTTTCCACACCGCTGAAAACCCACTGGCCGTGAACTTTTCTTCCCTTGTGGTTTTTGCGCTTACCCAAAATTGATTCATCTATCTCGACTATTTTGCCAGGCATGCATATTCGTTTCCTGTAAGTTAACACCCTGTCTATGCACACTTGACGGCAGAAATTCGACCAGTTGACGACTGTCTTGCCTAAGCACTGTAGTTCGTTTACTATAGTCTGCTGTCGGGGATACTTGATCAGATACCACAATAAACACAACTCGATGATCTTGCCTGGCGACAAATTTGAATCTCCCACGAAACTGCCCTGTCTTGCCGNATAAACACAACTCGATGATCTTGCCTGGCGACAAATTTGAATCTCCCACGAAACTGCCCTGTCTTGCCGACACTTTTAAATTACATTTCGTGCCATTCTCCGTGCGCTGTCGATACCAGTAAAACAAACTTCGATTGTCCACGAGCTTGGCTTTACCTTTTCTAGATCGTCCGCACTGTTTTGACGGTTTGAGGATGTCATGCTCGACGAGGAATGTCTTTACGTCCGGTGATAAATAAATCAATTTTCGAGAGTTCAACATGGTGATTTTTCTCCCCGCACTCACCATTGTATGTTTCCCATTTGAAAACTTTAATTTTTTTGCTGAAAACTACACTTGGATACGCGAAATGAAACAATTGACTATAACTTGGATGCACTAAACGGAATTCGGCCGGATACGCAATAGTACGCTGACTTGTAAATAAAATAATTTGAATGGATATTCGATACTGCACTCACGGTTTTACTATGGGTTTACCATACGTGTACGCAATATGAAGCAATCACCAATCACATTAATTATATAAGAAATATCTTTACCGAATTAAATGGTTTCAAACGTTTGATTCTTGAAATTTTTTNACCAATCACATTAATTATATAAGAAATATCTTTACCGAATTAAATGGTTTCAAACGTTTGATTCTTGAAATTTTTTAGTTTATGATAAAATTTTCCTTCAATATTGTAAATTGAAATTCTCTTTATGTCATTCCTTCCATATTTTACATAAATATTTATTTCATCACAATGATCGAACATATAAGAATAAACATATTAATTAATTTTTTTCTATAACTTTGAAAACCAATTATCACATAGTCAGGCATATCAAATTGTAAATTTTTTTAACTGATTTTTATATCAAAATTCAATGTATTTGTACTACTAGGTACATATTTTTNACCAATCACATTAATTATATAAGAAATATCTTTACCGAATTAAATGGTTTCAAACGTTTGATTCTTGAAATTTTTTCGTTTATGATAAAATTTTCCTTCAATATTGTAAATTGAAATTCTCTTTATGTCATTCCTTCCATATTTTACATAAATATTTATTTCATCACAATGATCGAACATATAAGAATAAACATATTAATTAATTTTTTTCTATAACTTTGAAAACCAATTATCACATAGTCAGGCGTATCAAATTGTAAATTTTTTTAACTGATTTTTATATCAAAATTCAATGTATTTGTACTACTAGGTACATATTTTTNGTATCAAATTGTAAATTTTTTTAACTGATTTTTATATCAAAATTCAATGTATTTGTACTACTAGGTACATATTTTTCTTAATCCTTCCAATAATTAAAATATTATTGGTAATCTTAAATGTTTGTACAAATTTTATTTTATCGCATTAACATTATTACCTTCGTGTTCTACAATATGACCTATAATTTCTGACCCATTAATAATTATTTTACCTGTATCTGCAAAACTAAGAGGAAACATATTCGATTCTCAGCAGGGTGTCTTCCGAATTTTCACAGTTAGGTATCTTGCCAGAAGATGCTACTGGTTGACGAGTTTTCTCGGGTTTCTTCCGTTCCCCCCGGCCATCCATTCCGGCACTGCTCACACTCACCTCGCTTCACCACCATCGGTGCTCAAGATCTCGCTGTTAAGAGCCACCCAAATATCTATACTCTCCACTCTACTGCACAATCCCTTCCATGTGATCGATAAACTTTTTTTGTTTTATATAAATACAAATAGTGGTTATCAGAAGGATTACGTATTAAAGTAACCTTATAACCACATTTCCGAAATATTTTGTTATTATCCCTAAGAAAACCGAACGTATGTATATCTCAATGGACAAATAATTTTAATTCCTCTATTAATTTGAACTGATTTTTAAATAAATATTTATTATTAACGCCAATCATTTTAAATAATATATTTTTTCAGGTTATCTTAACAAAGCAATTATAACTGTAGATATTAGTCCATAATTATAAACATATTCAATAATTTGACCATGTTTAGATATCTCTTCTCTAGAAAGCTGAAAAGGAAAAATAGCCACAACAAACATCAATATTAGTTTCTTTATGATAGTTACCACCAGCATGTAAACTGTTGATAAGCATAAGCGACGTTAGGGAAATAATATCCGCCAACTATATGTATTTCGATTTCTATTCTGCTCTAAATATATATATATATTTAAATTCCACTAATCTTATCTGCTGAAGTAAACTCTCAATAAATATATAGATAATCATTATTGTAAACATTCTTTAATATAAAAGGAAAAAAAAAAGATCCATCCAAACAAATATCTAGAGTTAAGTCATTGACATATAAGTATAGCAATTAATAGAAAAACCACCAAGATGATTATGAAAGCTATCAAAAGAAGAAACGTTCTTTTGTGCAGTAGCACAAATAACACAAAGATGATGTCACTTTCAAGCTCAGTAATTTCAGAATTATTTACAAATAAGCAGCACCTTAGGATTGAATATTTGCATTAAACATTTACAAAAAAATATGACATGTAAAATTCTAAATTCCAAAGCTTCACAATGCAAAAAATATTGATTAAATTACTAATACAAGTAGATTAAATTGCTATCAAAAAGGTATTGCATAGCTCAAAGTACAATAAATATTTAACTGGCAAATAAGCCAAGTACATTACAGAAATATCACAAAGCAACTTTGTAGACTAAAAAAAACTCCAAACACTCCTACAAAAGATAAAAATTGCTAGGCAATTGATTATTAAATAGAATTACTTTACTTCAAGATATACATTCAATATTTAATTGAAAAAATGAGCAGAGCAATATTAAAACGTTTCTAAAATACAAATAGTTACAGTGGTTTCTATATACATTTAAAGTATTTAGTGAAGCAATTTGCTAAAAGAGGGAAGGGTTTCAAGCACATTAAAGCCTGCTTTACATAGAAATACAAGTTAAAATCTGAAATAAAATATTACATTTAATAAGTGAATCGATGGAGGCTATCTGTAGATCCTAACCATATCTCCCTCGAATAATGCAATCGACGACGACAATTATAAGACTTCAACAGACTATGACAAATGCATAAGTCGTAGTAGCACAGAAGTTACAATTAAGCATTAATAAATCATTGGGCAGCATACAAAAACTATACACAACACGTCAAAGCAACTGGAACTATACAGAGGAGAAAGATATTAGGGTGATTGTTCCGTATTGCGTACTCTTATGGTAAAACCATAGGAAACCTGCGAGTGCACTATCGAGTATCCACTCAAATTATTTACTTTTCAAGTCAGTGTACTATTGCGTATCCGGTCGAATTCCGTTTAACGTATCCAAGTTCAAGTCAATTGTTCCGTTTAGCGTATCCAAGTGTGTTTTTACTTAAAACCTTAAAGTTTTCAATTAGGAAAACGTACAATGGTGTGTGAGGGGTGTAAAATCACCATGTTGAACGCTCGGAAATTGATTTACTTCTCACCGGACGTAAACACATTCCTCATCGAGCATGACATCCTTAAACCGTCAATACCATGTAGACGATGCAGAAAGGGCGAAGCCAAGCTCGTGGACCATCGAGGTTTGTTTTACTGGTGTCGACAGCGCATGGAAAATGGCACAAAATGCAATTTTAAAGTGTCGGCAAGACNAGTGTTTGAATAGCTTGTTGTTTGGTAGTAAGAAGGAGGACCAGATCGTTACTCCTTTGCCAATATATATCACCTCTATAACAACACGAAATAGCCATCTCACAGCTCGTGATTACTAATGGCTTAAAGTTTAAAATGAATTAGTTTATTTATCTAAACATTTGTTCATTTTAATAATGTTCTGCTCCATATCGGCGATCAATTTAAAGTGGGAATATACAATAGGAAAGTTTTAGCAAGTCACTTCTCCGCAATGGGATAGGCCCCGAGAAGCTAATGGCTAACAAATTACCAACGTCTAGTAAATATTTTTAAAGTGCTTATTCAAAAGAAAGAAACTACTTATGTTTTATAAATGGCACATAGAGAGAATTTAAATAACATTTATTCAAAAANCCAACGTCTAGTAAATATTTTTAAAGTGTTTATTCAAAAGAAAGAAACTACTTATGTTTTATAAATGGCACATAGACAGAATTTAAATAACATTTATTCAAAAACCACACACAAAATCAAATTTTACATTTATATACATGTTTAATAAAGTCGGAGACTCTAGGATAGATTAGCTGGCTGTCCATTTTTAAATTTATATACATGTTTAATAAAGTCGGAGACTCTAGGATAGATTAGCTGGCTGTCCATTTTTACATTTATATACATGTTTAATAAAGTCGGAGACTCTAGGATAGATTAGCTGGCTGTCCATTTTTACATTTATATACATGTTTACTAAAGTCGGAGACTCTAGGATAGATTAGTTGGCTGTCCATTTTTTTTAGCTGCTGTACACTGCCTACATCCAGCAGTAGGTAATCTTCAGTTATGTTGTCACATCCCGAGCCACGAAAGGGTGATGTCTAGAAGCCCTGGCCGTTAAAGGGTGATGTCTAGGAGTCCTGGAAGAGTACCCATCTCGCCGAGTTCCGTTTGGAGTATCCAAGTTCGAGCCGGGTGCGGTTTACTTCTTCACTGTAGGCTGGAGCGTATTAAAAAAAACATTACCCATTTGCCTACAAGCATTGCAGCCCATCACTGCATCGCTCTCTTTTGGCAATTCAATCCCATATTTTTTGGCCCTCATCGAATCGCACCATAGCCTTGGGTGAGGTTGACGAGGAAACCTCGGTACTATTTCATTCCAATCACAGTGATAGCACTGTTCATACCCTCCAAAGCACAAGGTGCACTTGGTAGAAGTTGACATATTCACTTGATACCGTCAGTACAACTATGGTGTATCGACGTCCATGCCGAAACTTATAAGCAAGTCGTCGGAAAATAAATGGATAAAACAAAAGTAGATATTATTATTTTTTTTCATTATCAGATACAAGTAAGGATGAGTGAATTTTATGTGGTGTCTATTTAATGTGTGTGTGTATGTGTATGTGTGTGTGTGGGGGGGATGTCTGTGACAATAGTTCATTTAAAATTAAAGTGAGATTGGCTTGTTATGTGTAGTAAGAGTGAGGTCTTTGTGCAGAGTTTAAAATGACTTGAGATTTGCATCAGTTCAAAGTGTTTGAATATAGCCCTTGTGAACCACTGTACGGAGGCCGCGGTAGCAATATACCGTACCTCCTTCGATATTGAATGAAATATATTCTTAGAGAGAAAAGCGTCCGGTTGATCCAAATCCGCCAGTTCCACGTTCAGATTTACCAAAATCAATTGACGACACTACTGTCACAATGGGTTTGGTATAAGGTAGTACCAAAAGTTGAGCGATACGCTCACCAGTACGGATATTAATAGGAGTACTAGTAGGATTAAAGGCGCAAACATGTAATTCACCTGTATAATCAGTGTCACATACACCAGCGTAAAGTAATAAACCTCTTCTTCCAGTTGATGTTCTTGTAGTCATATATCCAAAATGCCCAGGAGGATATTGAATCTTCAATCCTAATGGTATAGGATAAAATTCACCTGGAGCTAAACTGTAATCTTCTACTGCATGAAGATCACCACCTGCAGAACCACCAGTTGCATATTTTGGTTCTATTGCCTTTGGGTGTGTCTTCTCAACTAACAAGATTGGAATCTCTTCCCATGAAGTCATACTGAAATTTATATCGTATAATTATGCTCCTTATATATACGATTCCTTATCATGGACTTTGATCAAGGGGAAATCGTCTGATAGGAGCACATTGCGTTCGTACCTCGTTTAATTCCCTGCACGCTCTCTGCACTGAGAGGTTCTATTAGGTAGCTCTGTTGACTGCACATCTCACTGTAAATGTGGTGTCTATTTAAAGTGTGTGTGTGTCAATTTAAAGTAAAGTTTAAAATGAATTAATTGGTTTAGTTTTAAAGTGTTTGAATTGTTTGAATAGCTTGTTGTTTGGTATATATTCAATTTTTTGTAGCTTGTTGTTTGGTATATATTCAATTTTTTGTACCTAACTACAAATCTCACAATTGGTTTAGTTTAGAGAATCATCATCATAACTGGTTTAGCTTAAAATTACAATGGCTCATTTCAAATTAAAGTGGTAGAGGTAACTTTATATAAATAAATAAACAGATAAATAAAAAGTATATATATATATATATATTTTTTTTCTTTTTTAGTTACATTAAAATTCTTATTCAAATTCTTCACCTCGCTGCTTCCTCGCTGCTTCCTCGGTGTATCCTATTTCTTTCTGAAAACAAAAACAAATTCAATTTTATGTACAGATTTTTTTTTCCACCTGGGTAATGTGACACGATCGGCCGCTACAAACACTCACTTTGGCTTTCTGATGATGAGTTCTTTTGAACTCTTAATTTTTAACGATGGGTCGTATGTCACATACGGCCCATCGTCCCAATTCTCTTCAGAAGAGGACGGTGGGGAAGGGGGGGGCGAGGTTTTTATCTCCCCAGATGCCCTACATTTGTATAGGTGCCTCTCAATTCTCGAGCGCAAAATCATATGCGCTCGGTTAAGAGGGCACTGAATGAACGGGTCATCCGGGTCCTCGTACATCTTTGACCTGAAACACAAAACCATCGTGAACCACCAATACTAGTCGATTATAGTTATGAAAATAACCTCGCTTAAAATAAAGAAAAAATGTATACATTACTTATGTTGGTAAGAGTACCTTTTATTAATCTGTTGATCCATGTCTTGGTATATGTGGGTAGATGTTGTCATATGATGCGCCACCGTTGTACTGACCACATCGAGTCCAGGCCGAGCTTATAAGCAAATCATCGGAAAAAAAATCTAGACAACTTTCAAATAAAGCAAACAAAACTTAATCTCGCAGCTGCAAAGAGAGGTGAATCATATAGCAGTTTTCCCAGCCTGTCTCTTGTGACACACTTACATTTGTGGGCACCTTGCAGTTACTTCACCTTTCAAATAACAAGAACAAAACGAAAGATCCCTACACAAACTCATGATTCCAAGAAATTAATACATGAAATGCATAAATTATAATCCCTCAGTGTAAGCCAGTGAAGACTTTATGTCTTGATTTTTTTTTAAAATTCATTATTATTTACACAACTCATTTCACTAGCTGGTTATTGGTTTTGGATTTAAAATGTAATTGAATCGTTGTTGGATACACAATACGCCATAATTACCGAAATTTTAAACAAATCACTTTCCGCAATGGGATCGCCCCCCGAGAAATTAGCGGGTAAAAAATTACCAATTTCCAGTAAACTTTTTTAAAGTGTTTAAAGTAGTTTTGCTGTTTGCCTCAGTTTATGACTTTTGATCTTTTGTTTGGTAGTAAGAGGAAGTAACGAATCGTTCCTCCCTTGCCAATATATATTGTCTCCATAACAACACAAAAAATACCACCTATCTCACAACTCTTGATAACTTTTTTCATACCCGACTGAGAATCTCACAACTGGTTTAGTTTAGAGAACTATCATCAGAATAAACAAAATGTTAAAATGACAATAGCACATTTAAATTTAAAATGTGATTGACTGGCTGTGTGTAATGTCTGTTTAAAATGACAATGAGTAGCTGTTTGGGTCAATTTAAAATCTTATGGAAACCTTGGGGATACACTCAATTCTACAACTTTCATAAAAACAAACAAAATGAAACATCCCTGCATAAACTCTCGTGATTCCAAGGCATTGATATATGAAATGTATTAATTATAATCACTCACTGCTAGCTGGTTATTGGTTTTGGATTTAAAATCTAAATTAATCCTTCTTTTTTAAGTTATTCAATAGGAAAATTTTAGCAACAAGTCGTTTTTCATGTAGATACGCACAAAGAAACTTTTGGTAAAGTAACCAATTGTTCCGTTTTCAGTTTGGATACGCCACAGGAAATAATTAGGTATTTTTATAAATGTTTTTAAAAGATAAATGAATACGTGAATCGGAACAAATGAAGTTTTGTGGCAATTTCCACCTGTCGTCTTGGATATGCAAACCCACCACTTTTCAATTCAAGTCGTTTTTCATGTAGATACGCACAAAGAAACTTTTGGTAAAAAGCAGGTAATTACAGGCGGGCTGGATACGCAGGAAGAAATTTTGCATTTGTTTTGGCCTTCTAAGGACTTAGTTTGGATACGAAATAGACGACTTTTTGGGTGGATTTTATGTATCATTGGATACGTAATGTAATGTTTTTTTGGTGATTTGGATACGTAATACGAAATAATCACCGATATTAGTTATGCCGAAACTACAATTTAGACAGGCGTACAAAAACCAGAATTTAGAGAAAAATTTAACTCACTACAAAGCCTAAGACAAACACAATACTACGCCCCTGAATTATTTTATTTAATACTGAACTGACCAACAAATGAAAAGCTGCGAGCACGACTCGCCTTTTTACAAGTTCTAGCATAATCAGCCGCTCACGCAGCTACATCATTTAAAGGCCTCTCATAGCACCTTCGTCCAGGGATGAGTAAAATGACCATTTTAGCTCATGTCTCAATTTAAATTAGCTTTAGCAGGCGTCTATCCGACGATCTTCTTGACATGCGTAGATTGAAGCTGAGAAAGAATGCTGTAAAAGACTTGTAGCAACTTATGTAAACTAGCCCCTGAATTTTAAACAGCTGACATACAAGGAGGGGTAATCAGGAGAGGGAAACAAGGGGAGAAAACAGAAGGGGTGCCGAGACGGCCAAGGATCAGCCCGCCTTACAGAGGAGATATTCCAAAAACGATGCGCGCAGCGGTGCCACCATCACTACCCCCACACCTAAACCAGTGCTCTGATGACCGTATCTGAACATCTAAACTCAGCAGACACAAGCACTCAAGAAGAAAGGTACATAGGAACGTAGAAGATAAATAAGAGTAGTAGAATAATACCATAGTTGTAACGTAGGACAGAGTTCCTTCATACACATTGAAAATGACATGTAACAGTTTCGACAATTACAAACAAACGGAGTGATAAGCTCCAATTTAAGGTTCCGATGACCAAATGCTGAAGATGTCCCCGAGGACTGTGGACATCCAAGTGGAATCCACTCAGCATCATCAAAGTGGTCTCTTCTCGAGCTACATGTACACATGCCAACAGCACCTGGGGCGGTTGCGGGTAGAGAACCAGGACCACCACAGACAGTCCCAGCAGACGTCTTTCACTCCTCATCTCGGCTCACGACAACAGCGGCAATAAGGCAAGCTCGACTCGGTGGAAAAACTTTAATGTTGCAAAAATAACAAGCTATTAGAAAGGGGAAATCTAAAACAAACAAATTAGACGGGAAAAGGATAAAGGAAACAATGGGAAAGAACATAGTTCAACTAGTCATGAAGGCTGCTGGCTCAGACATGAGCAATCAACAATTACTATAGTTGTACATAAGACTTTAACTGTGAGATGCGTGCATAGCAAAGTAACCGGTTGGAGCTAGGCCATACAATGCTTACCATATTTAGTGATATAAATTTATTGATTCTGAAAGGCCGTATAGTTTTCGGTATCAGCTTCCCTGTCATATCCCTTCCCATATCTACCAGCACATAATTTTAGCAAAGTATCAGGTCTTCTTACTTAAAATTAACCGAAACCCTACCCTGGTCCATCTTCGCCATGACCCGTGGCTTTGCTGCCCCGAGTCTGCGGTGGACCTCCTCAAGCAAACAATCTTGGTCATCATCACCAAGGGGGGAAGGAAAAGTGGGGATGTTCCATATATTTAACAAGGGATGACTGAGAGGGCGACCAAGGAAAGGGAGAGAGGGAGGAACTCCCTTGGAATAATGCAAAGCACTATTGAATCCCACATTTATGAAATCCAAATCTAAATCCTGGTCTCACAAGGTATGATCCTGATTATAAAATATGGTCAAACAGGCCTTAATATTCTTATTTAATCTTTCCACTTTGTTACTCTTCGCATAATATGGACTGTAGATGAAATGCTTGATTGCTCAGTGAAAACCCATATTTTAAAATATATTTGAAGTGAAATATTTGACGATTTCAGTAACTATTTAAACAGGGTCACTGAAAACCTTCCACGCCTGATCAGTAAGAGCCCTGACAAAAGGATATGCTTTCATATTTCTCAATGGCTACAAGATAATAAATTTTGCAAAAGTGTCCAACAAAATAAAAATATAAATATCAGCCTTCCTATATCTAATTAAAAGACAAAAAGTACCTAAATGGACCGTTCTCCAAGGAGCCTGCAGAATATGTGGAAATGCCTGCCCAACATTGGAACGTTGAGCCTACTTAAACTTCTGACACAGGTCGCACTAATGCACAAAATCTGACACGTCGCCCCTAAGCATAGGCCAGGTAAAACGAGAAGCAATTTTGTTGAAAGTTTAGCAGGCCCTTAAGTACCCTCCAAACATGGAATCTTAAAAGTAAGAAAACGCTATTGGTCACAATGAAACAGGAACTACAATTTTACGTGCACAGCCACTCTTACCAGTGAAATACAATATTCCGTTATCCAACACATATGGAAGTGCGACACCATTGTCCATGTCCCTTATTACCAGAATACATAAAACATCATCACCCTGAGCTTGGCGCAGCTTGACAAAAATTTCAAGGAAATCCTGAATGATGTTGAGAGATGCTTGAGAAGCCGCAAACTCATCCGTTTCGAAATCTGCCGGGTCGTACATTTTCAACAGAGCATCGGCCACATGATTATCGAAGACTCGAACATTATGTTGTAACTTAAAACGAAAACGAGAAAGATGGAACACCCAGCGACCCAATTTTCCCACCTGTTGGGGATGGTTGAGAACCCAGCTGAATGCTTGATTGTTAGTTTACAGGCCGCATTCATCATGCTCTATGTACGAGGCGAACTTCTCAAGTCCGAATATTCATTCTAAGGTTTCCTTTTCATAAATGTCAAGCCTCTGCTCAGTCTCAGTCAAACTGCGGATGGCAAAGGCGGCAGGCGCAAAAACCTAACTTAGACTGCTGGCTTAGGACTGCCCCTAATGACAGAGAAGAAGCGTCCACTCGGAATATAAATCAGGAAGAAAAATCGGGAAGAAGAAGCACCAGCAGGGAAACTAGCAATTCTTCAAGCAGAGAAAAGGCCGACTCCTGCTCCTAACCCGACTGACATTCTACTCCCTTCATTTTTAAATAATTACGAGGTGCTGCTATTCCAGAAAAATGGTTAATAAACCTGGAGTAGTAATCTTATATGCCAAGAAATTTCTGTACTCACTTCAGAGTTTTCGGACGAGGAATATTATAGGGGCCACATTGTCGGGCTCGATCATCAAACGACCCTCACAGAGCAAATATCCCAGGAACTTCACTTTATTGGATCCTAAGGTGACTTTATCTGGATTCAAAGTCAGACATACTTCTCGCATTTTAAGGAAAACCTGGCGGAGATGAGACAAGTGAGACTCAAGGTCATCACAATAAACAATAATCGATATAATAAAAGACAAATTTTAACTTAAATTCGGACGAGACAAAATTCAATACACGTGAAAAGGCCTGACTACCTAATTTGGAGGCCATAAGAATACGAGTAAACTCGTATTGGCTCTAAGCTGTACTGAAGACTGTGTATTTTATATACGAGGGATCAAGTAAACAATGATGGAAATTGTTGTTCTAATCTAAGACGGAAAACACATGGGCTTTACCAAAGTGCTGAAGGGCGCAATGAACAGTTGGCAAGGGAAAAGGATCCGTATGAATATTTTTATTTACCAAGAAATTATTAACCACCTTTTTACGCATCAATAATCCGAGTGAACAGTAATCCTTTGTAGAAGGGAGTATCACACCTGTTTATAACCGTTTCTGAATGATTTCTCAGAATGCTTGGAGCTTGGGAGGGGTGCATTTAAAAAGACGGTCCGGCATGGGGATGTCGTCTGTCAGTGAGAACTTTTAAGGGAGACCATAACGCTTTCCTATGCATGGAGAGATGATGTTAATTCTTCCCTGAATTTATTCCAACAAACACGAAATTCATTGCTAGAACTAGTGCCATCAAAAAAAGGCGAAAACCCCCCCGGAACATGCTTCGAACTGCAATCCCATCCTGATTTTCGGAGCGAAAATATCCAAATGACAAAAAAAAATGGTCAAGGTTAACTGACGCCCTAGTATTACATAAAAATCGTAGGCCTATTATTACGTTGAGTGACAGATAAGAAAAAACCCAAAATGGAAACACCAAAGAAAACTTACCGATCTTAAATTGTTGGTTCACCAGTACGTTACTCTTAACAATGTCACTGTTAGCGATGAACGAACGTTTTCTGAAATACAACTCACAAATCCCTTGGAAATGAACTTGGAATCCTGCAGTTTATTTATAAAGGAATCACTCATAACACAATGGGCAGCCCCGGTGTCAACCAAGGCGGGAAATTTTGCTCCCCACAAGTGGTCAACACTGTACACTTCCCGACAGTATGTAGGACTTAATTTTGACGCGATTGGAAGGCCCGCAGCCATTTCAAGTCACATTTAGTTTCCTGTCCTTTGGCATAAACTACGCAGGTGCCCGAGCTCGCCTCAACGAAAAAAATTCTTCTCTAACATTGAGCGCCTGCTGAGCTGACAATTTCTGGATGCATGACCAAGAGCTATACCATTAATGCAACGCACCTGAGATTGGCATTGCTAGATGGCCTGTATATTGAAAAGGCGGCTAAGCGGCGCGGAGTCGCTGTCCCGGTTTGCTAAC
>NQII01000289.1:77000-170937 GCA_002778355.1 Clitarchus hookeri | reverse complement strand
TTATAAACTATGAAACGGACTAATTCTGTTTCGCTCATTTGCAAACACAAGACATCGTGATAAGCACAAATATAATCTACAAACTCACACATTGGCTCATCCGGCCTTTGAAATATAAAAATGAAGTCACTTTCACACTGGCACATAAGGTGCAGTGGGAACAGAGCCTGAATCACCTGGTGTTTAAAACCCGAAAAGGTACCTCCTTCTTAGGACATAATCTCCTCATGGAGTAACTGTAATACAATTCCTTGACACTTGATGGCAATGGCTTTTAACAAACTGTCCTCTGAACCCAAATACCAACTGGCTTATTTATTTACGGAAATAAAATATTGCAATATGTGGACATGTTCTAAGGAAGGCAATGGACTAATAAGTTGAATGGAAAACATGAATAATTGGTAAATTTTAGAGGCCCCATTGGTGACACTCACAGTTTTCGCTTGCTCGGTAGGAGGCAGGCCCCATTGGTGACACTCACAGGTTTCGCTTGCTCGGTAGGAGGCACCATCAGACGCTGACCACGCCAACAGCCTACGGCCAATCGGCGCAGCTTCATCACAGTCACGACCTCATCGACTTCATAATCGAGGTCGCATAGAAAATTTATCAGCGCATCCTTCTTCAGAGTGAAGATGAATCCCACCTTGGCCATTTCATGTAACAAATACAAAATATAAATATGAGAAATGTACCAGAGTAGCGCAGAATTATTTTGCGGTAGCACAAATAATACAAACACGATGTCACTTCTAGCTCTGTAATTTCAGAATATTATACAAGTTAGCAGCACCTTAAAGTTGAACATTTGCATTGAATATTAACAAAATTACTCTTACAAAGAGAATTAATTGCTCTCACAAAGATATTGTGTAGCTCAAAAGTACAATATATATTTTACTGGAAATCAAGCCAAGCAGTGTTAAACGATTAAAAAATATAAATAAGTAACTCTGTACTAGAAAAACTTCAAACACTTATACAAAATATAAAATTACTGTCTAGATAAATCGAATGTATTAAGTGAAAAAATTGGACTAACGGAGGGCAGTGTTTCAGGCACAGTAAAGCCACATTTATGTCAAAATACAAGATGAAATATAAAATAAAATATTACGTAAATTTAGTGAATCGATGATGGCAGTCCGCAGATCCTAATCATAGCTCCCTCGAATAAAATAAGCGACGACGACAATTGTAAGACTTCAACAGACTACGCCAAACCCATAAGTCGTGGTAGCATAGTAGCGACAATTAAACTTTAATAAATCATTTAGTAGCAGGCAAAAAACAATACACAACACGTCAAAGAAACTGTAACATCACAGAGCAGCAATAAATTAATTAGGCCGAAACTACAATCTAGGCAGGCGTCCCAAAACCAGAATTTAAAAAAAAATCTAACTCACTCCAAGGCCCAAGCAAAACAAAATACTATGGCGCACAATGATTAAAAAAAATAATAACTGAGCCACAAATGAAAAGCTGCGACCACGACTCACCGTTTTACAATCTCCAGCATAATCAGCCGCTCACGCAACTACATTATTTAAATGGTGTCTCATATCACCCTCGTCCAAAGACAGGTAAACTGTCCATTTTAGTTCATATTACAAATTAAATGAGCTATAGCAGGCGTCAACTGGGCGATCTTCTTCACAGGCTTAGAATGAGGGGTAGAAATAATGCTGCACAATGCGTGTAACAACTTATATAAACTAACCCCTGAATTGAAAAAAGCTGACATACAAGGAGAGGTGGTAATCAATGGGGGGTAATAAGGGGAGAAAACAGGAGGGAAGCCGAGTCAATAAAGGAGCAGGCCACCTTACATAGGAGTTAATCCAAAAACATTCACGTGGCGGCACCAACGTCACACTTTAATTAATGAATTACAGAACATTGGCTAAAAGGTAAATAAAAAAAAAGCTGAAGAAAATACCAATTTAATAACAACATTATTTCCAGTAGCAGAAAAAATTTAGTTTATCAACCAACATCAAACGGAAAAAATATTAAAGAGAATTATTCCGAGATAAAAGCTCTCCTGATTCGGAAAACAAAGAACATTTAAATAAAATATTACAAGAGCCGGAAGAAACTATTTCAGGAATTAAACCTTTAAAAGATTCTGTAAATAACTTTGGTAAAGATATTTCTGAAAGATTAACTTGAGTAACGAAAAATATGTTTTAAGAGGAGATGAACAAAATTTTTATATTGGTGATACCAAAGTAAATATTTGCGAATAACAAATATTTAATTAAAAATCAAGCATATAAATTAACAAAATTACTTCAAATTTGTTAACTAAAAAAACACTAAGATTTTTAAAATAAATATACTGATGTAGACTATGATAGTTATACTTAAATTATTTTATCAGCAACTGTCATTTTCCAGGAATATAACCCTAATAAACAAATAAATTCTAATAAGTGCTGTAAAAATATTAATATAATTACATCAATTTATGAATAGTAAATGAACAGGAAATATTCAAGATCTGCACCAAATACACTGGCAAAAATACATTCTCCAAAATCACAAAAATGTATTCAAAGTATTAAAAAATAGTATGATATACTAAAAGAATATGCCTGTATGAATGATATAAGAAAACTAACTCACCATCTTTCAGATATCTACTGTGAAGAAAATGCAGGGAATAATAATTATTATAATGAAAATGTAAGCATTAAGAATATATTATGTTGTATATTATTAAATGATATTGTTGTTAAAAACCAAAAAGAGATTACATATACAATAAGAGTTTTAACTCTTTTCCCCATTGTTTTAACTCTGAACTTAATTGAAAATAAATAATAAGATAGGCCTTAAAAAAATTTCATTTAACATAAATTCATCTACCTGTCTATAATTATTGCTGTCCTTTTAGACTATTAGATGATAGATTAGAAAAGAAAGAAGGTAATTAATAAATAAGTTGAAGCCTGCAAACAAAATGACTCTACATATAGAGATCATAAATATTTAGAATCTTGACATGAAGTTGATGACATCTTACAAGAAGGTAAATATATTTTGTTAAATAACAATACTACGATTGGTGTATAAATTGCTTCGACGACAGTTGCTGAAATGTGTTAGCAAAAAGAAAATTGGTATGGGGGATAAAAGTATTACAGTAAAATGAAATATATATTTATTAGTGTTTATAAATGAAGATAATAACCATAACATTCGATATACAAACACATTTATGAGGGAATTAGATATATATAAATATTTGACATGACATCAGCTAAATTTAAAAACATAAATTATTTTACACTACAAATAATAAATATTAAAATTAACAAGTATTAATTCTGTTTTGAAGAATAAGTAGCATTATGATATTATTCAAAACAATCTCTCAATTGCATTGATTACATTTCTTACAAAATATTTGAATACATGGATAAAATTCAATTGAAAATCTGATGATCGTATCTCTTATATGGAAGGATTTTATAAAAATTACACTTTCAGAACTGGTATAATTGTTTATGGTAGTAAGATAAATGATTCTAACTATTTCAAAACCATAAATAATCATTATAATTAGTTATATGGTAAAATGATAAAATTTGTAGAATCTATGTGTAGTTTTGAAATTAAACCAATTGTTGCTTTTAGGGATTCTATATTTTTAACCCTACTTATCCCTTTTTTATAATTAATATCGATACTGAATAACACATATAATCTCGACCAGAATTCATGTGCCAAACTTCAGGAGGTGATTGCTTGTGGAAAACAAAGTGAGGTATACATTTACAACATCATCATGAGGTCAACATTAAGGGAAGTACGCGGTGATGAAAATCGAATTTTGAAATCCATAAATGTTACTTTTGCAGGAAGTACTTGGAGGAGGAGAGACCAAAATCAGAATGGTGTTTCACATATCGGAGATTGAAAATCTGTTTAAATTTGGTTGGTTAAATCGTCCCCCTTTATTTTGTAAGTAGGGGTAGTCACCCTCTTTTCGCAGGGAACTTTGAAAACTAATTGGAAAAGAAAAATGCGAGGCACATTACGACCCACCAGGGCACACTGATGACAAAATGTCCTCTTGTCCGAACTCGCTATTGGTGAACCGTTTTTGAGAAAATACAACTGAAAATTTCGAATGTGCAGTGCAGCCATTCGGGGATAAGTAACACATTTGCCATCTGCGCCACACATGTGCCGGAGGAAACAGGTGAAGATGTAATCGGTGCTTACATAGAGATGGCCTTGGCTGCTGTCATGTCAGTATGTGCCTGCAGCTGGTTGTGAAAGAATTAAATGTTTTACGCGAGAGGAGCTAGCCGACAAGTACTTAATGAATGGAGCTGCCAACACGAATTCAAGGCAAGCAGTGGAGCTGTACAAGCTGCGCTACCCAGTGCGACGTCAACCATCCTGTGCAACATTTGTACAGCTCAATCAGAGATTGAGGGATGAAGGCTCAACGACAGTGACGAGGCCGAATTTTGGAGCAACACAGAAAAGGCGAATGGCGGAATTTGACGAGGACGTGTTTCGCAGTGTGCAGCAGGAACCGTCGGTTAGTTTACTGGCTGTGGGCCACGGTGTGGTTGTAAACCATTCAACGACCATGCGAGTTCTACATGAAAACCATATGCACCCCTATCATGCAATAACAGTTCATGTTTTTTGTGAATGTGATTATGTGCCACAGGTTACCTTACGCGAATGGTTCCTCCAAGAAAGAAATGGGCATCCAAAATTCTCATCGACTGTGTTCTTCACAGATGAGGCCCATTTCACCATTGATGGAATCTTCCTTAGGGGAACAGTTACTTCTAAGATAATTCTTATCCCTACCACATGCACACCATGGGCAACTAAGTGTGATTCACTGTTAACATGAGGCCGTCATTGTCAACAATCACTTGTTAGGGCACTATTTGCTACCCAATCACCTCATACAGCCCGCTACCTGACGTTCCTGCAGGAGGTATTGCTAGAGTTGCTGGAATTAATACTTCTTGCCCTAAGCCTTACCATGTGGTTTGAGCATAATGGGGCACCACCACATTTTCCTGCCGCCATACACTGCAACCATGACATAACATTTTCATACTGCTGTATGGGAAAAGGTGGGCCCATGCATTGGTTGGCCCGATCTCCAGACCTGCCACCGCTGGATTTCATTTTATTGGGTCATACCAACTCCCTGGTCTACAAGACGCCTGAGACTAGTGAGTAAGATCTAGTCGCACACGTGATAGCCATATTTTATTCCGTACCCGCACTACCACACATATATACATGTGTTCAGGCCAACCTGATCTGCCGTTACCAATTGTGTATAGAAGTTGGAAGACGGAAATTCCAACAGTTGTTGTAAATGCTGCCATTAATAAATACAAACTATGTATACAAGTGTCACACAATACTCCTATCTGAACTCGGTACCTATTTTCCTAAACTGGTTCTCATTTACATTAACCATTGCATGTGGATGTACATCCACGTAGCATGGTATGAGTGGCAGATGTGTTACCTACACCCTTACACACCACCTTCAAAAATTTTAGTGGGGTTTCCTTGAAAAAGGTTCTCCGGAGCAGTTCAGACAACATAAATTTTTGTCTACTTTGTGCCATATTTGGTTATTAGATTCCTCAACTTTGTTTTTACCGCCTAGTGTTCCAAAGTTCCTGACAAAAAAAGGTGACTACCCCTACTTACGTAAAAAAGGGGGACGACCTGACGAACCAAATTTACGAAGATATACGATCTTGAAACACATTTACGATTTCGGTGTCTCCATCTCAAGTACTTACTGCAATATTTACTTCTACGTATTTCAAAATTCGATGTTAAACACCGTGTACCTTCGTTAACATTCACCACATGATAGTGTTGTCAGTGTACACAGAAAATTATTTTCCACATGGAATCACCTCCTGGAGTTTGGCACATGAATTCTCTTCCATGTAGTATAAATTATACAAAATCTTTGTCTCGATATTCATATTCACAGTTATTCAGTTTACTTAAGAATAAGTTTATATCTGATGTATAATATAGTGATGCGAGGGAAATGGCATAGGAAAAATGTTATATACTTGGAATATTTAGGCAGAAAGTAGGAAATAGGCCTCATGTAAGGGCACCATTTGACGCGAGGTTTAATGTTCGTAAATCAGAAGGAAAGGGGTGTTGCATGGATAGATTAGCAGTCTAAGACAGAAGCCTACCAGATATAATATATCTTGCCTGGGGCGCCAGCTCAGAGAGCACGAGGATGAAATATGTGTGGCTCCCGATGCTTAGATGTGGTTCCCTCTGATGATCCATCATCTGATTTTCTGCTTTATTTCTGTAGTGCTAGTCTAATAAGAGGTGTTTTAGGCCCTCTCAAAATGTACTTACTCCCATCTAGGGGTTGTTTAATTATTTTTTAACGCCTGTAAGCTTATGCGCAAGGACGAATAATCGAGAGAAATAATGCAAAATAAAACAGATGGAGAAATAATCATTACTGGTGATTTTCACACAATTGTTTAATTTCCCTTGCCCTCCAAAGAGGCACTTACATTGTACTCCCCACTTGAGCTCTGAGAACTCTGCTGCAGTTAAAATTGTCACAAGGCCTACATCGTACTTAGACTTTTATTACGCATCAGGAGTGTACAAACTCGTGAGGTGTGCGGTGGCACGCTCTCTGGACAATAAAATATACTTAATGTTTGATTCCAAATACGAGGACTATTGATATGCTGTACGACCGACGAATAGTTTATGATGGCCTGGAGAGACCGTATGCGATGTCTACGCCACCTGGTTACTATAATGCAACTTGTGTCATGGCCCTCATGCCGGCGGAATTGCATGGCATGGGCAACAAAAAGTATGGCATATTTGAAAAAATACACTTCATAAATTATAAACAACTCAAAACTAATAATGGGTCTGTTAACATGTTGGTAACATTCTAAATTATGTGATATATGAAAATGTTCACATAATGACAAAAAAAATAATAAAAATAAAATATAAATAGTTTGTAACACATAAGGCTTAACATAGTTTTGTTGACGTCATGATAATGATAACAAATGAGTGGCTACATGCCTGGGAAACACGATTCCTGGTTTTTTTAGTTCTTGCTTTTACAAATGCACATATTCTCACCCTACAAGACTCATAATTATAGAACATTGAACATTCAACAAATTATTTTATGATGCTTGGATGCTTTGGATATGTGTGTTCTGAAGTCATGCGAATTACATTTCACAAAATAAACACTTGCCTACTTATGTTTACTAAACTTGGTGTCTGTATAACTGTGTTACATGATGTTTGACCTCTGAGAAATATGGCACTTTAATTGATTGACAACTCGGATTTAATTAAGAGGCCTTAAAACATAGTGTAACACTACGAGTTACTCATCACTTCGCACTGTACTTTAACATGGACACTGCACTCGTGCAGCCCAATGTTGAACTCTGTTAAGCTCTGAGAGGAAGAGTGGAAGTCGACAGGACGAATGGTTGAAGGTAGATACATTATCGGACATGATTATCGCCTCCCCTCCAACCCTGGCCGATCGTCCATAGATGCCGGCAATCTCTCTATGTTGTCAGGTTCAGCAGGGTGCCAGTGGTTTGAGGTTCCCATGCAGCCAGTAGGGGTGGTCCCATGATGATGGTGGTGTTGTTGCGGCTTCCTTGGATGCTGGGAATCACCCGCAAGTCATGCATGTGATACACTGTGTGTGGCAGAGCCACTTGGAGCGTCGAGGTGGCGAAGTGTCGTCTTCGGACCCCGACTCGTCGTTTTTGCTAATGTTCCTGTTGCTATGAGGGTGGCGACAGGGTCGTCTGCAGCACAAGGTAGGTGGCTTATCATCCCCATCACATCCTGGTGACGTGCCTGAATCTAAGGCCGATGATCCTGTGCATAGTATGGGAGATGCGAAGCAATTCGATGTCATCATGATTTCATAAGTTAGGAGCGTTAGCTGGCGGTCAAGGCTATCGGAAGGTGGCCCATGTTATGCATCTTGCAATACGTCCTGGATGTCGGGCACAGTAGGACAGTTGTCCGATATTTAAAATGCAGGTGTTGCTGGATTGATGGCCGTAGTTAGCGGTGGGCACACTGCTGCACAGGCGCTGTCAGTTGGAGTCCCTGTAGACATCGTAATGCCAAGCGTCTCAGTTTGGAACATTCATCATGTACTGTGGCGATGGATGTCTAATACAGAAGCATCAGTATCAGTGGGCGGTGCTGTAGCCTGACCACTTACATTGCTTTCTGTTGCTAGAAGGTCGTAGCTGGCCATCCCACCATCAATGTCGGCAGCATCGGCGAAACACAGCACATCGCGATGATAAGCAGTGCTCTATTTCCTGCTTATGCGCACTAGGTAGCAAGTTCCCCTTAGTTCTTTGATGACCTGGTGAGGGCCACTTCATTTTTCGGCAATGCTGGCACAAAATCCGTTTTTATCCACTCACTTTGGGTGCATGCGAATGTACACAATCCGGCCTGGATGTAGTAGCGGAGGTTGGAGATTGGAGGTGTGAGACCACTGTGCTGTGTAGCGGTGCTGGTTTTCTCTCGCCTTGTGAATGGTGCAATCGCAACTACTCTTTCTATATCTTCACTGTTTTCTAGCCGACTAGTGATGTGCTGCCTCTCTCGCGAACTCTGTTGGGAGGGGAAGGCAATAGTCTCGAAGCAGCTGTCACAAACAACAGGAATTTCTGGCCCTTAGGGGTGTGGGGATAAGGTCCCATTAGATTGAGTGGCTCAACCCTTGATTGTAGTTGATGTTGCCTGTCAGTGCGGCTGCTTTTGAAGCAGTTGCATGTGACACATGCATGTACAAAGTTGTGTATGTGAACAGGGATACTGGGCCAGTTAAAATCATTTTAATTGTTCCAGGATTTTTGTGCGGCACAATAATATACTTACAACTCACTACAATGAGCATATTGTATTCGTTATTAGTAGTTAGAAAATAGTGGTTCAGAAACAGGGGCGTTGGTGGAGGGACACAAAGACTCATGGTTGCCATCTAAAATGATGTAATTTTTTCCCTCTTTTCCCTTATTTTCCTCGACATTTCCTTTTCCCCTCTAAAATGGCAAAATGTTCCTCAAAATTTTCCGAACTACCCTCAAAATTTTCCATAATTTTGCCAAAATTTCTCAAAATCTTATCAATAATGTTTTTGCACAATTTCCATCGATGACTACACAATACATAAGAGTGAATCCTTCTTGGACAGTGAGGGATTGAGGGGATGAGGGATTTGCCTAACATGCTATGCGACAGCTCTCGTCTCTGATTGGCTATGCGAGGATCTTGAAATGATCCTGTCACTGACAAGCCAGCACCAGCAATCTTAGATGAAGAAAGTTCGTGTTCATTGCCCCACATCATACAACTTCGATGAAGCAAGCAGCTTATCAAAAAGGATGCTGCTGCACACAAAGGTAAAGGGGCCTAAAATGTTACGCGAGGCTCCAGTCTCTACCACGGACAATGGTAAAGGGGCCTAGCATGTCACGCGAGGCTCATGCCTCTACCGCACATGAAGATAAAGGGGCCTTACATGTTATGGCAGGCTCTCGAAAGAGTCACATAACTGACGAAGCTGGTGGCCTATCATAAATGATGCTGCCACACACAACAGTAAAGGGGCCTAACATGTAACGCTTGACTCTCGAAAGGATCTTGTCTCTCCATCATGCAACTTTAACGAAGCTAGTTACCTGTCATAAAGAACACTGCCACACATGTCGAAAAAGGGGCCTAACATATTATGCGAAGCTCCCATTTCTGATAAGCTATGCAAGGTTCTCGAAAGGTGGCCTACCCCCCTTCCAGTCATTGCCACGATGTCCCCGACTGCGAGGCCCCCTACTTCACACACACACACACCTCTTACCTACACCTCACAGCATTGCCCTTCGCACACATACGTCCGCACACCCACACTATAAATAACGACTGAACCCAGCTAAGAATTAAATATAAGGAAAAGTTTTCTCGGCCAGCGCCCAGAGGACTGGACAAATTATTATGCAGAAACTTTCTCGAGGAGCGCCCGACAAACGAAAATGCACTACCGGTCCCTGCACTATCCATTGCCGAATAACAGTTTGCAAGGAGACCTAGAAACTTCTCATGTTTACGACAAGGAAAATGACTGCTGTGTCAAATATGACCTAAGAGAACTTATAAGCATAATTGAATGTAATTTCCGATCTGTTTAAGATACACAAATCAAATTCATAACATACTCATCATCACGAAAATTCACACACGGTTAAGTATGGCTTAAAAGTACTTATATGCATAGTTGGGTGTAATCACCGAACCATTCAAGATAGTCACCAAATTCAATAAATAGACAACACCCTACAACGAAAAAAGTCGCAAGTGTCAAGTATGTCCTTAGAGCACATATAAAAATAACCAACGTTTGGTAAAAGCTAGAATTAACACTCGACTTGAGACATAACGATATATCCCAGGATGGAACATCTAAAATGACTATAATGCATTTAGCGCGATACTCATTACGCGATTTGTAAAGATGGTTTTTCTTTTCTTGTCACAAAACAATCATTTAAACCATTAGTCATGAGAGTGACATCACTGCTACACGCTGATGAAAACAGATATAAAAATAATTATTAAACGAATAGTTATATGCATTTAACAACCTATGTACCATGTGGCATATTATGTGAGCAACATGCACATTACGTTATGTTAGGCGAAGAAATTTCATGTGTGAAGTGTGTGAATGATAAGTTCAACACAACTATACACTGATTCAAACAGATATAAAAATAAAATGATAAGAAAAATATTTATAAGCACATATAAGAGAGCGTCATGTAAAACGAACGTCGTTTCATTGTCGAGCGTGGTGGAGGAAAGCAGGTCGTTACTACTACATTAATTTACTACGAGTGTGTACTCGGCTACATTTTTAAGATGGAATCAATTATTGAAGACTTACCATCGGTAACAGCAAGAAGCCCTGAAGAGACGATACAAGCAATACAGTATCAATGTTACTACTGTGATAGTGTACTCTGCTACAATATGAAAATGGGATCAATGATTGAAGACTTACTATCTGTAACACCGACAATGGCAAAAGACCCTGAAGAGTCGTTGCAAACATTACAATATCAATGTCACTAATGTGGAAATACTTTTAGTAAAAGTTGTAATGCATGTCGGCATGAAAGTGCCCATTCTATGTTCATCCGAGCATACAAAGTGTTCCACTGTGGTAACTGCGATGATGTGTTAACTTGCAGTGATTACCTGTATAGACATAACAATAAGTGCAAAGGGTGTGTTTGCCGTTCATCGGGAAGCAAGTGCATGTATTATGGCAATACATCAAGTAAGTGCACCAGGAACAAGCAACATGAATATATTAACTGCACATTTGCCATCGTCTACAAGACCTACCCATGCGATAACTGCTGTGCAGTATTTGCAAATACGAGTAGCTTGTATGCTCACAGCAGGAATTGTTCTGCAAAACGGCTTACTGTTGATGTTCTGCTCGAATGAAGATTATGTTGAGCATGTAGCAAAATACTGTTATGACATGTCTGTAAATAAAGATAAAATTATATACATTAGTTATATGTTTATCATGTATCTTAACCCTTGTTAATATTAGGTTTACCTCCACCACTAGGGGAAAAAAACAGATTTTTGTCTTAATCGGCAAGTATATTAATAGTTTTTGTATAGTGTGAAGTATCGAACACAGTTCCCTATCGGCGGGAAATTTCCACTGTGAAGTATGGTACATTGTGAAAACGATAGAACGTTGTTATAGTAGTCAGATCATTTAACTATATATCAAAACAAACAGAAAGATTAAATCACTTGCAGCACTCTGATACCAAGCTATCATACCTGCCTAAAAAATTCCTTCTCACATATGTACAACCCGAAATAAAATACAACTACAAACACCTACCTGCCTATCTGAAGCAGGGCAAAGATACTCTTTGCTGTCTCCCATGTCTAGGATGTTTTCAAGATAGCTTGCTGGGGCAAAAAGTTATTAATGCAAAAAGATAAAACCTTTCAACAACCTTTGTATATTGCGCGAGCATTGTGTGCTAAACCTCATGTAAGTAAAAAAAACCTTTTACGAAGCTGAGAAGCACAGGTGCGATCAGGTCAACACCACTACGTACTGATGCAAACGGATATAAAAAAGTAAGGGATAACTATTAGTTAACACTTGACAACCATCACAATTATATATTACATAAGCACCGGGACTGTACACTATGTGTTAAATGATGCTATTTAATACCGGACCGTCCTGGTCAGTACAACAGAATAGCAATCGAATTCCTTACAAACTGACTGAAACGAAAGCATTGCATTCAGTGTACAACAATAGCAGCGGAATGCGTCCTGGACGTCGTCGCCTGCTCAACAGGAACTATTTGAAGCGCTGACATAGAAAACTCTCTGAAAGATAGTTGCGTTAGACTCCAGGTCACACACACATGCTTTCCTTTTACGAGAGAAATTCAATTATGCATTACAGTGTATCAATTTATCCAGTTTTAAATACTAAAATATATATACACATACTTATTTGAATTCATAGCATTTATAATGTAAGCACATACGAAACAACATATGTTCAAACCATTATTAGTCATGTAAGAGAGATGATAGTTTAGTTTATGGGAAATAACTCATGTACCCTGCCAGTACTGGAGACAGTGCATCATCCTTGAAAATAAGGTATCGCAGGTTCAAACTCCCATTGAGAGTAGGATCATTTCACATGTAAAAAATACTTATATATATATTATATATTTATGTATCGAGTTCAGCATGCAAAAATCTCAATGAACTATTTTTACAATAAAATATTTTAGTACATGAACATGCATAATGTATGCTCATCTCAAATATGTACAGCCTGTCAGACATTTATAAATAGGTAACAAGCAGGTCGTGCTGTGACACCAGAGGCGGACAACATGAGCCATCATGTTGTGATAATCATATAAAATTAGATATATACATTTGCATTCATCTACCACGATCGCGTACGATGTTTTAATATAAAGATTGAATCATTGGTTGAAGACTTACTATCTGTGACTGCATCAGCAATGGACTCTGTGCTCCTCACATCGCTGTAACATGAAAGTAGTCATTGCATGTTCGCTCGCAGTGATAGTCTCAATAGTCATAGAAATAAGTGCAAGATAATGTTTGTTGTTCATTGGGAAGTGAGTTGAAAGTATTGTAGCAAGTCTTTTTCTTGCAACCTGTCAGTCATTTATTAACAAATAGCAGNTCAGCAATGGACTCTGTGCTCCTCACATCGCTGTAACATGAAAGTAGTCATTGCATGTTCGCTCGCAGTGATAGTCTGAATAGTCATAGAAATAAGTGCAAGATAATGTTTGTTGTTCATTGGGAAGTGAGTTGAAAGTATTGTAGCAAGTCTTTTTCTTGCAACCTGTCAGTCATTTATTAACAAATAGCACTAGGTACATTTCTTAACTAATAAAAAATACAACTTTATTATTTTATTTTTACATTTTAGACATAATATAAATATAAATACCTACCTTCCAATGCATATTGCATGAGCAACGATCGGTGTGCATTATGATAGACAGAACGACCAAGTTTGAGGTCGAGTGATGTGGTTGGCCACAAAATGTATAAAGTAGACATGGAAGTATGACAATATCTCCATTGAACATATATGTAAATGGTAAAACTCTGATACTTATGTCAGTCGTCGGACATTAATGGTCAAATTCGAGGTAGGGTGATGTGGTTGGTTACAAAATGTATAAAGTAGATGTGGAAGCTTGACACTATCCCAATTGAACAGATATGTAATCGGTTAAAGGGCACTAATGTCAGTTATCATACATTAACGTCCAAGTTCAAGGTAGGGCGATGCTGTAGGCCACAAAATGTATAAAGTAGACATGGAAGCATTGCGCTCTCTTAATTGAACAGATATGTAAACTGTTAAACTTCGATACTTATGTCAGTCATCAGACATTAATGGTCAAGTACTAGGTCGGGTGATTGTGGAAGGCCCCAAAATATATATAAAGTAGACATGGATGCGTGCCACTATCTCCATTGAACAGATATGTAAACAGTTGAACTACGGTAAAAATGGTGGTCATTAGACTTGAATGGTCAAATACGAGATCGGGCGATTTGGTCGGCCCCAAAATATATAAAAAAATAGACGTGTAAATATGGCACTGTCTCCATTGAACAGATATGTAAACAGTTAAACTGCGATACAAATGGTGGTCATCAGACTTGAATGGTCAAGTACGAGGTCGGGTGATATAGTCAGCCTCAAAGCGTATAAATTGGACTGGAAGCATGGTACTATCTCCATTCAACAGATGTGTAAATGGTTAAACTCCGATACTTATGCCAGTCATTAGACATAAATGTGCGAGTTCGAGATAGAGTGATGTAGTAGGTCACAAAATGTATAAAGTAGACATGAAAGCATGGAACTATCTCCATTGAACTGATATGTAAACGACTAAACTGCGATACATATGACAGTCATCAGACATGAACGTTCAAGTTCGAGTTTGCATGAGCATATAAAAATCATTGCAAAATGGTCGAACACTTTGACAGTTATAGTAACTTAATGGTCCCGTCGGAACTGAAAACATATTTGAGAGGGACGAGATTATACTACAACTACGAGGCATGCACTCCACTGGAAAAGTAAGGTAACAAATATATAGCTAGAAAAACACTATCACAGTCTCAAATTGGGCGAGGGTGATGTAGAATATGATAAAGTGCATGATGTACTTACCTTATTGTTATGAACTGTGTCGATCCAACAGCGATGATGTAATTAACCGCTGGACCGAGTACTGTACGGGTGACCAGCATACAACATGCATGAAGCAAGGAATGGTTTCATAGGAGACAATGTGTTCACCATTAACATGTGAAGTTTACTTGGCAACTTTATAAGAAGAGGCGAGTGTTACATCCAGCCCGCAGTCCACAGCAGTGCATCATTCAGTAGACAACTAACGCTGCCATGTGCAATATTTTTGACACATGTGACTGTGTACTGTTTCTGCCAGAAAATATAAACTTGTAGGTGAGATACTTTATCGGGAATAGGAGAGTGGTGTTTAAACCAGAGCTTGGACACGAGCAAGTGCAGGTATGTGACGGTGAAAATCATATGTGGATATATCATGACACTTGGGATAATTTCCACTGTGAGATTCTACCCTGCACAAGTACGAATGGTGTGCCATCGCTAATCTCCGACCGAACAGCCAGCTACCTGCAAATGGATGTATTCTCGCATTTCATGTTCAAATTGAAGATATTACCAAACTGCATCCCCAGAAACAGAAAGTTGACTTTACCCAGCTAAAAGTAGATACTGGCCCAACCTAACGATGGACTGAAGAGTGCCGGTCACATACAAAAGAGCATGCTGGAAGACTGTGGCAGCAAATGGATTCCACCCTGCTCAGCCAAGGTATGTTGTGTATATAATTGAAGTAAAAAAAAATTCAAGATCATCATGGACACTGAAGCTTCCAACAAAGGTATGTGGGGTATATAAGTGAAAAAAAAATCGTACATCATGAACGCTGAAGCTCCAGACAGCAGGACGGTCGAGGGAGTCTCATATGTCACAACAAGTGCAAGTATCAGCACGTTGTTTGTTGCAGCATTGAACGCATTCTACTGCTATTGACCAAAGCTCTGAAGTAGTGGTGGTGGTGAATCCAGCCAGTCGACCTTGGTGATCAAGCTTTGATGCGTATGCCATTCTGTCCACGGGCTATCTACAGCAGTGTAACGCCTGCAGTATTGTATATGATATCGGTGATGTGGCATAGCTGACAACTTACAGTGAAGAATGTGACGACGTTGTGCATTGGCTACTAACCCACAATCCTAAAGCATTGCCATCTTTGCCGCAGGTCATCACCGCCAACGCCTGCGTCCGACCTGCCTGACGAGAAAAATTTATCAGTAGCGGAGAGGAAGGTGGTACTTCGACAACTTTTCACCTCGCTTCTCGACAACATCTAGAGAGAGAGAGAGAAACATATTTTTTTAATATTTGATAATGTATATATTTATGTCAATATAAATCTTTTCAATATGTATGTATTCTTTATCTGTTGGAATTGGGGAGAGGGGAAGGGGCAGATGTCAAACCCATACCTGAAACTCTCGGACCAATAAAGTGAAGGTACTACAATCATACATATCACATGTACATTTAGATTCGTCGTTACTGTTATATTGATGGTGACATTAATATATATACACTGAACAGACAAAAAACTGGTACACCTGCCTAATATCGTGTAAGGCCCCGACGAGCTCATAGAAGGGCCGCAAAATGACGCGGCATGGACTCGAATAATGTCTGAAGGTATGCAGGAGGCAATTCACATCATGAATCCTGCAGGGCAGTCCACAAATCCATGGGAGTGCGAGGCGGTGGAGATCTCTTCTAAACAGCATGTTGCAAGGCATCCCAGATATGTTTAATAATGTTCATGTCTGGTGATTTAGGTGGCCAATGGTAGTGTCTAAAGTCAGAAGAGTAATCCTGGAGCCACTCGGTAGCAACTCTCGACGTATGGGGTGTCGCGTTTTCCTGCTGGAATTGCCCACGTCCGTCGGAATGTACACTGGACATGAATGGGTGCAGGTGATCGGACAGGATGCTTATGTATCTGTCACCTGTCAGAGACGTATCTAGATGTATCAGTGGTCCCATTTCACGGCATCTGCACATGCCCCATACCATGACAGAGCATCCATTAGCTTGAACAGTCCCCTGTTGACATGTAGGGTCCATGGATTCATGAGGATGTATCCATACCCGTACACGTCCATCATCTCGATACAATTGGAAACGAGATTCGTCAAACCAGGAAACATGTTTCCAGTCATCAACAGTCTAATGGCGGTGTTGGCGGGCCTAAGTGAGGCGGAAAGCCTTGTGTCGTGCAGTCAACAACAGTACATGAGTGGGCCTTCGGCTTCGAAAGCCCATATCAATGATGGTCTGTTTAATTGTTTGAATCTGGCACTTGTTGATGCCCCAGCATTTAAATCTGTGCCATTTTTAGAAAGGGTTGCTCTTATGTCACGTTTAATGATTCTCGTCAGTTGTACTTTGTCCCGTTCGTTCACGATATTTTTCCGGCCGCAGCGATGTCGATGATTTGATGTTTTACCGGATTCTCAATATTCATGGTACACTCGTGAAATGGTCTTCCACGAAAATCCAAATGTTATCGCTACCTCGGAGATGCTATGTCTCATCTCTTGTACGCCCACTATAACACCACATTCACACTCACTTAATTCTTGATAACCTGTCATTGTAGCAGCAGTAACCGATCTGGCTGCCGACCGCTTCGCGTTATCTTATTTGTTCCATACCTCTGTTATTTGCATACACACACCTATGCCAGTTTTTTGGCTCTTCACTGTAACTATTGGTTTATAATAATTTTTTTTATGTGTTTGAATCAGCGTGTAGCAGTGATGTCTCTCTTGCGTGACTAATGGATTAAAAGATTGTTTTGTGACAAGAAAAGAAAAATCATCTTTACAACTTGTGTATTAAGTATCGCCCTAGAGGTATTGTAGACATTTTCGATGTTGGTTCTTGTGATCAATCGTTCTTTTCTTAAGTCGAGTGTTTATTCTAGCTTATATCAAACATAAGTTGTTTTATATTTGCTCTAAGGACATACTCGACACTTGCGGCCTTTTTTAGATTTGGGTGTTTTGTGCAATTTTTGTATTTTTGGTGACTTATCTTAAATGGTTCAGTCATTACACCCAACCATCCATTTAAGTACTCCTAACCTATACTTGACCATGCATTAATTATCGCTGTTGGGGTGATTACTGTGTTGCGAATTTTGTTGTCTCTATATTAAACAGTTCGGAAAATGCATCCAACAGACACAGCAGTTATTTTCCTTGTCGCAGGCGTGGGAAGTTTTCAAACTGTAATTCGGTTATGGCTGGTGCGGGGACCGGAATTTCGTTCTCGTTTGTCGGGCGATGCCCTAGAAAGTTTCTGCATTATAATGCGTCTGGTCCGCCGGGCGCTGGCCGAGAAAGCTTGTCCTTATATTTAATTTTTAGCTGGGTTCGGTCGTCATTCATAGTTTCTGTGTGGGGACATGTGTGTGCGAAGGGCAACGCTGCGAGGTGTAGGTAAGTGGTGTGTGTGTGTAAAGTAGGTGGCCTCGCAGTCGGGGACATCGTGGCATAGACTGGAAAGGGGGCGAGCCAACTTTCGAAAACCTTGCATAGCTAATCAGAAATGGGAGCTTCGCATAATATGTTAGGCCCCTTTTTCGTTGTGTGTGGCTGTGTTCATTATGATAGGTCACTAGCTTCGTCGAAGTTGCATGATGGAGAGAGAAGATCCTTTCGAGAGCCAAACGTTACATGTTAGGCCCCTCTACCGTTGTGTGTGGCAGCATCCTTTGTGATAGGCCGCCAGAGTCGTCAGTTATGTGACTCTTTCGAGAGCCTGCCATAACATGTTAGGCCCCTTTATCGTCATGTCCGGTAGAGGAAGGAGCCTCGCATGTCATGTTAGGCCTCTTTATCGTTGTGTGTGGTAGAGACGGGAGCCTTGCATAACATGTTAGGCCTCTTTATCGTTGTGTGTGGCAGCTTCCAATTGTTGTGAACGACTAAGACGATGGCGATGACGACGATGACGACATCGCCGATGTAGGTGACAATGACAATGTAGCCTATGATGATGTTGACTATTGCAAATATTACAACGATGATAACTAT
Source organism: Clitarchus hookeri (assembly GCA_002778355.1). Taxonomy (NCBI): domain Eukaryota; kingdom Metazoa; phylum Arthropoda; class Insecta; order Phasmatodea; family Phasmatidae; genus Clitarchus; species Clitarchus hookeri. The sequence continues at coordinate 152,046 of NQII01000289.1, read as the reverse complement.
GACGATGATGAGGCTAATGGTGTCGATTGTGATAACGCTGATGATACTGACTGAGACATTTACGACTACCAAAGTGACGCATCTTGGACTCATTGTTGACTGCCCTAGTAGACTTGTCATCATTGCCGACTTTGGTGTCATCATTCTGGTGAGTGTTTCTTTTTTCTGTTAGTTAATTTTAATTTTTTAACTTTTTTTGTTATTGTGTAGGTAGGTGTGTGTGTCAGTGTGTGTGTGAAGTATGTTGCTTCGCAGTCGGGGAATCGTCTCGGGGACTGGCAGGGAGTGAGACCCTCGCGTAGCCAATCAGTGAGCAGGAAAGTATTAGATACTAGTAGCATTTAGCAGCATGCGGTGAAAACCCCTTCGGGGCGTCCTTTATATATTATTGATAGTAGGATGGCATTGGAAGCACATGGAGAAAACTCCAGCAGCGGCAGGGAAGACACAGAGAGAACCCCCTCGCTTTGAATGTCAATCGGAGCATTCCGGCAGGGACTGTCAGGGGCGAGACCCTTTCGAGAGCCTGATGTAGCATGTTAGGCCCTTTAATCATCATATGCGGCAGTGTCCTTTATGATAGGCAACTCGCTTCGTAGAAGTGTGTCTTGGCTTCCTTTAGGATTTGCCGCTCTGTTCGTCGAAGTGTGCGGCGGCATCCATGATGATAGTCCACCAGTTTCGTCAGTGACGAGGCTCTTTCGAGAGCCTCGAATAACATGTTAGGCTTCTTTATCATCGTGTGTTACAGAGATGAGAGCTTCGCATAACATCTTGGACCTCTAGCTTCGTCAGTGTCGAGACTCTTTCGGCAGCCTCGCATAACATGTAAGGCCTCTTTATTGTCGTGTGCGGCAGTGTCCTTTATGGTAAGTCGCTTGCTTCGTCGAAGTTGTATGACAGGGGGCTATTAACACGAACATTCTTCAACCAATATGGCTGGTGCTCGCTTGTCAGTGATGGGACCTTTTCGAGAGCCTCGCATAGCCAAACAGAGACGAGAGCCTCGCATAGCCAATCAGATACGAGATCCTCATGTAGCCAGTTAGAGACGAGAGCCTCGTGTAGCATGTCAGGCTAATCCCACAACCCCTCAATCCCTCATTGTCCAAAAAGGAGTAACTCGTCCGTATTGTGGGTTCATAAACGGAAATTGTCGACAAATTTTTTTTAATGCAATTTTGGGAAACTCTGGAAAATTTTTAGGGAAATTCGAATAATTTTGAGGGAAATTTTGCCGTTTTCGAGAGAAAGGGGAAATAATGACATCATCCAAGATGGCTGCAGTGACCCTGTGTACCTCTTCCTGATGCCCCTGTTTCTAAACCGCTATTTTCTAACTACAGTAGAACTCCAATTATCCGAACTCCGACTAACCGAATTCGCAAAATAATGATTCTGTTTACGCGCGCTATTGTCTTTCCCTCCGCGAAGCTAGTGTAGGCGCCTAACATTATTGGGATGATGAGTCACCATCTCATAGTGCTGTTATATTATTGGCTGTCGTCCGTCGTCAGGTGGCCAGCCCGGCCCACCTGTCTCTGTTAGTTTTGATTAGTCAGTCAGTGTGACAGTGTTTTGTTCGTGACTGCGTCGGTGCGTTGTTTTGTTTGGGAGTGCATTTCGTCGTTCACCATGGCTTCTAAAAGAAAACGTGTTGTGTTATCGTTAGCGGATAAACTAAAAATTGTAAAGCAATCAGCTAGTGGAGTTACGAGTAAGCAGTTGGCTGAGATGTATGGTGTTGGACAATCAACGATTTCAGACATTAAAAGGTGCAAACCTACACTTTTAAACTTTGGGTCAGTGCTTGAAAACGAAGATGGAAGTTCTTCAAGAAAATCAATGAATGCAGCAACAAACAAAGATTTAGAAGATGCTGTTTTCAAGTGGTTTTTGCAGCAACGTTCTATGGGAAACCCAATTTCGGGTCCGATTCTTTGTGAAAAAGCTAAGATCTTAGCTCAGAAGCTTAGTTGTTCATCCTTTAAAGCAAGTAACGACTGGCTAAGATATTTTAAGTCCAGGCACGGTGTCCGGGAATTAGATTTAAGTGGCGAGAAGATATCAGCAGACTCCAAATCTGCAGAAGATTTTATTGAAAAATTTTAAGTTGTAGCAGACTCCTACGATCCTGAGTTTTTGTACAACACCGCTGAAACTGGTCTTGTTTGGAAATCTCTGGCTAAAACCACTTTAGCATCTAAAAGGGAGTGTAGTGCTCCAGGACATTAAGTTAGTAAAGACCGTGTTACGGCGCTTATCTGTGCGAGCGCTATGGGAAGCCATAAAATACCCCTTCTGTGGATAGGAAAGTCAAAGAGCCCAAGAGCATTTAAAACTGTGAAAAAGCTTCCCATCTTTTATAAAAAACAACCCAAGGCTTGGATGACTGCAACATTGTTTACCGAGTGGTACGAAGAAATTTTCATCCCTGAAGTAAAAAAGCACCAAAAATATCTTGGAAAAGAAGGCAGTAAAGTCCTTCTAATTGTTGATAATGCACCAACACATTCCACCAAAGAATTGTTGTAAAGAGGAAATAGCCAGTTTAAAACAATCTTTTTACCGCCAAACGTCACAAGCTTATTGCAACCAATGGAGCAGTCTGTTATCGAAACCACGAAAAGCCATTACAGAAGGCAACTTTTGGTAGAGGGCGAAGACGAAGAAGGTGTGTTGGCTAACCACAAAAAAATACATTTGAAAGATTACGCTTACTGGTGGCAAAAGCTTGGAGCTTGGTTAAGGCAGTCACATTAAGACGTACGTTGAACAAGTTGAAAGGCATATCAACTGAAGAAGAGAAGGAAAAGGAGAAAAAGAAAAAAGGAAGCTCAAGAAAAGGAGACGGAAGAGACAGGAGAAGATGAGGATGATGTGTCAATTGATGAATTCAGAAACATTCGTTTGAAAATTCCTGGATGTTCAGAAGTTAGTGCTGAAGATATAGGAAAGTGGATGGTGTGTGATTCGTCAGACCCTGCCTGGGTTTCAAATTCTAAATGATGATGAACTTATTGAAAGTGTGAGAGAAGAAAGAGTCGAGGAAGAAGATGACCTTAATGTCGAAGTTGAAGCAAGCTCGGGACCATCAGCTAGTGAAGCATTTGCCGGCCTTGAAACTGCGTTGAAGTGGATGGAGCGTCAGCCCGAGTGTGACCACACGCAACTTCTCACTGTCAAGCGGATGCGCGACTTATCTGCCCGAAAACGGATGAAGACAGTCAAACAGTATACTTTGACCGAGATGTTCAGCAAGCAATGACTTTTATTTACAGTACCATATATACATACTACATACATACTGTACTAATGTACTGTACTACTTGTAAGCGCGCTTAACATGTTAAAGTGTTGTTTTTTCATTTAATTAATTAAAAGCTCTTTTTCTTTAAAAATAGTTTTTCTCTCCCATTTTCAACATACATACAGAAATTAATTTAAATAGACCCTTTTTTCGGGAAAAATCTAATTATCCGAATTTTTGGTTATCCGAATCAGGGTCCGGTCCCAATTGATTCACATAATTGGAGTTCTACTGTACTCTTATTCATGTGCCAAGCTGAGAAAGTAAATGCTTCACACGTCACTGGTTATGCTTGCACAGGTCTTGACACAGTCACTCACCTCGTGCCAATGGTTAGCTGTCCGAGCAGTGCACATGTCTTTCCACTTTGTAGCTACTGGGCAGTTGAACAGTTCTTGTATCATTCATCGACGTAACACAGTTAAGCTGGGCCTAGTAGGCTAACATTATATTTAATTGCAGTCAATCTGGTCAGATGTTGGTGCAGAATTCTGAATGGTTTGCCACTCCTCTTCATCCCATGTAATTATCTCACCTAGTGAATATGAGAGTTGGTCTGCCAGCTAATTGTCCTCAACTGTAACGTACTGTACTTTAAAGTTGTATGACTGCAGAATAAGTGTCCAACATGTAAACTTGTTCCGGCTCTCCTTCATGCTGTGCAGCCACATGAGGCAAATGTTGTTGGTGCGCAGGTTGAAACACTGGTTCGGAAATATCTTATGGTACCATTTAAATCTCCACACAACGGAAGACAGTCACGCTCGTTCGCATCATACCGTCGCTCGACTGGGCCGAACTTACCACTATCAAAGACGATAATGTGGTGAGTGCCATCGTCTCCCAGCAGGAAGATCTGCACCTACGCTCTTCTCGCTCGTATAAGTCGCATTCGCGGCAGCGGCGCTTCATTTTTTCGAAACTGTCTGGATGTACTGGAGTCCACTTGAATTTTATTTTAGGTGAAATGAGGTCTGTGAGAGGATGCTTTGAGTGAGTGAACAGATTTGGGTGGCTCTTAACAGCGAAGTCTTGAGAGTCAGAGGTGCGGTGTCTATGGCGAATTATGCAGTGTACTTTCTGAGGCAGTTTGCTAAGCCAAAAAATTTGGGAGTTTCTTGTAGTTTGGTGGCACTGGTATATGTCAATGAGTTGCAATCGCTCGTCGGTCGGGTGGTTTCCATGCTCGTTTACGAGGTGGCCTAGGAACTGAATTCTTGCCTTCGCGAGGTGACACTTCCTGTTTGTGAAAGTCAGAGAAAATTTATTTCTATGTTCTCAAGTATGTGTGATAGATAGTAAAAGTGGTCCTCCCACATTTCCGACCAAATGATCACGTCTTCTAGGTACAGAAAGGCGAATTGGCTTATTAGCCCGTCTGACACACTCATCATCATGGCTTGATATGTTGAGGGTGGGCATATGAGTCTGATTAACATTGCACAGAATTGGAAGCGGCAACAAACAGGGGCGGGAAACGTGGTTTTGTGGTGGTCTTTTGGTCGAACCAGAACTTACTAGTAGCCACTGGGCAGACCAATATTGGTCAGCACTTCGATGCATCCAAGGACATTCAAAGTGTCTTTGAGACGGATGTCATGTGGTGGCGCACTCTAAGTCATTATGTTCAGTCTGCGGATCTCAATATAGATCACCATGAGCTGTATTTATTTGGTACCAAGTAAATTGGGCAATTGAACTCACTGCTAAAAGACCTATTATACCTTCTTTTAACAGTTATGCTATTTGTTCTTTAATATTTCGACACTTGTGAGGTTAGAATCGGTGTCGGTCGTCATAGACTGGCACATCGGTGGTAAGTGGTATGCAGTGTTCTTCCACAGTCGTGCAACATAGTGGGTCAGCTGCTGTTAACATGCAATGCCGTTTATTCGGGGGGGGGGGCGCTGAATGGCTTCGCGGAACTAAGGTGACATGGATTGGTCAAGGTCATCCAACGGTATATCTTGCATGGTCCCAGCTGGTCGGGGATGAAGGCTGTATACTGTATTTCCGTCCGAAGTGTATGCAGCATACAGTCAATACTACCACTCTTTTTTCCTATGTGAACCACAGCACATCATAAATAGCATCTTCCCTTATGTCATCTGATACACATGTGATTGTGATAGTTTCTAAATCCTGAATTCGCACTGTAATGCTCACTTCACATGCAATCTCACTAATATTTTGTCGAGTGGCTAGCTAAAAATTCTGTTGTGTACGTATAATTTTAGAACATTTACGAAAATTATGCTTACAAAATTGTACGAGGCTGCGGTGTCTATGTGTGCACTAGGCTTATTCTTGATTAGCACTGAAATTCTGATAAAACTATTTGTCGAGCCAGTGATTTTAGAAAGCAAAATCTGTTTGGGTTTTAGGTCGGGTGATGCTTACATTGGCCTGGGGCAGGTGACGTCAGGCCGCTCTACCGTTTCTGGCAGTATCCTGGCAATGACTTGCTCTTCTCCTCTGGTTTAGCTCCCTTATCCCTGTTTCTGCATTCATAATAAGAATGCACCTGTTGTTCATCGAACCACCAATGTCATGGGTAAGGAAATTGTTTCTAGCCAGGCACAGTTTTGGAAGAGGTGGTATCAATGGACCAGGTACTGGAAATATTCACTGTTTGGTTGAACGTACTGTTAAATTGAATACTTCGCACAAGGTTGGTGAGAATTTTACGTTTGTGGTTGTGCTAGAATTCTTGAAGTGTCCTTGGATTTCGCATCGCGGAGGCACGGTCTAGCGGTCGCGGCAGGGCTGGGTCGGGATGCTGGAGTCAAGTAATTTGACAGTCTGCATAATATCTTTGCTTGGACAGGTGAATGATGTGTGCTAAAGCAGCATGGTACTTTGCACATGCGGTGCTTGTCACTACCTCAAAATTGTCCTTGTGCATGAGTTCTGGGTGGTTGGTATGGATAACACTCCCCTTGTGTGTCACAAAGTTGTACAGTGACTCGTCGGCTATTTGTTCTTCCAAGATTACCTAGCTATGTGCACATAGCAATATGTAGGTGCCTGCGAAGTGGCACACAATTGCCCTGCAGAACTCTGCCCAAGTTACGCCATAATGCGTTCTTCTTCTCCACGTTATGTTCGCATCGCTGACCAATCGTTCACCCACGCTGGTGGGCCAGTTCTCTTCATCTACACCATAGTGGTTGAACCTGCTAGCACAATCGTGGAGAAGGGTGGATGGGTCTTTGTTGGATAGGCCCAACTATGTGGGCTAAAAAAATGAATATGGATGGAGTGGTTGTTGAAGAAGTGAGAGTTGTTCGTCCGATGGGAGCATATGGTTCTGTGGACATGGCTGTGGCAATGTCAGACAGAGCAGTGGCTGCCTGGAGTAGGGGTGTGGAGTGGGTGGGCAGTAGCGCTATTGTTAGAATTCCTGCGTACATGGCGGCAGGTGGTAATGTTAGTGACAGCTGCTGCATGCACTGCGTGCACATGAAATTCTTCTGCTGCAGATCACACCATTCTCCTGATGTGACACACTGCCAGTGCGCTCTTCTCCCACGGGAACCACACTTGACAAATTAATCAACGATTCCAGGGCAATGCCTTTGTTGACACTGCTGTTGTTGTGCGGTACGAACAGTTGAAGGCTCTAATTTTGCATATATTTCTGGTTCAGAGTTTGTTGTGGGTACATTCGTACAACACCTTGCAGTGTAAAATAAGTACTTATTGCGTAGTTTCGCTAACTCTTGTGGTGTAACGAGGTTTGTCGAGATATGCTCGGAGACATCGAACATACGCAAACATGGCTGTCCCTATGTCCTCATACAAATGGTTATTTGCACAGTTACGAAGGGTTCGCCAAAGTTGGTTGGTGTGTGTCCAAAAGTTTGTTTGAGCTATAGGGCACGTGCATAGCATAGGCATGCGTACAGTGTTCACAAAGCCACAGACATGTCGGGCTCTCATGCACCATGCACACACACCTTCCGGTGTGACTGCGATGGTGCGCACCCATGTTTCCCTACACAGTTCCTGGTGAATGCTTTCGATTTGCCCGCATAGCCAATGAGCTGCCGCAACATTGTGACACAGGCAGCGATAACTGGTCCAGTTTGCATAGTGGGCACAAACATTCCATGCAAATGTTTGAGGGAGCAACATTCTCTGTATGCCAGTCCAAGTGTCCAGTGTCATTTACATGGCACGGTAGGCACGGAGACATCATCGTGCCATCATCTGTTTCCTTTGCCAGGCCCTTGGGCCACGTGGCTTGGGGCAGACACCCTGGTGGAACTGCACAGAAGAGGTGGTTTCACCGACACGAAGGAGCGGAAGGGAGGGGACAGCTGGTGTGCCCCTCCTCTGTCAATCATCTTCCCTAGGCGATGTAGGAGAGGCTGACGTCACGACCACTTCTGCGATCGATACTTCGTCCCCTCAGTTTGGAGAGAGTGCATAGCAATAGGCCCAAGATGGCAGATAACCCTTGGTGCAGGAGACAATGGCGATCGTTGGAACCTAAGTCATTTATGCCATTATGTTGCATTTGTCTGGCATCGGAAATTTCTCACAAAGAAAGTTGTCCAGGGGGTGAAATTACATGGGATAAATGCTTTTCCAGTAGCAAAATGTTTACGCAAACTGACATGCCCGATGAATCCTACACACGAGAATCATACATGTTACACAAGGCACATACAAAACATGGTATTATAGTGTTAAAGGCAAAAAACATGGAAGAAACACAATTCAAGCAACAGTACTTAGCCAAGAGATACACATCAATAAATGAAGTTGTAGTTTACTTGTACATTAAGTAGGATATGTTTAAAAAAATAGATTCTGCGACACCAATAGGTGCAATTACTGGTGTGATTAAAGTTTTCAGTATGGAATGGCCACAGAGAAAAGTGCCATTTGATGTAAGGAAAATGGTACAGGAAAAATGTTAAACAGCGAGGCTTTTCATCAGGAAATGGCCACACTGAAGTGTGCCTTTTAACATCAGGAAAATGGCATAGGAAAGTGTTTAACATTGAGACTTTTAGACGGAAATGGCCACACACTGGGCACCATTTGACGAGGTGTTGGTTATTCGGACATCAGAGGAAAATGCGTGTTGTGATGATATGTTAGTGGTCTGGGACAGAGGTGTGCCAGACAGTTAATATATTTCCTAGGGTGCCAGTTCGGAGAGCACAAGTATCGAGAGCGTGTGGCCACCGACACTCAGATGTGATCCCCTCTGATGATCCAGCGTCGGATGTTCTGCTATATTCTTGGGGGCCTAGTCTAGTGAGAGGCAATTTAGCCCCTCTCATCGTGTACTCACTCCTGTCTATAGATTGTTTAAGGCCTTCTCAATGCCGGGTAAGATTATGCCCAAGGTAGGAGAATAGTGAGGTATACTGCAGCCGCGAAGTGGCTGGAGAAATAAGCATGCCTGGTTATTTTTACAAACAGGGTTTATTTCACTTGCCCTCCGAAGAGTCACTTACATTGTACTCCCCGCTTGATCTCAGAGAGTTATAATACAGATAAAATTGGCACAACGCCTACATGGTACTTAGATGTTATTTATGCCTCAGGGGTGTACAAATTTCTGAGGTGTGAGGTGCAATGCTCTCTGGGCTATCAAAGGTACTTATGTTCCATTACAAATATGATGACTATTGATATGTTACACGACAGGCGAACAGTTGATGAACGCCCGGAGAGGCCACATGCGAGGTCCACCTAATCTCATTACTAGAATGCAACTAGTGTCACGGCGCTCATGCCAGCAGATTTGCATGGAGTGCGCACCAAAATATAGCAGATTTGAAAAAAAAATGCAGTTTAATAATTTCAAACAACTTACAATTGATGGTGGGAGTGATAACACTTTCTAAACGATGATATGGATGTGCACTTTCACATTAAGACATAATTAACAATACATATGGAATACAAATGCTTTGTGGCACCTAATGCTTAAGATGTTACCGTTTAAGTCATAAGAACTTAAACAAATGAGTGGCAAGATGCCTGGGCAACTCGGTGTCTGATTCTTCAGTTTAATAATTTGCTGAGAGAAATGCATATATTCTCACCATTCAAGACTCAAAAGCATTGAACACTGAATAAACAAAAAATTATTTTATGATGCTTGTATGCTTTGTATACGTGTGTTCTGTTAAGTCATATGGTTTACATTCCACAAAATAAACACTTGCCTGCTTAAGTTGACTAAACTTGACGTCTGCGTAAATGTGTTACATGATGTTTGAACTCTGAGATCTATGGCACTGTAATTGATTAACTACTCGGCTTTAATAAAGAGGCCTTAATTACATAGCACTGCAGCATTAGGTGGTTATCATTTCGCAATGTACTTTATCCTGGACACTGCACTCGTGTGGCCAAATGGGGATCACATTGAAGCTCTGACAGGCGGAGTGGAAGTCGATGGGACGAACGGTCGCAGGAAGATGTAACATGGGACACGTCAACTGGTTAAATGTCATCTTCATATATCTACAGTATTTAAATTCATCTCCATATTCATCTTCACAATTATTCTATTTGCAAAACAACTGGTTTATACCTGATATATTATTTATTGGTTCTATATTACCTTCATATATATCTCCATCTCCATATTTGTTTTCACAGATATTTAATTTACTAAACAACTAGTATATATATGATGTATTATTTACCATTTCTACATAATTTATTGATATTGCATTATTTAACAGTTCTTCAATTTTTATGTCATCTTCTCTATAATTGTATCCATATGTTTATATTACTATTTTTATTGAACTTATGGTTTCATCATCTTTATAATTAAAACATATTTAATTCATCTGTACTGTATGAACATAGAGATTGTAAGATCTTATTAGTTTTATTTTCCTGAATAATTTATTTTCTTTACAGAGACAGTTCTTATAATTATAAAGTTTTATTTCATCTCTAACAACTGATTTTTAACGCCTTTGTAGTTTTAAATTTTTCTTTTTTCATCAACGTTCATGCATGCGTGTTTAAACCTAACCCAAGTATTAATGTAATAATTTTACCCTTATTTCCATCTTTCATTTTACCAATAACCCTTTCCTTTACTTGCAGTCATTTTTAAAAATGAGTAGAATGGAAATGGGACTTCACGCAAACCTGGCAGTTTGCAGGGGATGGGGACCAGAGTCCACAATCCTAAATGACATTGAGATAAAACCTAATGCTCGGTTATTCCATGTCAACACCCGCCATCTTGGATATGTCCTAAACATTAAAATTTCCCTTTTACATTTTTTCCTCGAAATTTCCCTTTTCCCTTTTTACTAGGAATATCCCAGGGTATTTCCAGTTTTTGTCAATGGAAACCATTTTGTGTAGATTTACATGCTGTAGGCAGTCATCTTCATTGTTCCTGCATCCTCCACCAGGCATCGAGACAATCTTTAATTCCCGTGCCCACCACCAAAGTGTATGCTAATCTGAAGTTCTACAGTTCATGGCTAGGAGCACACATATCGGTGGGGCCGTCTTGTTTTGGTTCTCTCATCAGCTGCTAGGATGCGCCGGCATAGGCCATTTTAGTTCCATCGGCGACCGCTAGGAGCGCTGCAATTTTTATGTATTCGGAACTCAAAATAATGCAGAATAGAGCGCAGGATCTAACTGCTGTGTTTTTGATAGGTAGACTGATGCATGGACCACGAGAACACCACTGTATATATGAAAGGAGGATTTTTAATGTGGATTATATATATATATCTCCACCCATTATGTCGTTCGGGAAAATAAAACTATTATAAAAAATACCCGACGGTTCCACAGTTTTTAACAGTACTAAGTAACCAGAGGCATTGACCAAACAAATACAACCACCTCGCACTCTGTCATTCCATGTCAACACCGACCTTCTTGTTTCAAGAATGTTCTACTTAATCGCCTTGTCATGCTACTTCATGCTCTGTCACTCCATCTTGTTATAAGCAGGTTATACTACCTATGTCATGTATGCTAATAGCCCCTATGCTAATAATGCTAAGTAGTGTATGTCTGTATCTGAATCCCACAAACTTGTAAGCATAGTTAGCAATAATTTCCGAACTACTTATGATATAGCCACCAAATTCATATAATATATATCGCTCCCAATGTGGAACAGTATGGCTGGGACAATAACAACTTAAATTCTCTTATAAGTATAGTCGGATATCATTTTCCATCTGTTGAAGCTGTAATCACCAAATTCAGCTTATAAGTATCTATCCCGAGGTCCAACAGACTGGCATGGCTATTACGCCGTCACACATCTTATAAGCATACTTCGCCGCCATTTCCCATTTAATGAAGCTATAGTCTTCAAATTTGTTTCATAGGCATCGCTCCTGATAACGATCAGGAAATTATGCCCTAACCCCTCTTGTAAACATTGTCGATTGTCATTTCCCATCCTCTGAAGCAATAGTCATCAAATTCATATTATAAGCATCGCACCTGCTGTAGATCAAGATTTGGTGGTAGATTGTGACGTGTGACGTCTTTTGGAATAAAAGCATTGCTGACCCCCTTTGCGAGCGCCTCTCAGTCGACAAGTGCCACGAGGCAGGTGGTGAATCGCAGTTACACATGTCCTGCGGCTTAGGCCTTCCCTACCACCCTCCCAACCCCCTTACGCCTCTAGCAAGCCCGTGAGATCTGTTGATCGCAGGGTTTTCACGAGATATAGAAACGCAGTTTGCCTAAATTCAGAAAACACGCACGGCGGAAGAAACAGCTGACGAGCTGGAAAGTGGTGCCGAGAACACCCCCATACCCCCTTAGCTAACCACAGGATAACGTGGAAACGCAACAGGAAATAGCTGACAGAGCAAGCTAGGAGCAAGGTGCTACTTCCCTGCCCCCAATCTTCAGGAACCAGGGCATGTGTTTTGAAAGGCATTGTTCTGCTTGCCACCATCTCACCCCCTCTCCTAATAACAGAGACATGTGCCGACACTTAAGAAGGGAGGCTGGTGTGTATAAAAACCCCTTTACTAGAGAAGTGGGATTCACTTGATTATTACCGAGCAGAGTAGTCAGTCAATTATTACCGCCCAGAGAGGTTAGTTCGAAAGAGCAGTCAGTTGAATATCGCCGCGCAGAGAGGTCAACCGTGCCGAGGGGGCCGGGGGAACATCGGACCCTCGGCCACGTCAGTGGGACAGTTCATTATCACAGCGCCGAGGGAAGAGTTGCGTGAAGGAATCGCGAGAAGACGTGAGCACGAGTCCGAACCGCAGTCCTGGGGAGACGACAACAGACACTGGCCTTTTTCCAAAGGCCACCCAACTCACCCAGCTGACAGCCTACCAGTGCCAACAGCAGCCAGAGCTAAGTATACAATCGCTGTCCAGAGAAGACCCCCTCCATCACGAAGTCGTCCGCAGTTATTCCGAGTAGCCAAAATTATTAGAGTACCACATCTCGGAAGTGTTGATGTATGTAGTTCTTGTTTAAACTCCAGACAATATATTCGTCCTTCAAAATGAAACAGCAACCGACTACATCATTGCAAACCCCTTAACATTCAGGCATCATATAGTCTATGCCGGAAGGACGTAACAACGACACGACACGCCACCCTGTCTTCCACAGTGGTGTAGCGTAAAGTTATTTCCCATCCTCTGAAGCAATAGCCACCAAATTCATATTATAAGCATCGCACCTGCTGTAGATCAAGATTTGGTGGTAGATTGTCAACTAAACCCCTTTTATAAGCATAGCTGGCTGCCATATTCCATCCATTAAAGCTATAGCCATCAAATTCATATTATAAGCATTGCACCTGCTGTCGATCAGGATTGGGTGGTCAATTGTCAACTAAACCCTTTTTTATAAGCACAGCTGCCTGCCATTTTCCATCCATTAAAGCTATAGCCATCAAACTCATATCATAGACATCGAACCAATATACAAGAAAAGTAATATGGGCAATTATGCCTTAAAACCTCGTCTTGTAAGCATATATGGCTGCCATGTCCAGTCTGTGAAAGCTACAGCCACAAAGCCATATCACAGGCATCAATCATGATTACTATGAAGGTGGTTGGTCACTTAGGCCATAAGCCCTGTTATAAGCATTGTTGTATATCATTTCTGAACAATTTCAGATTGGATAACATGTAACAAGCAGACACACTTGTAAATAAAATAAAGGTATGTTTACAAACATTTGCATCGCAAGCATAACTTACAACTTAGTAGTTACTGGTGTATTTAGGAGTGTAGGGTGTGAAGTACTACACATACATGCTGGTCCATGTGTGCATGGCAATCACCCAACCCCACCCTCGTAGTCTGCAACCGTGGGTGTCCGCCAACATGAATCCCCTCATCGTCTGCTAGCCTTATTTTGTCTATCATTATCCTGACTGTACATAAAGCAAAGAAAATATATACATAAATAAATGTTAGCATGGGTACCATGCAGCAACCAACCGTACACGACAAAAATTAAGATATATACATGGGTGCCACGGACATGTATAAAGTAGCTGTGGGTTGCAGTAAAATAAATACATTTACATATTAATACTAGCTGACCCGGCAAACGTTGATTTGCCATAAAAAGTATTTCTAGTGATTATAGTATTAGAAAAAAATAACTATAACTTATTCTAAGTGTGTGAGGATGTGGTATATAAGTGGAAGAGACATGGAGCTCTGTGGACGATGACGGAATATAAAATTAGATAATTTAATAAATATTAATAAAATGGAAATACAAACAATTACAGCTTTGCGATCAATAATAAAGTTAATTAAGAAGTACACTTAATTATTGAAAATATAATTGTAAACACGTCACTACTACGATCTGAGCACAAATGAATAAGAGAAAGGTTATTGTGTGAGAGAAAGTGGAGACCGGCTACTCCGTGCTGTGTCACTGGGAGACACCTGGTGGGAATAAATTGTAACCTAGATCGATAAATGATCGATGAAAATTGATCAGTTATCGACCTAGGGTAAAATTGATTAAATTACTAATATCGCTATAAAAAAGTAAGGGTTGGTTGTAGAAGGGTGAAAATTTAGGAGGGTATGTATTTTTTGATGCCACATCATAAAAAAATAAAAAATAACAATTTTGTTCAAACAATAAAAAAAATTGTTTGGTTGTGGCTACCCTTATTATTTAGGGGTGTAAAATAGATATAAATCTATTCTCAGATCTACCGAGTATACATAAAAAATTTCATTAAAATCGGTCCAGCCGTTTCGGAGGAGTACAGTGACTAACACTGTGACGGGAGAATTTTATATATTAGATAAAGAACTTCATCTGCCTAACAAGAGGGGTGGTGGCCTGTAACCTCGTTAGCATGGGTAACACCTAACATCCAGTTATACATTGAAATAATAACGATGTATACTATTGCACTGCAAGAAAGTCGTACGGAGTCGTGGGTAACAGTAAAATAAATACACATTTATATACATAAACGTTCAGCACTATATGATGTTAGGGAACCACATCTTGCATATATAAAACTGCTTCATACATTAAAAAAATATTCACATAAGAAATAATATAAGACCAAAATACACACGAGTAAGCCACATGCGCGATGTCATATCGAACTGATATAAAAATTACCCTATGTTTCTAGTGTCCATAGTAGTAATATCAGTGTTACTATTGTGCTATGAATTTAAGTAAAAACTGGAATGTTCGGCGACATGAAAAGAGCCAATGTCCAGACCCCAAAATTGGTATACAATGCGACAAGTGTGGTACACAGTATACGTCTTGTAAGACGTATAATGGCCTTTGCTTGCGACGAAAAAAAAAAAAACTTTAAAATCATTAGCCTCGCAAGAGGCGGCAATGCTATGCGCTGATGCAAACATATATAAAATATAACTGTAAAAGAAAATAGTTATGAGAACTTACCAACCGACACATATTAGGCGAATTTCGAGTGCTGTACGTTACATAATGCAAAAAAAATATCGTCACAGAGCCGTGATAAGGTCGTCACTGCTACGCACTGATGCTAACAGATTAAAAAATGTAAAATGTCAAGGTAAATATTTATAAGCACCTACCAAGCAGCACATAATGCACAAGCATCGAGCGCTGAACGACGCTTTAGTCGATGCTAGACCAAACCAGGTAACCCTGGTTATTACAGTACACCAGAATAGCAAACGATTTCCATACGAATCGAATGAAATGAAAGTGTCAAACTCAGATTACAGCCAAAACTCAAAACCTACAACACTAGCAGTTGAACACGTCCACCTTGTCCCAAGTTGTACGATAAACTAATGCCTCAGGAATCTGTAAGGCAGCCAGGTGGTCAGCCGACGGCGTAGGAACCGTGCAGGTCTAGACGACTTGAAAGAATAGCAAATATGCATACACTAGCCGAAGGCGCATCAGGCTCCAGGTTGGCAGGCAAACCCAGTCACACATGCACTTCCCTTTACTAGAGGGATTCAGTTAAACAGGATTAGGTAATATGTTAGTTCGTTAAAAATATTATATATATTATNCATGCACTTCCCTTTACTAGAGGGATTCAGTTAAACAGGATTAGGTAATATGTTAGTTCGTTAAAAATATTATATATTAGNGTAATATGTTAGTTCGTTAAAAATATTATATATATTATAACTTTTTAATATACATCATTCATAAAGCTAGAACTTTAAGCTCATAACAAAACTAATTACCCGTGAATCGTTCAGACCAAAATTTTTATCTATATACAATACACATTAAATGTATAAACTTTGTAATGTCGGGTAGGGAAGAATCGCTTTTCATACATTTCAACTATGTCTTTACTCTGCTATTAGTCGTCTAAAAAAATGAGAATAAGTTAACCTTAGCTAAAAAAAAAAACGGCATCGCTCTATCACACTCACACATGCGCACACAGAAGACATGGAGATAATAAAGACAGCTCCTAGCAATTGATGCGAAAACAATTCGATGCTAAAACAACAGAAACTCAGACAATGCCTTCCATACATAGTTTATTTACATCACCAGCAATAGAAAAATGATGACTTTTGGCCAACGGGACAGGGGACCAGAGCGCCAGGGCTTTTCATGCTCTGTCATTCCAGTGCCATGTCATATATATTGTCCGCCATGTTGGATGTAGGCGACCTTCACCCTGACCTTGACCATGGTGACCTTTGAACTTCAAACCCTAAAAGAAAAAATATCAAAAATAATAAAAAAAAATTTCAAAATGTATTAAAAAATTTCTAAGAAAATATTTGAAAATATTTTTAACATATGTAAAAAATCTACATTTACAGAGGTCGCCCGAGCACCACATCCAGAAGACGACTGAAAACCTCCAATCAATAATATTGTCTTAACATTCACCTATCCAATTCCTCTCCATAACTCATTACATCGTATGCAACCATCTTGTATTTTTCGTTTGTAATTTGTTTATACATTGCTGGAGGATGCTATCTTGGCCACCATGTGGGATGTTGGTGGCCTTGACATATGAACACTGTGACCTTTCACCTTGAACCCAAATATCGTCAAAATCCCAAACGTTTTCTATATATCAATAAAATGCATGAACTAATATACGAAAATTATAAAAAATTAATAACCAATATTATGATCAATTATTTTTATTAATTCATTTTAAAAAATTTAGAATCCCTCCACGCCACATCCTACAGACAATTTACTCCCCTACAATCAACCGCATTGTATTATTATTACCCTCTCCTCCCTCTCACCATTGCTTATTCTGTCAAATGCAAAACAATCGCCATATTGGTTTTTTTCGTTCGTCATTTGTTTATATTTTAATCACCTGATAACTCCGACCAGTATGTTAAGATTTGTGTGGCCTTTACCTTGACCTTACATCAGAGACCTTGACCCCATGCCATGACCTAGGATAACCTTGAACACAAAAATTATTTCAAAACATTTTATATAATCCAAGAAATTACAAAAAAATATTTTTAAAATTAAAAAATTTATTGAAGAATAGTTTTTTATCAATATTTCTATCTATCTCGTAATCTTTCCAACAATCAGTAATCCATAACAATTCACACCATTCCACACCAATCCACACCAATACACACCAATAAATATGTAAATCCATACCAATTCATACATGAATTCACACACCAATCAAAACATCAATCCACAAACCAATCCACACCAATCAATGCCAATCAACATACCAATTCACACCTAATGTACACCAATCCACAACTAATGTACACCAATCCACACACAAATGCACTCCAATCCACACACCAATCCACACCAAAACATACACCAATCCACACCAATCTATACACCAATCCACTACAATCCACATGTGAATCCTAAAACCATTCCACACTAATCCACACACCAATCCTCACCAATCCGCTCCAATACACATGCCAATCCACATCAATCCACACCAATCCTTCGCATTCACAGTTATCAACGACAATACTTCGCAATCCTCCTCCATAATTCACAGTAACCCAGGCCAATCCTTCGATGAATTCTAATCTGTCGATCCATTCCAATCTTTCGATCAACTTTTCGGTTTGTCAACCCCAGCCCATATGTATAGAAATTAAATTCGTTCGCCAAATGCCTCCACATTTGTACATGTCGACAGAATTAATATTTTGTTTGCTGTCAACTATCAGTGCATTTTTTACTAAAATCTTTATTATTATTCTATGTGTAGATATTTCCATTAGTAGTCGAGTGCAAATATAACCACTTTAAAATGGCGGAAGAAAAAATTATACCACAAACAAAAATCAAGAAAAACCAAATATTTAATATATATAATTAATTTATTATTATTTTGGTAATTACAATTTCAGAAGAAAGCAGTTCATCACTGCATGCGATATTACCCCGATCCTTCAATTTACTAATGATTGAATATTTCTCGCAAATGTGCTCGTTTTCGCAACTGTATGGTATCGGAAGACCATGATGCCTGCAAAGTGCAATGTTTGCATTTTCACAGGTCTGCAACAGCACAGCATTAGCTATCTCCAACTCAATATTGTTTACAAGGATAGGCAATTGGAAGAATAAAATAAATAAGAAGTAAGGTAATCAGACATTTATTTATAAACAATACCTCTACATAAGAATATATATCTTATTTTTTCAAAACATTGTTAAGTACTATTTCAGAATGTCCTTCTCGTTGATCCAGGGGTCGTCACATTTCAAGTGTCTGTACCACCTCAAGTACACATATCCATTACATCGTTTCAGCACCTTCTCCACCAAAAAATCAGGAAACTTCGTAGGCTGGATCTCCTCTGCATAAAAGCCTCGTCGGAATACCATAAACAGACCGAAGCAGGGAGTCGTCCTCGACATATTCGAGCTTCATTTGGTTGTAGAAAGAATAGTAGTATTATATTTGCGAACGAGTTTCAATAGTATGTCAAGCCACTTGTAGATTCCATTCGCCATTAAATGTCTTCACAATTTGGCTTTTAGAGCCCGGTGAATACGCTCGACGATGCTAGTTTTGAGTCCAGAGTACATGGAATAGTGATAAGGACATACCTTTTCATCAATGTACCTAAAGTAGCATTAAAATATGTTTTATCATCATAGGTGTGGAGATTTTTTGGTATGTGTCCTTCGCTCAACGCATCTGCTATGCCCTCAGTAATGTCATGTGCATTGTTCGACTTGATTAGTCAAGCCCAGACATACTTGGAAAATATGTATATAATGGTCAAAATGTAGTGGTGGCCTTTATTCGCATGAGCGAATTCTTTCATTTCGATCAATACGGATTGGAAATTATTGTCCAACCATTTCATGATGTACTTTCTCCGAGGATAATTCCTTCTGGCAAACTTGTTGAATTCCCTGGAAACTGCATATTTTGTTATCTTACGACTTAGCCATCTTCGGCATGTTTTTGATGATGTATATAATCTTCTTGGTGTGTGACCGGTTGCCCACAGACTGCAAAGTGACAGGTAGCAACAGTCTATCGATGAGTTCGTTCGGATCGTCCCAAAACACATTGTCTATCTTGAGTTTGGCATCGATCTTCTCCAGCAGCAAACCCGAGCCAATAGCTTCGAAAATTCGTAGAAACAGTCCCACGATAATACCGAATTTCGCATGTGTCGTGTCCTTAAATCGTTGGGTCGTGTGGTTATTGTTTGCGTAATGGACACGACTGGACTGTAGCAGGCAGAGGTAATTGTACGAATCCGATTAGGTGCAATGACCAGGTTGCCTACTAAACAAAAGTTCGCATATAACATGCGCAATTTTCCCATTGAGCTTGCCAAACTGCATTATATCTCTTGCCAAAACATCACTTACTTGTTCCCAAGAAACCATTTTCCATCATGGTGTCGCAAGCCTTAAATCTTGTCGCTGTTTCGATTGGAGTAGGAAGCTATGTAGTGCCAGAGCAGGGTGCCCACCTCGGGTCCTTGCTCTTGTGTTCGTTTCCATTCCTGTGTACATAGCAAATCAATCAGGGCTAGATCTTCATGCTAGTGAAGACCTCTTCTGATTCGGAAAGGTATTGACTCATTTTCCATCTATGCATCAGGGTCGGTCCTTCCACCTTGAATTCGTGTTTCATATCCAGCATCTTCCTGGCATTGTTGACCAATTTCGTCGAGATGGCTGGTTATTGGCTTGTATGCCTCTTTGCTTCGATTGTCGAGTGCCAGTCTGTTACTTTTCGCGAGTAGATACTTCGCGCGAATAGCTTCGATGGCCAGCTGCAGCTTAGTGGTCAGTTCGGTTAGGTCAGCCATAATTAATAGAATGGGAAAAATAGACACAACCACACATGTATATATTCATATTCACTCTCGAGTTAAGGAAAGTGAATTTTCGATCCTTTCCAGACACTCGCTGCATGCATCCAGCACATTCTTGTTATGCCTTGCAACATTGGTTTTGGCAGCCAGTTTGGACGTTAATGTATTTTAAAGAGACATCTATTCTTCCCATCTCTGTGCATTCGATACTTTGATCAGGTCTATTAAACATGCCTCCATAACCCTTATATGCTAGTCAATGGCCACCAAATCTTCGACCCCCTAATTTTACATGCTCTTGATCTTCTGGCCAATAAAAGACTGGCCCCTGCAAAAAGTGGTGAGGCGAGCGACCATTAGCTCATTCCCATCATCATCATCGGAGTATAGACCATGTCCGAACTTGGAAATTACATTGTCTTTCATGGTCGGCATCTTACTATAAACTGATCGAAGTCACATCTGTACCGTACCTTCCCTTCTGTACAGGCAAATCCTTATCGATCACCAATATGCTGTGTCCCTCGTTCCAGGACAAATTACACTTCTCCTTAAATTCTGCGAAGATCATGTCTGTATTTACATGGTCATCATATACCTGCTGCAAGTTCGTACTATATATGCGAAACAATATGAGGAAATTCACATTATCGTGTAGTAACTGTTTTAGCCATCGCGAATAAGTTTGGCTCAAGTACACACAGTCCACATTCGCATGCCCTCCCATACAAAAGTAATCCTAGATGCAAGTCTGCTTCTCACATGCCACATCGTCGTAAATAAACACCGAGTTTGGCAATGCTTCGCTCCGTGGCACAACGGCTTCGTTATTGCTGCAAGGGTAATGGCATCGGTCTTCCACAGTCTGAAGTTCACATGCCAGATGTTGGTATTTATCTTGTAAATTCTCGAAACAAAGACCATTCGGTTACTCCAAAAGACTGAGAAGCACATATGTCTTACTGCAACCCGATGGCCTGCAAGTCAGTCCTCTCATGGTATTGGGCAACAGCGTTTCATGATGTGCATCGCGTGAGGTTTTGAAATATTCCTCGGCGATGTGTACAGGAAGATTAACATCTTGCTTAATTATCTACATTTTACTGAAAAGGAAATGTATGAAGGTCAAGTATCAACTGATGTGCCCAAAAAACTGGTACACCTGCCTAATATCGTGAAGGCTCCCCCCTCCCTCACTCAGCATGCATAAGTGCCGCAAGACGACATGGTATGGACTCGACTAATGTCTGAAGGTATGCAGGAGACAAGTCACAACATGATTCCTGCAGAGCAATCCACAAATATAATCTCCGCCAATTTGAGAAAGGGTTGCACGTCTCTCACGTTTAATGATTCTCGTCAGCCTTCGTTTGTCCCGTTCTTTGACGATCTTTTTCCGCCCGCAGCGATGTCGAAGATGTGATGTTTTCCCGGATTCCCAATATTCACGGTACACTTGTGAAATGGTCGTACCCGAACATCCAAATGTGATCGCTACCTCGGAGATGCTATGACCCACCTCTCGTGCGCCGACTATAACACCATGTTCAAACTCAATTAAATCTTGATAACTTGCCATTGCAGAAGCAGTAACCGATCTAGCTGCCGACCGCATCGCATTACTCTGATTGGTTCCATACCTCTGTTTTTTGCATACGCACGCCTATACCAGTTTGTTTGGCTCTTCAGTGTATATCAGGTCGTGACACAGTAACATGTGATTACTCGTAGAAGAAAGATCAAATCTGGAAGAGGGATCGTCAATATACTGATCAATAATCTACCATTCGAACTGCATATTCCCATATACATGTTCCGCTGACGATAATCATATAGATTTCAGAACGGAAGAAATCACTTTGCTCTTGCACATTAAATTATGGGATTGAGTTTCGCGAGACAAACCATGCAATAAAGTCAAGTGCATCACCAAACCTGTGACTCTTCAGCTCGAGACACCCGCATGCTACCACATGTCAACAAGAAGTTTCTATGTAGTCTAGGGTTCAAATTTAACAGGCATGGAAGAAAACAACATATTGAATGTTACCCAGCATCCAGAATTCGATGCCAGAATCGACAAGTTTGAGCTGCATTGCTACCAGCTGTGTCTGACAGGCCTCTATGCCCTCGGGCATGAGGTTCAAATCCCGATACAGCATCATTATATTTACACTCTGCTTTCGCAATCATTCCTGCGCATCCGAGGTTTGCTCACGGAAGAGGACAATAACCACCCCACCACCATCGTGTTCGTTGGCAATGGTATACTACACCTTTTCGAGCCAGCAATATACGAACTGAACGCTGTAACTATTTACAAAACATGGGATGCGGGCATAAACACCATCATAAAAACTACCTCTTGATCTTTCCTAACATTCTCTGTGTGGTAAAATTTACAGGTTGGAGAATGGAAGATGGAAACAGAGTTCCCATCTTCGAAGAAGGCAAGTTCGAGGTTAGTGTGCCACTATCGATGCTACTTGATTTCACCGAAGATTATATAAATACAATAAGATGAGCCAAGCAATAATTTGTGTTAATGGTAGCCACCTCGAATCTCCAATCAGTGTTGCGAGCAGGAGAAAACCCACAGCCCATCGCTGTAACACTGACCAACGTGGAGTGGTTCGTTCCCCACATGACTCCGAGCACTCGCGAATGCACGAAGCTTCTGAACTACATCAAGAAAGAAAAAATCGTCGAAATAGCCTACAGGAGCTGTAGTTTAGTTACTTGCCCGGTCCGGTAATATGCCACGTGAAACGACTGGGTCGTGAAGACATATTCAAGCCTGAGAAAACCCATGTACTTCTAACTGGCATTTCAAACGAACAAGCAACACAACATCTCGGCAGACAAATCGACCTTTGATCACTGCAATGTCGAGAATGTAAAAATATTTTTCAATAGCGAAAGCTATTTGTATGTTGATTTTAACACCTACTTTGACCAAGAATGATTTTCATTGCAGTATTATCTGTATACTCTGTTTCGAGCCTCCTACTATGGGCGTGAGTCCTAACCCTTCCTGAGCACATAAATATTCTGTGAAACAGCACCATTGCTGGTCTTCGACACGTCCAAACAAAACGAGTGAGTTCAAAATGGTGTGGTGGATTGTCGTGTAGAAATTATTTCCAAGGGAAATGTGCCTGCGATCACTACTGCGTGCTGTTCAATTTTGCACGACAATGTAGTGAGCTACGACTGCTTCTCGGGGTTAGTGAACATGATGAGCTAAGAATATATAAACGGGATGATCACTGCTTCTATCCTGAGTTTGTATCAGGAGGTACTGTAATCTGCAAGGCTTCCAGAGCAAGAGCTACTTTGTGCGCAAGGAGATCGCAGTGACCTACGACGACGTTGGCATAATGTACACGTGCTCCTTCCGCCCCTCTTATTCGTGGAAACTGTTAAACGAGAAAAGCAATAAAACGAACAATTGGCTGACCAAGTACCATTACGGACTGAAGTGGGACGACGGCAAGATTCCGTACCTCCAAGTGGGAAATGTGCTGCGCGACTTATTGATGCAGTATCCAGAAGGACCGGATTATGTGGTTGAGCGGCTTGTGCAAAAAGTAGTTGAGATCATCAACATGCAGTTCAAGTATGCCTGCCCTTCGCTGCTCAAGCTGACGGAATTTTATGACGACCAGCAGCGACACATCTGCGACAGGTCTGAATGTGACTGGATATGCACATGGAGGAACGAACAGCTGCTGTGCAAATGGTGTGTCTCGTCCTTGGACCCTGAATCGACGAGTTACGAATAAACACAAAGTCAACCGAAATGAAAGAGAATTTTAGTTTTCGTGTGGTGGCACACCTGATCATCATCCGTATTAAATATAAGTGGGAACAATCAACGAGCTCGTTTAGTCGTCGCATAGAGGTCTGATCGTCACCATGACTCCATTCTGACCTACGAATATTTATGCAATTCCAAGCATGACTACAGTAGCATTGAACGCAGTTTCATCGCAGAAGATGGATACATTCGCTCCTATAGTGAGACCTGCTATGGCTGCATGCAGCGTTGGAATTTCGCACATAATCCAGTCGTCTACGAACCAATGTACTTTCAGTTGGAATTTCCGGGAGTATTGGCCTGCATCGTGTTCCACATGGTGCCGCAGACGCAGTTTCCCTGCACCATGGCCCAATTCATCGATCTCTTCTAGACGCCTGCTACCATCCACGTGACAGACTATGCTGTGGAGCTGCCCTAAGTGGATTACGAACCTTCCCAGCATCCCGGGCCTAAGAAGGATGTTTCCAGCCAAACGACCAGACATTGCCAAGTACAGCATCTGCGCCAGACACTCGTGATGGCAACCACCATGGATGTTTCTGTCTCGCGCTCGGGAAACGAACCTGCACCTACTTATCGTCGCTGCCCAACAATGTGTTATTCTGGAGCTGTGGATGCCGGACCCGCTATCGGCGGTTGTCCCACCATTGTCGAGGTGGAAGTCGTGGAGTATACTGTTAAACAAGCGCAAGATCTGCAGTGTGGCTATGATGAGGAGGATGACCAATCGAGAACCGATGGACATCACTATGATCCAGAGTCTTTTGAGATACTTTGCAGGAAGCTGGTGCCTACCATGATTCGAGAACTATTTAGCCATGCATGTAATAGTATTCTAAAGTAAAGAACTATACTATCTCTTTTTTTTTTAATTGTAAATTTGTTGTGTATTGTCTGTGTAATAAATAAATAGTTTTTGAAAAATATTTGTGTGTTTTATTTATTTCACCATTGCTAATTTCTTTTCAATATAATGAATTTACTTTTCTCTTAAATGAATTATTATTTGTAAAATTAATTTGCAATAAAATAAATTTATTTTCTTTTATATTAATTCTTAATGGTAAAGATTAACCAGTTTTATAAATATTTTAATTACTTCAATTTTATACAACCTATTGTAATAATTTTTATTGTGAAGAAAATGCATATATATTATAAACTAAACATTTAACCAAATACATTTTTTAAAATTGTTATTTACCATTATATTTATTTTACAACACACGAAATAATTTCTGCAAGTCATGTTCTTTAGTGTAGGTATATCTCTTCTCCATCTGAGGTAAGTCCACCACAATCTCCAGGTAGCCGTGCTCACATCCATCTAGATTTGGGGCGTAGTCGACCTCTTTCGTTCAGGCATTTCCCTCCCCCTTTAACATCCACATGGCATGAACATGTGCATAGTTCCCCAGACGTTTGAAGCAGGGACTACACCGTAAATTTTCTTGCACTTTTTTTTTGAGAAATTATATAATAATACTTAAATAAATCAACTTTAAATTTTTTTCATTTTCACCAATGCTGCGTGACCGTACTACGTAGGTTGGGTTGCAATGCCAGAAATGAAAGCAACCCACCTAAAAAGAGGACCTGGATAAGCCAACGATACATTTGATAGGTCGAGTATACTTCTTGCATGGGTTACAGCATGCCACCATTCAACTGCACCACCATTCATAAACAGCAGCACACCTGGCAAGATGAATATGGCTCTTGCGTTTGCTACAGAATGCTGGTGGAATTAAAAACATAATGGGAACAGTGCACAAGTATGTACAGCAGGACATATCGGTAACACGCCTGACAAGATAAGGATACCTCTTGCACGGGCTACACCACGCCACCACACAATCTAACATTATGTCAGTCAAAAGAAAATGGATAAACACAATTACTAGATGTGTGGATGGTTGTTATGGTATGGTATTTGTACAATAACTCTCCTGACAATACATCCTCTTGCATAGGCTACAGCTACTGTTTTGATTCCTTAATGGCATATTCTTGCATATGCATATTCTTGCATGGGCTACAACGTATCACTGCAGCTGATAGTGGGATATATTTACATATTGCCATCGTCGTTTCCATAAGGCTCTGTATTTATTCCATCCAGTAGTGTTATTCTCTTGTCATATATCCATGAAAATGCTAATTTACTTGTGAATTCTATGTAAATATCACGATGGTGCGACTTTATATTGTGAACTTTAATACACATTACTTGCTTTTGTGACCACACTCTCTTGTAATCTTTGAAAGTAATTTTTTTTTTTCAAGCCACTTTTATAGACTCCTTCGGCTTTCTTTGTTAACTTATGTACCCTTGTAGGTGTACATTTTGGCGTGCAGCCCCACAAAATCACACATGTCCTCCCTACCACAATTATATTTATTTTCCCAACAACCTTATTGATGGTAGGGGAAATAGCAAACATGAACTAGGGGTATGCACTGGTGTTAATCTCTGGCATGAAGTTCCGGTATGCAGCCATGTCCTGATATAAATCGTCGGTATTTATCTGATAAATGAAGTTGTCTGTGTACATGTAGGCCAGTTCAAAGTATCTCCATATTTCTGCCTCATAACATCATAATGAAATCTGTACATTAATGCTTTCGAAAGATATAATTCAACCTCGCCATTACATATCGGTATGTCAAATACTATTACTTCTTTTTCCATTTTTACCAGGGATACATTTTCTGTATATATTGTGCAGCACTCTAAATGTCGATTAGTTATAAGTCCCTTGGCTCTTCGTTCTAAGCTTTGCAATTCTAGAAGTCAAGTTGGACTCTTCTTGTTTTGAAACCTTTCAATGAAACAGAACAACTCTAACATCATTGCAATTATAGTTTCTCACTGTAATGCAAAATGTATAATATTCATGGTGATTGTGCTCCAATTTTTTCCCAAGAGCATGCAAAGTTTAGTTGAAATTGGTCTCATTGTTTCGTAAATATAGCATGCTATTCTAAAATGGTTATTTACGTGCTATTTTTATAATATGCACCTGATCCTCTCAAAACATAGCATATCAGTTTATATACCGTACCACAGTTGTACTTGTTTCCTAAATTTGGAAGGAGGTGGTTGATTATTTCCGAGATAAGGAAAAAATATTTACTTATTAGTGTGGCACTAACTTACAAAATGGGAGATTAAACCAGTTCTGGGTAGACAAATTTTATGGTTATAATAGATGCTGCAAGCAAACAAAGTTATGTTGAAATTTTTCACATTTTTCCAACGATAGAGCATACGGTAGTATTCTAAATGGTTTAAAGGTTTAGATAATATATTTGATGGCAAAAAGATATGAATGTATAAGACACTAGGCCACACCCACACTCTCACACTCCAAATAAATAACATTGTCTTCAAAGCCCCACGTACACAATAATAAAGTGTAGGGCCTTCTAGTTTTAAAACAATGAAGTATGAATGTTGATGCTTGAAATGAAAGTATTGATTCTAGAAGGCCCTAAACTTGTTTCCCAGAATTACCAAGTCGTTCTGATACAAAAGTTTATCGGCTCTTTGACAAAAATTATAGCACAGTCGCCATGAATCTAAATAATTGTGTATTACACTGGGAAATTGTAATTTTAATGCTATGTGAGTTGTTCTTCTTCATTGGAAGGTTTCAAAATTTGAATGCCTTAAACTAGTCCTCCTGACTAGACGTTCTAAACCGGCAAGACGTTCTAAATCGCAAGTTTATCTGTTCTTACATGAATATTTGAGCACAGTCGCCATGAAACTAATACATTTTGTAATAACTATGAAACCCTTATTACAATGCTGTGTGAGTTTTTCTATTTCATTTGGAAGGTCTCAAAACTAGAAGAACCTTAACTTGTCTTTCAGAATTGCCAAGCCGTTGTGAGTCGCAGATTTATCGGCTCTTACACGAAAACTGGAAAACAGTCGCCATGGTCTTGATATCTTTTTCATTACACTGAAAAACTGGTATTATTATGCCGTGTGAATTTTTCTATTGCAATGCAACATTTCAAAACTATAATACCCTTATATTGTTTCCTAGCACTGCCATGCTGTTCCAAGTCGTAAATTTATCGGCGCTTAGAAGGAAATTGCAGCACAGTATTCATGAATCTGATTCATGTTGTAGTACAAACGCAAGTGGTGATAAGATTGAAATGTAAATTCTTCGTCTTCATTTGAAGGTTATTATTTTAGGCGATCTGAAACTTGTCATGTAGAATTTCCATATTGTTTTGAATCAGAAGTTTATCTGTGATTAGACAAAAAGTTGAAAAAATTGCTACATGCAACTTTCCTACTTATTTTGATATGGTTATTTACTTCCTTCATGTATACATGTTGTCTCTGTGTTAAGAGCTCAATTGTTTGTTTTATTGACTGGTGCAGTTTTTTTTCGAATAGTTACTTTTTCGTGAGATCGGATATTACCATATACGCGCAGTGCCTCACCATTTTAAGCTGGAATTTGAAGCTAACTTCACCTCTGTGCGATGCAGCGGGCTACATCATTTTATAAATAGAGATTATGTCTATATAGCCCAATGAAATAAAAGGCTGAAATTACATAAAGTTAATAAAAAATTAGCTATTTTATGTATTTCCTTATTTGAAATATTACAATTGCTGCAATTGTATAGCAAAAAATTTGCATTTACCCCAACAAATTTTAAAATGTATTTTTGGCTAAATTACAATTACGAATAATTTTCAATGTGCCCCAGTTTCTTTACTATTGTAATTTTCTGAAATAAAAATCACTTGTAATTTTAAATAGGTATTGCGCAAAACTCAATATCGAAAAAAAACCTTCAAATATCGCAATAGCAGTACTTCCTTAACATCACATATAGCTAATATTGCGATAAATGATGTAGTATTCTATATGGTTGGAACATATCGCAGTTGCAATATTTCTATAGTGCTGTTTCTTGAGTGATATATCGTCATATTACACAGTCATGTTGGGCACTTATTGAAGTTTAGAACTTATAGTGCAATTGTCGTCCTGTCTAGATCAAGATCACAGCCTTGAGCCTACATGTGTTGAAATTCATATTGTGCTTACAATTTAATAATCAGTTGATATATTATGACTTGGCAGTGATTCATTACCTGTGAAAACTTAGCAGAAACATGATTTTATGGAAAGAGAAATAATCATTACATTTTCTGCGCAAACTAAATCAACTTATTTGTGTCCTGGTACAGGTAAAGTAGTATACTGTATGTAACAGCAGTTGGTGGGAATAAAAGATACAAATATTGTAAATATGGCAGTTTTCCAATACATTTTGGCAGCATTGGGTAAATTTGACAACATTTTGTAAGCTGTAAAATGGAATCTAACTTCAACTTTTGCTCTTCATATTTATTTATTATTGTGATAAAAAATTTTTAACATTGCCTCACCAAGACTACACAAAAATGTCTTATATTTTGTAAAAAGAAAGTTGATTGTATTTGAAATGAATAACTCAAGGAAGAATATGGTTTCATTTTTTCTTACTTTATGTTCTATGTGATATCATGCTCTTAGCTTCAAACAAGTACCCTACGCAAATACCTAAGATTTTATTTCATGATTTTTTGAAATTCAACACCTAAAATGGTGAAAGGGGTAAAATGCGTTTTTGAGGACTCCTTAATAGCTCGGTAACCCCTTACGATATTATTATGGAAATTGCTTTGAAAAACAACTTATACACCGAAAAACTAATTTCATGATTATTTTACAAATTGAAATCCCTAAATAAGTAAAAAGTTTGAATGTTTTTATCGGTAATATGTTACCTACATTACATCGTTTCCATGTCTTTACCAATCAAATTTACGTGTTTTGTGAAAACTTTTCAAACGAAGAGAGTGTGAAAAGAAATTAAAATTGTTTCTTATTGTAAAAACAAAGTTTCATTTCCCTTAGAGTTGCAGAAACAGTTTTCAGAACCAAGTAGTATCAATATTTAAATAGTAAGTGAATATATCTTGTTATGATATTTTTTTTGTGAGATTCTATATATGCGTTTACATCACATTTGTTACTGCGATTAATAACTGCATACGTAATTTTTGGTTAACAGCAAATTAATTATATATAGAGCCCACTTTAGCTTCGCAATAACCATGTTTTTGTGTTGCAACATTTAATTTCTTTCTCTCAGACTAAACTGTAAGAACTATAAACTTACGAATCACCTAGAGAACTTTACAAATCCCATGCTGTACAATGTGAGGCTTTTTTTTATGTTTTGTTTTTCAACACACCTTAGTTTTTATTTCTCACAATAATATTTCATGTAACTGAATATATATACCAGTGGCATTAACGTAGAAGAAAAAATCCGTTTATGCAATTTTTATTCCGTGGTTTTGAAGAGAATTGCCAATTGGCTTAAAATATTGCTATAGAAGAATATGCTACAAGGATGTGCTATTTCAACAATATAATAACATTATAAATCATGTACATAGTTTCCTTAAGGCTCCCGCATACCTGGCGCTCGAACCGCGTTACATAGTGTTAGAAATTCGCGTTTTCTTACGAAACTATTAACGTTTGTTCATTGTGCTTATCTACCAAAAGAATACCACCTTTAGTTGAGGGCTGTTGAGTTGTTTCAAGGAGTCGTGAAAGTTAGAAACATCATTTTGGAGTAGTCCAAAAAAGCTAAAGACGGCTTTTAAAAGGACTGTATCTCAAAATGAATGCGTCAAATACATATAAAGATACTCAAAGGCCCTGAAATTAACCTACCTTTATACTTTTCAGTAATAAAATAATAGGGGCACCGCTGAAAGTCAAATAGGTACACGTATTGCGACGAGAACACCGCATGCCAGTTCAGAGCCTTGCACTTTGTGGCTATGGAATTATATGATGCACAAGGCTGTGCCACCTTTATTGCTCCTGCGTTTCTTGGCCTCAAATGCTGAAACAGCTCCATGCAGGAGGAGCCTTAAGATGTTTGAAGGAGTATTCATACATACTTTCCTGGCACCTTGAGCCGGGAATTTACTCATATATTAACACCCTGCGAGTTCAGGCCTGAAGGGATGGTTACACTGTTCTGGCTACGTTTCCGATGCTGTGGGGGCATTAGGTGACAGGACAGGTCCCTGGGTGATAACATGGTTACTTATCTGCACATGTTGCATGGTAGTTGTTCTGGCAGATGAGATCTGGTGAGTTGGATGGCCCGGATACATTCTGGCAGTTGATGACGTCTGGTGAGCTGGATGACCCTGTTAAAGGCCCTCTTTGGTAGGCTTGTTGCACACAGCTAACTTCCTCTCGATGTGGCGCTCCTCACTGGAGCTCACCACTCGCGCCCATTATCAATGTAGGGTAGTAACTGACTGCTTACTACCCTACCATGTCCCAGCAAGGGCCCATATGTACGGGCCCCCACCCCGGCCCTCGGCGCAGGGTTGTACTGGACAATCCCACTAGCTAGACATGGCACTTCTCGTTGAAGTTCACCACTCGACTCGGCCTTCTCGGTGCATTGTAACTGACTTACTTGACTGACTGACTCGTGTCCCGGCGTGGTGAAACCACTCGGCCGATGTAACTCTCGTAACTGTCTCTGATTCTGCAATGTGTTCCATGTCTCGCGTCTCGCTTACCGATTTGGCGGACCCCTTAATGCCGCCACTTACTACCTGCTCATCCTGGGGTGGCGGTACCGAACTCCACGCCACCTGCTGCTCATTGCTACGGCTTTATTAGCGAACTGACGTGGCCGGAGGTCCGTTCTCCCCCAGCAATAGTACCTGTTGCACCGACTTACTCTCATGGTGCAGCTGACCTCTCTGTGCGGTGATAACGACTGACTGATCTCTGTCTGCGGTACTGATGAACTGTTGCCCTCTTCTCTAGTAAATTGGCTTATATCCTTTCTCGACTCCCTCCCTAAGTTCCTACACGAGTCTCTTGTTGGTGGAGGGGAAAGGGAGGAAGGCACAGTATAACTAACACTTCTTACACTCGCTATGGTTCTTGAAGGTTGGAGGGGGGAAAAATGGTGGTCTGCACCCTGAAACTTACCCTATCAGCTTATTCTTTGGCGTGTTTCAACTTCAGGTGGAATACGCCTGACTATCTCGTCATTTCTCAGCATTTACAAATTTCACTGGGCCTGCTAGGGGTGGAATTAGGAGGGTGGGAGGAGGCCTGCGTTGAAACGACACGAGTAAGGTCCTGGATGTGCTACATCATCTCGGCTTGACCTCGGTATGAGTAAATGGGCGACACATGGGGAAATCCCAACACAGTTTAAGCTGTTGGGGGGAGGAGGGTTAGTGACAGTGCCGCTCTACTTTCCTAAATACTCCACGCGTCAACTCCCCTCTCGTATTTTCGGCGCTGACACTCTCCATGCCAAAATTTATGTTTTCGGTATTTGGTTGCATCTCTGTAGAGCTTGCCTGTCTATGCTCGCACTGCCTTACCTCTGGCCAGGCTATCGCAACGTATTTCTCGCATGGCTTGTCCTGTGGACTGGGACAGCTGACTGTGCCCTCCCTCCCATCTCTTGGACTCTTTCTTCCTTCGTGGTTTTCTTATCTGGTAGCCTAGCTGTCGTCACTCCAGAGCATGCGCGTCCCTAATGTTAACAGGCGTGCCCCTGCCTGTAAAAATGGTCTAAAACTCCAGCTCTGCGGTTACGAACACAAGGCGTTTATTTACATGGTACATCTGGCTAATATTTTAAAACACTTCGCAGTTCTCATACACTGGAAATAAAAGCTAACGCCTTTCTAAGTTTATTGAGACGTTTTAAACACTTCTACATGTCTACTAGTCCACGGCGGCATTAGGGGTTGGTACAAAAAACTGACGGACTTTTACCTGCGTTCTATTTCTGCTGTGGACTGCATGTTACAGCACAGTGTAACTCCTGGGTACCTATTTGAGCTCGCAAAAATAAAATACACAGGGCGATACACTTCTCGGACATTCTTACCTTACAAAGCTTCTTACACGGTTACACACCTTTGTACAGGGTTACAATTTACAGGGTTACACAATTATACTAAATGACCTTTAGTGATCTATCCGGATCACTAGACTTCTACCTTTGTCGCTCTTCTGTGCTTCAGTCTCCTGGTAAGGCGGATACATTCTTGATGTATGCAAACAAAACAGTTGCTGTATGGCCTGTACATTTTGCATTTTGTATATTTTGCTGGCTGCCCAGCATTTATGTTTTGGTGACAGGTATTTATTTATTTTTAGGTCGGCGTATAGGCCGTACCGGTAAAAACTCTCTTATCTACTAGGCTGGCAAACTCTGTTCCTGAGTGCACACTAACATCTGGTGGCACTCTGCCGGTTTTTGACAAATGATCTGACGATAACACACAGAGAACAATGACTCATGGTACATTGTACTATTAGACGACTCACAGGTCTTGGAAGAACAAAAATAAGGCCCTTATATTTATCTCATCCTGCCTCTGATCCTTCTCCGACCGTCAAATGTCATCACACAACTCTCTCTGTAAAAAATCTTTTAATACCTTCTAACCCTGGCTGATGGCCTATATTGGTACCACGAAAATTAAATAAAATGACACTCAGTCACACTTAAGTGTGGCATCTACACGCCTTTCTGCAGATGGCCCAACTTCACAGGTCATACTGTAAACAGTTTGTCGCACTTGAATTGCGGTGCACTTAGGTTGGCTGGTCGGGTATTCTGCCCTAGTTGTCTCAGAGGGTGACATGGATAATCACTTACCCTCAGAGTCTGTTTCTTTCAGCTGGGTGTGGTTTCTTCTTGTGCCTCACACTGGGAACCTGGGTGAGTCTGGACAGCTAAGGTGAGGGTGTGAAGGCTGCTTCCCTTCTTCTCGTTCTCTTGACCCTCTGGACTGTTGTGTTCGTCCTGGGATTAGCTGCGGTCTCCTGTGTTCGTTTCTTGTCGGTGCTCCTCTCTTCGTCTGCTTTCTTCTCGCATGCTCTTGTTTTTCACTTCCGTCTTCGCTCTCGCCCATTTGTCCTCCTTCGCTCATACTTCTTGCTTCTCGCCCATTCTCCTTTACACTCATCTTCCAGCGCCTGTGTATTTTTGGCCTCGTTAATTGTGTCTCTGGCACATGGCCGCGTTATCTCTCCACCGGGTATGTATTAACTGAGATAACATGCTTCACTGGGCGTATTAAAGGAGATAGCGCATAGGGCTGTGTTTGCCTGGTGTCGTTTATTGCTGTTGCCTGTTATCTCTCTGCCTTGGGTTACTATCCCGTGACCTAGTGGCCTACTGCGGGTCATATCTTTCGTATTTCCCATTTCTGAGAATTTGTGGCCCGATAAGCGGCGCTCTGCTTCTCCTGCCTGGCTGCACGGTTATTCACAAGTCCACCTGCCTACTTCTCCCGTAATTGACATTGGACCTCCTTCAGGGCACTCATGACCTAATTTTCTAATCGGTCGGTGCGATTTTTCATTCCTGACCGCCTGACCTATCCCACGTTATTTCCTACTGTCTAGGGGAAATCACCTCGCATTTTCCCCGCATTTCCGCTCCTCACTACGTCATTGCACCTAATTTCTGCCTCACTTCTGTCCTCTCATGTTTGCTTGTCCACTCCTCGCTTCTCATGTCGCTACTTTCGTAATTCACCCCACTAGCACTTTCGTCAATCCTCCAATGGGAGTTGTTAGCCTACTTCTTCGCTAACCGCTCCTCGCTAAATGCCCTTCGTTCTTCCGCCTCGCTCTCTCGCTCGAACTCGATCCTACGCTCATCCTCGTCAATTCCTAGTTTATTGATCTCGGAATTTTGACTCATGGTGGTTAATTAATGCTGTATGTGGGCGCCATAAGGTTTTAAGCTACACAAAGATGTTGGTTCAGCCTGACTAGTTTGGTCATCTTGTACAGGTGAGAACCCTTTTCTCGTGTATATTTGATTAGGTCTCTATAGACTTATCTACGCCCCAAGTTAGGCGCCATTTTAACTTGGTACTACACCTCATCTGTGGTGTACAGAATGGTTCGTAAGCTTAGAATATAGGTGCCTTGAAGGATGAGGGTTTATCACACAATGGCTTCTTTACGACTCCTTACTTTTGAAAAGGTTTATTTAACATGAATTCGTTTACACATTCCTGGCACTGCTGCGGGACTTTATACATACTTTCCCAGCACCTTGAGCCGAGAATTTACTCATACATTAACACCCTGCGAGTTCAGGTCTGACGGGCTTGTTACACTGTTCTGGCTACATTTCCGATGCTGTGGAGACATTAGGTGACAGGACAGGTCCCTGAGTGATGATGTGGTTACTTATCTGCACATGTTGCATAGTAGTTGTTCCGGCAGTTGAGATCTGGTGAGTTTTATGGCCCGGATATTTTCCGGCAGTTGATGACGTCTGGTGAGCTGGATGGCCCTGTTAAATATCTCTGTGGTTAGCTTTTTGCATGCAGCTGGCTTCCTCTCGACATGGCGCTCCTCATTGTAGATCACCACTAGCTCCCGTTCTCGGTGTAGGGTAGTAACTGACTGCCTACTACCATACCAAGTGCCAGTGAGGGACCCCATGTGTGGGCCCCCACCCTGGCCCTCGGTGCAGGGTTGCACTAGACAATCCCACTAGCTCGACATGGCACTTCTCGTTGAAGTTCACCAATCTACTCGGCCTTCTTGGTGGCTGTTAACTGACTGACTAGTGACTGGTAACTGACTGACTTGACTGACTGACAGACTCGTGTCCTGGTATGGTGAAACTACTCGTCCGATGTAACTCTGGTGACTGTCTCTGATTCTGCCCTGCATTTCGCGTCTTGCGTCTTGCATCTCGATTTGGCTGACCCCTTAATGTCGCGACTTACTACCTGCGCATCCAGGGGTGGTGGTACCGAACTCCATGCCACCTGCTGTTCATTGCTTCGACTGTCTTTGCGAACTGATGTGGCCGGAGGTCCTATCTCCCCTGGCCATGGTACCTGTTGCACCGACTTACTCTATCGGCGAGGCTGACCTCTCTGTGCGGTGATAATGACTGACTGATCTCTCTCTGCGGTACTGACGATCTGACCTGCTGTTCTCTCGTAAATTGGTTTATTTCCTTTCTCGACTCCCTCCTTAAGTTCCTACACATATCTCTCTTGTTGGTGTTGGGGGAGGGAGGAAGGTGCAGTATAACGAACACTTCTTACATGCGCCATGGTTCTTGATCAGTGGGGGTNNNGAGTTGGTGGCCTGGACCCTGAAACTTACCCTATCAGCTTATTCTCTGGCATGTTTTCAACTTCAGGCGGAATATGCCTGACTATCTCGTCATTTCTCGGCTTTTACAAATTTCACTGGGCCTG
This sequence comes from Clitarchus hookeri, assembly GCA_002778355.1. Classification (NCBI taxonomy): domain Eukaryota; kingdom Metazoa; phylum Arthropoda; class Insecta; order Phasmatodea; family Phasmatidae; genus Clitarchus; species Clitarchus hookeri. The sequence continues at coordinate 115,791 of NQII01000289.1, read as the reverse complement.
CTAAGGGGAGGGAGGAGGAAGGTGGGAGGAGGCCTGAATTGCAGTGACACATGTAAGGGCCTGGACGTGCTACATCATCTCGACTTGCCCTAGGTATGTGTAAATGGGCGACGTGTACTGACATCCCTACACTGTTTAAGCTGGCGGGGGGAGGAGGGTTAGTCACAGTGCCGCTCTACTTTCCGAAATACTTAATGCAACATGGTATATATGTTTACATAATGCTGATATACCTTATTCCATCCAATAACTTTTTCGAATTTAAAGAGACGGCTACTCCCCATCTGTTTTGTCGTGACTGCATCTCACAAGGGCAGATCAACACGGCTGCTCGAAATTGAGCTCAACTAGCAACTGTAATCCTAGTTCTTAAGTGCAGTACCACTATCGTGTTGTACAAAGAGGTCCTTTGGTAAAGAAAAGAAGTAGCTGCTTCATTTAGTACACGCGGGTGAAGCCTCAGACAGGAAGGAAGTATACACGATGAGTATAAAAGAATACCCCAACATTAAAGGTCTATAATAAAAAAACTAAACAACCAATAAACTTTGATTGACCAATCAATTGAACCATGGAACTGTGAAGTTTGTTCACCATACATTCTTAAATGTTCAATGTGACCACCACGAGCGACCCGAACGACATTTACATGATAATCAAACTCGTTCCACACTCTTGTCAGCATGTCCAGTGTTACGGTTTGGATGGTGTCCGTAATTTTCGGTTTGAGGTCGTCAATGTTAGCCAGCATTGGTGGACGAAACACTTCATCCTTTATGTACCCCCATACACAAAAATTGCTCGAGGTAAGATCCGGGCTTCTTGGGGGCCAGTGATGAAGAGCCTGGTCACCAGTTTCTCCTTCAACAATCCATCGTTACGGCAACATCTCGTTCAGGTATCCGCGAACAGCTTGGCACTAATGAGGTGGCGCACCATAAAATAAACATCAGAGCGTCCCCTCCACATTGCCATCCAAACCGTAACTATGGACATGCTGACAAGAGCGTGGAACTAGTTTGATTACCGTGTAGATGTCGTTCGGGCCACTCATGGTGGTAACATGAACATTTATGAATGTATGGTAAACAAGCTTCACTGTTACATGGTTCATTTGATTGGTCAGTCAAGATTGTAGGTTGTTTGGTTTTGATATTATAGACCTTTAAATTTGGGGTATTATTTTATATTTAACAGGTATTATATACACAAGAAGTCACTTTGCCAACCAAAAATATTGCAACATTGTAGCACTGAAATTCTTAAATCTATTTATTTTTCAGTTTATTAATAAATTGCTAGTGCTTTTTAAATAATTTTTTTTGCTATTTCAGTGTTACATTGCTGACAAAATGCACAAAGTGAACATCTTTAAATAACCTAAAGTTGTATTTCTACCTTAGTATAGCGTGCATTAGGCACCATTATTTCCACAATTTAACTTTATTTGAATTTCTGGTGGTTTTAATAATTAGGTTTTGAACAAAAAATTTACTGTGAGTTGTTTGTGGATAATTGTGCACTCTGAAAGCCCTGCTTATTTCCGGTTTTTACTCTGTTATGTATATGTCCTCTAAGTTACATCATAGTGTAAATTTCACCTGATGTTTACATTGCCTACTCAAAAGACACTGCATTTACTTATTAAATATGTAAAAAGTAGCAAATGATTACCATTGTGCTGTACAATATAAATATGTACACATAAATTTTACTACACCAATGGGTGAAGATGATAGAAGATAGCATTAATTTGAGCAGGTTATAGCATTTCTTCTATGTTCTGTACCACCTATAAATGTTATAAACGAATGATATTGAAACAATTATTTTCTTATGAGAATATCAAATTGTCTTATGTAGTTAGGAACCGGCACCACAAAATAAAAATGTAATAGAATATTTCAGAACAAACCCTAGCTGATCAAGAGATATGATTAAGTACCAGTAGCAGTACCGTATTTAATAGAGAAGAAAAGCTTTCAATTTGAAAGTTTTACTACTCTTGGCATAAGCATTGTCCACCACGTGAACCCAAAACTATGGTAAGTTTTTAATAAGGGAATGTCGTTTCATTAATAATATCAACACTTTCATGTAGTTACTTTATTAGCATATGACTGATATATCTTCATATAAGCTTGTAGTAGAAGCACAGAGAAATAAAAAAAAAACGTCCACACAGAACTTTTCAGTATTACATCATGATAATGAAAACATTTTTATGTGTGACATTGTTTTGGTATATCGTTCAGAAGTATACTGCAAATATTAGGCATGAATTGTATTAACGTTTGATGCAGATTGAATTTCAGTACCTTGGAATATAAACCTCAGTGGACAAGTAACCTCAAAAATAACACCAAAAATTTAACAATATATACCTTAGATATATCGATGCATGCTAATAATACATTTTTACTTTATGCTTTGGTTTTTCTGCAGTTATAAAATGCAAGTTTTTAGGCGAAAAACTTTAGAAAATGATGTGTGTATTTCTCAAATACAGTAAAACGGTGTTTGATGTCCAGATTTACTGAAATCAACCCAAAATAATCTGTTAAATTATTATAAAATTGCATTTTCATGTAAAGTCACAGATTGTGGAAGTTATAGGTATTTGTTACTAGATAGAATGCTTGTAGCAATTTATAGGATCTGTAGAGTTAAAAATAATTTTTCATCATCTCTAATAATGGATTTAGTATAATTTTTGCCCTCCCTCCTCCCACACATTCCACTGTTTAAATATATATTAGGACTTTAAATCTTGTTTTCTACTCTTCCATAGGGTTGTGTGATTTACACTTTTCAATATTGTTTCGAAGCATATTGACCATGTATATATCAGTGTGATATATTACTCCCAGATGGGTGATGAATATTGAAGGATTTATAATGCATATTGCCAATGTCACATATTATAAACATGGCAATATGCAGCATAACACTATTAAACCATGTTGAGATATTTTCAAAATATTGTTTTGTGATTAATGTGTAGCCATATACCACAGCCCAAACCTTCCGAGATAACAACAACATGTGTTTTGTTTAAGTTTATAACTGAGATAGTTACAGAGTGCTGGAGCATGATTTTCATCTTCTCCCATGACACACCCAGCAAGTTGCCACTTCGTGTAAGAATTAATGAGTGAATTGATTGAATTATAAGAAGTAGTATGCTCTGTAGTTATTATGTGCTCATAGTTTTACCTTCATAGCTTCATAGCTTTACAAAAAAATTATTTCAGGGGTTAAGGAAAATAAGGATGTTGTAAGTAATTCAAAGTGATTTTAATTATTTGGTTTCAGTAGAATTCTACAAAATTTTGTTTACCCATAGTTGTAGGTAATTACAGAGATAACAGTAAAAACAGGTGTATTAAAATGTACACTGAAATTGTCTTGGTTATACCACACCTTACAATTTTATACAGTAATTATGGGTGTACAAATATTCGAAAATTCAAATAGTCGTGAATAGTAATTTACGAATTATTCGCATTTGAACTTCGAATATAATCATCAAACATTGCAAATAATTACCATTTCCACTTCAGCCGTTATTTTCTTGACATTACTTACATGTTTACTCATTTGAATTTGTTCATGTAAAGTTTTATTCCATAGTTATTAGATCTGGACTGTTACTAATGTTAACTAATGGATTTTATGAATTTTAGCCTTTAATGCAATGACAAATCAACGATCATTAGATCTGAGATAGGTATTTACATAAGTATGTAATTTACATTACTGAATAACTCGTTTAGAAACGTGATAAAAATAAAAATTATTAAGGAAAACCATTACACACACATTTATTTTCACTGTAGCATTTATAGAAGTAGGTCATAAGTAGTGTGAAATGGAGCATTCGAACACAGATTCTTGACAGGGACACAGGGACACTGGAATGCAAGAGCAGGAGGAATGCATTTGCAGGAGGTCGGCTATGTTGGCAACCATTTTAGCGGCCATTTTTCGGCCATTTTGGCGGCCATGTTTTCAGTCAGTATATTCTAAAACATACCATCCCATGGCGGCCATTTTGCCAGACAGTACAAGATGTTTGCAATGGCGGCAGCAATTTTGCCAGTCAGTATTAAAACATTTATTAAAAACAAATGTAAAATTTTAAAATTTGTTTTTATTATCGGCCACCATGTTTGAAGTCAGTTTAAGTTGTTTTCAATGGCACTGGCCATTTTGCCAGCAGGTAATTAAAAAAAATATTGAAAACTTATGTAAAATTGTATAATTTTTTTTTAAATTATCGGCAGCCATATTGGATGGTGCCACACCTCTGTAGCGGTGGTCATGTTGGCAGCCATGTTTGCAGTCAGGACATTGAGTTACTGCCGGCCATGTTTACATTCAGTACAAGTTGTTTTCAATGGCAGCTATTTTGCCAGCCAGTTTATTAAAAAAAGTATAATTTATTTTAAATGGTCAGCAGCCATATTGGATGCTGTGTCAACCCTGTCTCTTCGTCGTAATCCCTCTGTAGCGGCAGCCATGTTGGCACCACCACCACCACCCCTCTAGCCCTTAATTCGTGCGAGGCTGCGCACATTGAAGTGTGTGTTTGTTTAAACAGTACTTGATTAGCAACATTATTATAAATTAATTAATTGAAAGTATTAAAAAATTAATATGTGGTTTTTGTTGTGTTAGTTTCTTAGGTTTTGGAGATTAATATATTAAATTAAACACTTGCTATTATCTCAGCCCAGGTATTCAATTGAATTCTACAAACACACACAGAAAATAAGTATTTAAGAAAAAAAAGGATTGTTATTAATAAAAAAAGAAAAAAATCATGACACAAGCTTATTTTCGCCTTTTATTAAACGCAATACGTACACACATTGTATTTCGCAGTAAGCAATCTGATTTTAATGTCAACAGTAAAAAAACTTTTTTCTAATGAACCTCGTCACGGGTTACATTTAAAGTAAAAAAAACGTGACGTAGAATGAATACACACCATTTTCTAACGAACCTCGTCACACATCACACCACTGCTCTCAACGTCAGATATATTGTCGCTGGTAGACATAACACGCGAAAATAATGTCCAATAGTGTCAGTTCGAAAAGCATCTTCCCCGAGAACGCAAAAACTGAATACTAGCCAATGCAAGTGATGTATGTATGAGTACACCCAAATTACGCTAGTGTTCCCCTCTGAGAACAAAACATAATTTGGGATTAATTATAGGAGGGGGCAGCCATTATGGACTTCTGACGCTACAAAGACGGTCAGACACAGTTAAAAAAACTAATTATGATAAATGTGCCAGCGTGTTCTCACGCCACCGCGAAGGAGGCGGTCAGACGCCCCCCTGGCAGCAACTTGAGAGGTAATTGATGCCAATTATGAGTCACCACGACAGTGACATTTTAAGAACATCGTTAAAGGAGAATTGTGATAGATGTGGTGGCAGCCAGACTCCTAAACCTGTGAGTCACCGCCAGTGGCATTTAAGATTGTCGTTAAAGACGAATTATAACGTTTGGGTCACTGCTGTATGACAAACTTTATTGTGATTTACATTAGGCTGACACAAAAAAACCGGCAACTGTAAAGTCTTGAGTCACCAGCATGCGCTAAATGATTTAATTTACGTTAATTTACAGTTCGCTCGCCAAATACGATACTTGCAGTCTGAGTCACACAGCAATCCATTTAAATTACGTTAATATGCGAGCATCTCCAAAGGCCTGCACCTGCTACATCTTGAGTCAGCACCACTCGCTAGTGGATGTCAATTATAGTAATATACAGGTCGCGGCGCGCCCCAAAAGACGCCTTGGCGTCTTTAGTCATCAGCAAGCGGTAATTGATTTAATTTACGGGTGTCTCCAAAACCTGCACCACCGCTAGTTTTCGGGGAGGGTGCAGGAGGGCGATATATTAAAATTAATTCCCCATCATTTCTAACTTGCACGTCCGGGCAAAATCAGTCAGATGCTGGTAAAACAAGCAATCCCCTGTACGTTCCAAAGAAAAAGCCGTACACCACAGACCTATTGTACTTTCGCTAAAAAAATTATAACATGTTAATAATTTAGATATATAGATATGAGTAGCAGTATAATGGAAGTTGTCACACAGGAAACTAGGCTGCCAGTACATATTAGTATCATTGACAAGGCAGTGGAAACTGGCCCATTTAAATCGAGGAATGCAAAACTATTGCCAGGAACAGTTCGCGCAATTATATGTGGTCCTTCAAATTATGGGAAGACTTGCATTGTCCTGAGTTTGTTAGAAGAAGAAAATGGCATATGGTTCGAGAATGTATACCTCTATTCGAAATCACTCCACCAGTCGAAGTATTTGTGTCTAGCAAAAATTCTGCAAGGTGTTGTGGGACTGAAATATTTCCCCTTTAGTGAAAATGAATCAGTGATAAAGCCATATGAAGCATTACCGAACTCTGAGTTTATTTTTGACGATGTGGCAGTATAGACGACATATGGCTGTAGATGTCTTATTATTTGTGTCAAACATACTCGCGCATGCCGAAGCAGCTTTTACATGACAATGCCAATTTCCTGGCCATATTTTGTATGGACGACATGAACTTACGCCTCATACACTCGGACCATGTAAATAGCGATATGCTATTTCACAGCTTTAAAGAAATGTATGCGCATTGCTGGAGAGATGCGTACGATTTCCTAGTAATTGCGAAAGATTTTCCAATCGATAAAGGGAGGTACCGCAAAGCATTCGATCAGTTTATTATTAGCCATCAGTGAAGTATGAGTTACTCTGTATCCAAATTTGTGCATAGAGGCCTGAAATGCTGCACCGGATAGCTGCATAATGTCCACCAACGATGGGAATTGCAGTTTTGGGGGTAAGCGGGCCAAGAACCTTGGAATTCCCATGCATGATGAGGACGCCATTAACGTATACTTTGTGCGAAGTGTTACATCTGATGTGCTGCAACCGGTGCTAGCACTGCAAACAAATATTGAGATGCATTTACACACATTAGTGACAGGTAGGACACGAATTAATGCTGTAGAAACAGTGCTGAGCGGTATGGGAGAGCAAGTAGCTATCACAGTACACACCGATATGTTGCGCGAATTAGGCACATTGTCCAGTGACGTTAAGAAATTGTCTGTGTTGGGCGGGAAACTCACTACAGTGGAAAACAGACTTTACGATACTAATATATTGATCGCGAACATGGATGTCCACCTCGGATCATTAATTGAAAATGTATCACACATCATGGCTGTTACTAGCGGAGACATACTCGCAGCAGTGGAAGGCAGGCTGCCTGGTAATACGAACATACTGTCTACCCAAATGGAGGCCCAGCTACACAAAATATCTGAAGATCTGTTGAAACTAAACACATCAGGAGGTAGAATATCTGCTGTGGAGAATAAAATCGCTAATATGGGAGAGCAGATCTGTGCTGGAGTGCTAGCAGGCCTCACAGTCACAGCATTGCTAGACACTTACCTCAAGTTGGAGAGCACCCGAAAAAAAATTTAATCGAATTTAGTAGCCATGGAGGGCCGCATGTTCGCCAATACAAATGCACTCTTTACCAAGCTGGATGCCCAGCTTGACAAAGTAACTGATAAAGTTCAGAAAATCGATGCGGTAGGCAGCACTGGTTCAGCCACGGAGAAAAAATTTACAGATGTGGGTCTCAAGTGGACGGTCTCAGCGCTAAACTCGTCAGCCATATTAATGACAAGACAGCGCTGGACACATTAACCGCTAAGGTAGAATCGAACTTCAGCGCAGTTAGTATGTTGGCTGTTACTGTGACGAAACATTTTCAGACATTCTCAAAAAACATGCGAAGCATAGTGGCTAGTAAACTGCCCACAGTGGAAGCACAACTTACCAATCTAGGCGACCATGTCGATTACAGATTACTTACAACACTTGCGTCAACATTGAATGATAATTTACGCATAACAAACGAGAGTGCTGCCAAGCTGGCTGCTATGAATGCCAAGCTCACTTCAGTTCAAACAGAACTCGAACAAAATTTGGTTAAGGGTTTTGCAAATATCTCCACGAAACTTTCCGAATAAGTAAATACGCTTGGCAAAAGTGTTGCTGTGCTACATACGCAGCAAGGGAGCATAGCTGGCTTGGAGAATAAACTTAGTGCTATATTTGAGGGAATGACAAATAAACAAGTTATGAGCATTCTAGAAGAACTAGATAGCTGTAACAACAGTTTGATTAGAGGCATGTTGGATATTGAGGAACTAAAACGCCATATAATTATCCGCCATTTAAATTATATTTGTACAGACAATGATAAATAGATGCATTGCAGCCACATACATACTGCAATTCTAAAACAACTCAATATTTTCGAAGATAAAATTGTCAATGCAAATGCATGCAGGGCAATTATTTAATATTAAGTACACACACATTACGCTAATAATGCCAGTATTATGTCTGCGGCAGCCGAGGATTTGACTCGCGTCATCGCAAGAGTGCGAGGGAAGTATTTGAAAGCTAAACTAGCACATATCGAAAGGGACGCAGTGTTGGAACATGCATTTCGGCCAATCACATCTCGACTGGACGCGTTAAATAATGAAACAGATATTCTCCCTGACATGAAGACTGAACCCGAATTAAAGCCAATAGCAGACAAAGTTTCGTTGGATGAATCAAAACCTAAAGAAAGGGCTACTGGACGTAATTACTTTACTTCATTCACTTGATGTTTTATTGATAGCGTTTATGGTGTTTACAGAAAGAATAAAAAATGTTTTCTGGGAAATAAAGAGATATTTTTCCTACCCAATGATTATGTACATATCTATAACGAATTTATTCATGCTTCTCTCGGCTTGTACGAACTACTATTTAAGCGCATACCAGGGGAATTCTCTTGTGAGGTGCTTAATCAATATAAAAATTTTTTCCATATTACAAGCACGCACTCAACCAATAACAATAGAAATGCTGCCACATATAAAGACGAAACACATCCTAAATTCGACATTGTATGAGAACTGTTTCCGGATGTCGGCTTAGCTAGCGGCTTGGGGCTGAAGTTTATAATCTCTGTCAGTCCGAGATGTTTATTGGAACGATATCAACGAATTGGTCGCGTGCCTAAAGTTTCTCTTCGCATCGGAGCAGGCGGGAAATAATTCACACACCAATGTGATCGTGAATATTGTAGAAGAACTGCTCGAAGGGGGTTACATATATATATACTGAAAGAATTATGTCTCATGAGGCTATAGCCACTGAAATACACAAACCAATGCGGAAAATTTTTAGCAGAAGACAAGTACAACTGTTTGAAATTCGTGACCTGCATCAGGCAGATTTGGTTGAAATGATACCTTATGCTTCTGATAATAAAGGTTTCAGGTTCATGTTAACAGTTATTGACTGTTACATTAAATTCGCGTGGGCCGTACCTGTCAGAGGGAAAACGGGTGAAGATGTAGCCAAAGCTATGACTGTAGTTTGGCCGATAAGGGCTCACCCAAAAATTTACAAACGGACTTAGGTAAGGAATTCTATAATAAACCATTCCAAGCACTAATGCAACATAAATATAGTAATCATTATAGTTCATTTAGCGAAAGAAAAGGCCTCAATTATGGAGCAATTGTGGCGCGAATTTTCAGCATGAGGAAGTTATACCTGGCAGGATATTCTACACCGATTAATTAAGAATTACAATACTAGGAAACATAGAACAATTTGTATGCATCCTGTGGATGTAAAAGAATTCGCTGATATCAACAGTGTTTAGGAATAAAAAATATCTGGATTCAAGTATGCAGAAAGCTAAAGTAGGCGATTGTGTGCGCATTTCACTTCTTACAAATGTTTTCTCTAAATGTTACGATCCGAATTGGACTCTGGAAATATTCCGTGTTGCAAAGATCCGGCATTACAAACCGCGAACATATGTACTCGAAGATTTAATTGGTGAGGAGATAAAAGGTTCTTTTTACCAGCAGGAAATGATACCTACTAAATATCCACACACTCATTAGGTCGAGAAAGTACTTCTTACTAAGAATAATAATAATATTGTGCTTGTAAAATGGCTAGGTTTTGATCAGCATTACAACTCATGGATACCTTTAGGCGATCTCCGATAAAAAAAAAAGCCCCTGCAGACAAGGCCTTAATTTGGTTGGCGCGGGTCAGACAAAGCAAAGGGGTGATCTCTCGGTGGGTTGCGAATGGCGCTCGCAGCTGCCACTTGCCATGAGGGGCGAGACCTCATATCTCAGAGTAAGGGAGTGAGGGGGCACTGCTGAAAGCGCGATGGCATATGGCGTTGGTAGTTACCCGAGGGGGAGAGAGAGAACTGGCTGGCTCCCTCTCACAACGAAAGATCTCTTATGGTACACAGGTTATTATTATATTATTATTATAAAACAGGTGCATTAAAGAAAGTAACTGCCAGTGTCACATTATGCGCTGTAGAAAAAGGATCGCCTGGAAAGGGACTGGTATTTTTAATGTAATAATAAACAGGCTTCCTTTCGAAGCCCACATAACTTTCTACGATTTTTGTGGTCCTGGAACACGATTAGCAGGCAGACTCCAACGTGGGGATGCGCCTATAAATACACTTGATGCGGCCTGTAAGGAGAACGATATTTCGTACTCTGAGAGTGATAATTTGGCTGATAGACAAGCAGCTGACACAATCCTTGTGAATAAGGCCAAGACTATAGTTAAAACACCAAACACGAAATTCGGCGAGCGATTAACTGCGTGGACAGTAGGAAAAATAATGAAGGCGAAAGTTAAACGCAGTATAGGAATCAGACTTAGATGCTGTAAGGTTAAGAAGAACAGGCGTAGAAAAGTTAAGCGCTGAGGTATACTTCCATTTTTGCTGCCTGCAATAGGACTTTTGGGATCGCTAATAGGTAGAGCTAGCGGGATAACACAATCTATGAAAAGTGCTAAAGATGGAAATAAACAATAAGCAGAACGATTCCGACATTATAAGAAGATAAAAATTCTAGCTGCTGCATAAAAAAAGCATGGGAAAAGGTCTATTCACCAAGCCGTATCGCGGCGGCGGCAGGTGACAACGAAAGTCCTAAGGGCACTTCCCGACTGGCCGCTGACAAACATTGATTTGCGTAAATTTTCGCGGAATTAAAAATACTTAATTTCCATGGAGTGTTTATGCGAGATACACTTCCACAGCGGCCTAAAAAATTAGAATGTGGCATAGTAAATTTAGGTACGAGTTCGGGGTCAGGCACACACTGGAGTGCTTATAGAAAAGATAGAAACAGAGTTGAATATTATGACAGCTTCGGCAACTTAAGGGCTCCACCAGAACTGTAAAAATATTTTAAAGGTAGTAGAATTTATTATAACCACTAGAGAGAACAGCACCCACAGGACTGGAATTGCGGCCATTTATGCCTACATTATTTAATATCTACACAATAATACTAAGGGGGCATCCATAAATAACGTGAGGCGTTTAGGGGGGATGGGGTCAAGCCAAATCTCACCCAATCTCACATTAGGAAGAGGGGCGGGAGGGGGTCTCAGCAAATATCACGTAATTTTTTTTTCTGCAAGGAACAGTCTAAAATTGCGAGAAAAGTTAGTTAATTAAGTAAAATATGTTTCTCCACTAAAATACGGCTAAATCCTAATGCACAATGATAATTATCGCAGTTATGCGAACGCCAAATACTAGCACAGTAGTACCGCGATTGTTAAGCCGCCACCGACCAGCCAAACGCTCGACTCGGCATGCGATACATTACGATACGATATATCGATACAAAATATTTTTTTTGGAATCCCTAGAGCATACCAGCTAAGTGGCAGCGCGCACGGACAGGTCCCGACCTGCTGTATTTACATCCGTAAGTGTTTTGTTAGTCGACGGCTCAGTCAATGCTGTCACTCATTCAAAATTACTTTATACCATAATTATTACAATGCATAAGTTAAAAGACATGTCTACAAGACGAAGAAGTGCTGCCAGGAATAAGTGACAAAGTTATGGAAGGCAGCGAAACAGAGGTTCCCGAAAAAGGAAGGTTTAGTGCTACACGTTGAGCAGGAGATCGAACAACTCCTCAGAGAAGCGGCGGAGAGAAAGGCCCGGACTACTCTGACATTCCTTACTAAGGTAGGCTAAACACCTTCTTTTCTATTTTATACACAAGACAATGTGAAAAAAATGGATTGTTTTATTTATCACGAATTCAATGAAGAGTGCTATTAATTGTTTTAACGATACATTTGCCTCAAACAAAATTATTAAAACAAACTATCTTCTTAATTTGTCAGTCTCATGTCTTCATCGCGATGTTTTGATTACAGGGAAACACTAAGACCTCCAACGGTGCTTCGGCTGAGGCGAGCGCTCAGAGTGCTGAAAACGTGGAGTGCGCAGGTCAGGATGGTACGAGCGCTCAGAATGTTCAAAATGCTGAATCCGCGAATCAGGATGGGACTACTGACCAGCAGCCAAGGGATCGAGATGTTGACGACGATCCTCAACCAGCGGGTTAGTATTCGCCTCCCTTCGTATGCGCGATGTTTTCTTCCTTTTTTCTCTGTTTAAATCAAAATGTTCTTCGCTCCACAGGTGCTTCGAAACGCAAAACTCAGCCTCTCGTGATCAGCGACGATGAGTATGAAATCACGTCAAACTCCTCACCATCCGCTGTGCGTCCCACTCCGGCACAAGACATTATGAAGGGAACGATTGCTAAACTGCGTGTGGAGCTGGATTTGACGGAAAGGCGTAAAGGGTCTCTCATAGCTGACGGCACTGAACACGAGAAAGCACGTAACTTGCGGCAGGGAATCGATGATTGTGAAAAGAAGCTGAAGCTTAAAGAAAAACAGAGAGTGTACTCTATGAAGCACAGGGAAAATAAACGGCAAAAAATAATTGAATTGTGTTTTAAGAATCCCGATGCGGCGAAGTCGTTGACGCCTCGTGCTGGCCCTGGACTTCCCCGTTTAGAAAAAGAGCAGCCTGAATTACTGAAAGCAATAGTTGATTTAGCTATGTTTGGTGCATCTGCTGAGGAGCGGCATCGCTGTGAGATAGTTCGCACTGTCCATGCGCTTTCAGAGATCACTAATAAATTAATTGAGCTGGGGTTCAATGTCTCCAGACGAGCTACTTATATTCGACTGCTGCCTAGACGGGCAGATACACGTAAGTCTAAGCGCCACGTAGTGACTGTTCCGGTGAAGCTGAGCCATCCTGAAGCTGACCATCACAAAGCACACCAAGGCAAATACTTTTGTGTGACCTCCATAAGATCTCTGGATACAGTAGCCTCAGTACTTGGCTCTCACTCCGTGACTTTTTTTATCTCAGGATGATAAAGCCCATGTTCCCATAGAACTCACAGTGGCAAACAAGCAGGCACCCTTGCTAATGCACGTTGAATACAAAGTGTCGCTGCCAGATCACGACTTTGTGATTGCTTCAAGGCACAAATTGATTTCGAGCGTGTATGCTCTTTGTGAAGTGAATCCCAATGAGATGGGTCGACCAGAAGCCGTCTCATACAGTGGATCAACTTATATAGCAATCCGAAGTGGCAAGCACTCTTCGTCAACTGCAACTAGTCACACTCAAGATTTGGACACTCTTTTTAACCCCTGATCCTTTTTACAACTTTATGAAAAACTGCGACAGCGAAGTTAAGCCTGTCCTTATCATTTCGAGTGATGGCGGTCCCGACGAGAACCCACGTTATCGCAAAGTGATCGCACATGCTATAGAGCATTTAAAAAATATGATCTGGACGCAATATTTATTGCGACTAATGCCTCTGGCAGAAGTGCTTTCAACAGAGCAGAGAGGCANATTTCGAGTGATGGCGGTCCCGACGAGAACCCACGTTATCGCAAAGTGATCGCACATGCTATAGAGCATTTAAAAAAATATGATCTGGACGCAATATTTATTGCGACTAATGCCTCTGGCAGAAGTGCTTTCAACAGAGCAGAGAGGCCNGACTCTTTTGGGACACATCTTGACTCCTGCGGCAGAACAGTAGACGTTAGTCTGGAAAAGGATAATTTCAAAAAGGCAGGGGAAATTTTGGCTGAAATATGGTCTGCAGTGTGCATTGACGGACACGAAGTCGTTGCTAAGTACATAGACTCGAATAATGAAACTTCTAGCATCCCAGACCTTCCAGCCGAAGAATGGTACACCGAGCATGTTAGAGAGAGCCAATATTTACTTCAGGTACGCGGCAATTTGTTCACATTAAAAAATGTATTGTTTTCTTTTCGTATGAATATTCACAGGAGTTTACCTTATATTTTGACCACGACTTTATGCGTGCTCTTTTATATTTTTCTGAAATTTTTGAACGAGCGTGAGCACTAACGAATGTATTTTCATTTAGAGTTAAAAATAATGAATTCCTTTTAATTATTGCTTCAGGTTGTGCAATGCGATGATCGGGACTGCTGTAGCCCACGCCGGAGTGCTCTACATAGGATTCTTTACGACCGTTTTCTGCCACCTCCATGCCCTATCAATGAGTTACATGGGCATCCGACTGTCCCGGTCCCTGAAGAGCATGACGGATGGTCGTTCGCTCTCTTCTTGATTCGCCACTGCCTACCGATTCAACCTTTGCACGCCTTTATCAGCATGCCCTACGCCCTCTATTGCCCAAGTGTACATGGTGATCTAGAAAAGAGATGCTGCAGTACGTGCGGTATTCACTTTTCGTCTATCATAAGAGCTGCGGAGCATCGGCGTGCAGTCCACAGTGCACTAGCTGCAACAGCGCGCGAAGTACGACCCTCAAGAATTGTCACACGTCGAGCCACAGAGCTTCTATGTGCAAGCGACAACGGTTTAGAGTTTTAGAGTGGCTAAATCAGAGAGAGGTTGAAGGAGCAGATTATTTTATTGAAAACCACATGGACATGTTAGTTCCAATAGTAACTCTTGAGACCGCACATGAGTCCCCGTGGCCAGAATTAGAATAAATATTCTTTAACAAATTCATGTAGTTTCTACTTAAGTATTGTATTGTATGATTTTCTCACTGTGATTCTAGACTACATAATTAGAAATCATAAATAATAGTCTTAACTAGTCTTAAATAAAAATAATTAAGCAAATTATGTTTTTTTTTATAAATCAATCACGGATTAAGGTATTTACACAAAAAATACGAATTTTGAAAAATCTCACGTTTCTTAAGAGGGGGGAGGGGGTCGAGAAAAATATCACATCTCACCAAGTGAGGAGGGGGTTCGAAAAATCATCAAAATCGCCTCACATAATTTATGGACGCTCCCTTTCGAGAAGGAATTTACAAATTAATGAATAATGCAACGTACATCAAACTTTTGGAAAATAAGTGCAAACGACAGCGTATGGAACTCGTGTGTAGGGAAGTTCGGGAGAGGAAGCTCATCGCAAAACCTGCGTTTAGATGCAGGACTGTTTACGATGAGTCATTGTCCCTAGCCAAATTATGCGAAGAGAGCATTGTGTTTGACAAGCCCATATACGCTGGGTTTGCCGTACTCGACCTGTCAAAGACATTTATGTACAAGTTTTGCTACGATGTAATGCGAGCGCGGTATGGGGATGGGGTAAACCTCCTTTACATCGATACTGATAGCTTTGTAATGGAGATTGCCAGCCCTGACTTCTACAGTGAACTCGCCATTAACCCGACGCTCATCTCGGAGTTTGACACCAGCGCCTACCCGACCACTCATCTTTGTTACTCACCTACCAATTCTAAGGTGATTGGGAAGTTCAAGGATGAATGTGCGGGTGACGAAATGGTTGAGTTTGTCGGATTGAGGGCGAAAATGTATGCATACTGCTGCCTGAATATGGTAGTGAAACGCGCGAAGGGGATTCAAGGGTGCATAGTTGACAAGACGATAAAGTTCGGCGATTATCGGCGCATCCTTTCGGCCCAGCGCAGCCTGAGAGTACAGGTCGCAGGTATTAGGCCGTACCATCACACATTATATACAGAGAAATCAACCAAACTGGCTCTTTCGTGGATGGACGATAAGCGGAAAGTCCTGGATTATGGCATACATACCATCCCCTATGACTATCAGGCCTAATAAGAAAAACAGCTCTGTGTTGGCAGAAAGAGTGCTTATTCCCTCGGCATGTATTGTAGCACATACAGNAGGCCTAATAAGAAAAACAGCTCTGTGTTGGCAGAAAGAGTGCTTATTCCCTCGGCATGTATTGTAGCACATACAGGCGTCTTCGTATTCCGCCTGTCAGGTGCATAGTCGAGGGGTTTTGGTAGTCATATTTCTCGATAAGCATGCTTTAGCATATGCAAATGTGTTACAGGCTTGTCAGGTATGCTGGCTGATAGTCTACTGTAGCTCGTTCTAGAGGCAAGTTCCTAACATTGTCAGGTAGATTATTGGTTTTTATTCCTGCAGTATACTGGAGCAAATGCAAGCCTNAAGAGGCAAGTTCCTAACATTGTCAGGTAGATTATTGGTTTTTATTCCTGCAGTATACTGGAGCAAATGCAAGCCTGGAGGGCTTGTCAGGTATACAAACATTGGCCTGCACAGTATGATTCAGCGTACTATAGCTCATGCAAGCGTTACAATATTCGACTGGCCAGGTATACTGGGTGGTATCATGTAAGTAGTCTTGCCATGCATGTTACCAACATGTCCTGTACATGTTTTTTTTTACTGAGGTATACTGGTGCACACGCAAGTAGTAGTCTTGCCAGGTATACCATTCATGCGTTCCCTTTTTTCCACAAATGCTAATAGCTGTACGTTTTTAGTGCATATTGAGTATATTCCTTTTGTATGTTTCAATTACCCCCTCTTTATTCATGTGTAGAGTCACAGTCGGCAAAACGCTAGTCAAGCTTATGAGTTAGATTATAGCATTCTTCTTTCACATGTGTATGGTTTCCACCCATACTACAATTGAAATAGTCATATTAGTGTTAATTTAACTGTTCCCTGCACCCTCAATCGCATTGTGTGTGTTGGCATCACACCCGTGCCGCCGCTATCATACTGTAGTGTCCCATCTGTATGTTTTTTTTCCCCCGTCGACGAAGCGCTCGCAACCTACCTGTTCGCTATATCTATGATGTTACCAATTTATATATATTTATATATATGTATTGATAGTGTTGTAGAAATAGCGTACTGCAGGATCCAAGTCATGCAGATGGTAAATAGGAGGACGGGGTCCGTCTGCAGGTTTATGTCATGCAGATGGAGGGACGGGGGTGGCACCTTACATTTTTTTATGTGCCAAGTTTATTAACATTCATTTTTTTTTATATTCACTTATGGCAGATATTAAATCAGCATGATTAATTTTCCAATTTGTTATACTCTCGACATTAAAATCAGATTGCTTACTGCGAAATACAATGTGTGTACATATTGTGTTTAATAAAAGGCGTAAATAAGCGTGTGTCATGCTTTTGATTCCTTTTCCTTAAAAAACAATCCTTAATTTTTTTCGTAAATACTTATTTACTGTGTGTGCGTGTGTGTGTGTGTAGAGTTCAATTGAATACCAGGGCNCCTTAATTTTTTTCGTAAATACTTATTTACTGTGTGTGCGTGTGTGTGTGTGTAGAGTTCAATTGAATACCAGGGCAGAGATAATTGCAAGTGTTAAATTTGAAATATTCATCTTCAATGCCTAAGAAACTAACATAACAACAAAAACAAAAACATACCTGGGTTTGTGATAATTGCAAGTGTTTATTTTGGAATATTCATCTTCAACACCTAAGAAACTAACACAACAAAACCACATATAAATTTTTTAATACTTTCAATTAATAAATTTATAATTTCGCTGCTAATCAAGTACTTTTTAAACAAACANAACATATAAATTTTTTAATACTTTCAATTAATAAATTTATAATTTCGCTGCTAATCAAGTACTTTTTAAACAAACACACACTTCCATGTGCGCGACCTCGCAAGATTTAATGGTTAGAGATGTGGTGGTGCCAACATGGCTGCCGCTACAGAGGGGTTACGACGAAGAGACAGGGGTGACACAGCATCCAATATGGCTGCTGATAATTTTAAAAAAATTTCACTTTTTTTTAATTAACTGGCTGGCAAAATAGCTGCTATTGAAAACAACTTCTACTGACTGCAAACATGGTTGCCAACATGACCGCTACTGCTGCTTCTGAGGTGGTGGTGTCAACATGGCCACCACTACGGAGGGGTAGCACCATCCAATATGGCTGCCAATAATTTAAAAAAAAATTATACTTATTTTACATAAGTTTTATACACATTTTTTATTTACCGGCTGGCAAAATGGCCGCCATTAAAAACAACTTGTACTGACTGCAAACATAGTCGCCGAGAATTAAAAAAAATTATAAAATGTTACATTAGTTTTTTTAATTTACTGGCTGGCAAAATGGCCGCTGCCATTGAAAACAATTTGTTCTGGATGGCAAAATTACCACAATTGAAAACAACTTGTACTAACTGCAATCATGGCTGCCAATAATTGAAAAAAAAATTTAATAACATTTTCCTAAAGTTTTACACACATTTTTTAATTTACTGGCTGGCAAAATTACAGCCATGTTATTGCATGTCTCATCCAATATGGCTGTCGCCGATAATTTTAAAAAATGTAATAACATTTTCTTTAAGTTTTAAATATTTTTTTATTTACTGGCTGGCAAAATGGCCGCCGTGGGATAGTATGTTCTAGAATGTACTGGCTGCAAACATGGCTGCCAAAATGACCGCCAAAATGGTCGCCAACATGGCCGGCCTCCTGCAAATGCATTACTCCTCCTGCAAATGCATTCCTCCTGCTCTTGCATTCCGGTGTCCCTGTGTCCCTGTCGAGAACCTGCTTCGAATTCTCCATTTCACAATACTTCCATATTTCTTCGTTTTGGTTTGCAGCAGAATAAATGTGAATAAAAAGATAATGTGTCTGTAGTTATGCACTTTAGGTGCAAAATAAAACGTCTTAGTGTCACGTTTAATCATACACCACACGTCACTATGTGGCGAACAAACAAATTTTTCGGATTGCCTGGGAGAAATTATAAAATTTTATACAATTGCGGTACATCGTAGAGAGTATGAAATGACATGGTGGACACGAACAATACCAACATGGTGTCGCATCATAACTGTGGTGGACAGAACGCGATACAACAGCGCTAGTAGTAGAGAGATGTACTGGTATAATTGGTCGCAAACAATTTGCAACCATTAACAATTTAATGTTTGCATGCTCAAAGCCTTTCATATACTGCAATTTATGGTAAACAAATTATGGTTCAGATTCAGGATCGCGGTAGTAAGAAAATGTTAACACCTACAAACGGTTTGCAGTATGTTAGCAAATAGTATTTAAACCACAAGCACCGTACCACAGAGTTTGCAGAATCTGCTAATTACTAATTCAACCGAGAAAATCGGTCTTTCTAAACGTCATAGATTCACACATTTTTTAAACAATGATGATAGCTGAAAGTAAGACTGCAACAAAACGGAAATAGTTTCTTTCCTGATAAAACATCTATATTTTTATTACAAAGAACAGAGCTACTTTCTGACGACCAAAATATATCTATTCTTCCCTGCGGCGATAATGTCAGTACATTATCAATGTTTCGTCACAATGTGTCTGTCTAATTTTCATATTTAATGCAAAAATCATATATATATATATATATATATATATATACAATGTGTTGTTTATTAATTGTTACATTCAAGAGCACACATTTACGTTCAATAGGCAAGAACTTATCTCGTAAAATAGTATAGTACACATGAAGATGTAAGTAATGTTTGTCGGGGAACCGTTTGTTGTGTTATCAGTAAAATTATATTTATTTCTATTGTATATAAATAAAATTAAATTTTTACTGGTAGTTTTTTGACTTTGACACTATTCACATGTCATTCTAAAATGTTACTATTTCTTTCGAAAATGTTTGAACATCAAAATCTACTCTTCGCACACCCCTTACAGTAAATAATATGAATGCCATTTAGAAGCAATTGGCTGTCACTGCAGTTATAAATGAGGGAAACACTTGTCATAATTGTGGCGCTATAGAAAATTCCAATGTTTTACATCATAATTCTTACAAGAATATAACTTTTCATTTATAAAATTGGTTTTCCTGGAATGATATGGATGAAATTTCATCAGAATACACCAAATATGAGCCGTAGCTAATAGCAGTGTATTTCATGAATATGCATTATCATGTTTAATCCAGAACTTAAGTTTTCCTTCATATTGTTATGTTATAAATAGTCACATCACAGACAATTTTTCTTCATATCAGCTTATACAAATTAAATATAAGCCAGCATAATGTAACTCTGTCAATGTGGAAATAAAATTCAAGGAATATTTCGTGTGTTAGGTCAAACATTTTCATGATAGCATTTGTGTAAAACGAGTAAATAAGACATGGATTATCCGTAATATGGCTATTGAACAATCGCTTACAAAATGCAAGTATGCATTTATGCTCTTAAAACTGCAAAACAAATTTCACATATGTATTTATATGAGTTCGACTGAAATTTCTTAAAATGCAGTTGTGTTTTCATTGAATATAACAGACTGGTCAGTATTTAGTTACACTTGTCAGTTCTGCACATTTTATGCTGTAGCAGTCTTTTTTGGATTATAAACTCTGTTGGTAAGCAACAAATAACAACTCATTACAAAATGCACCATTTTGCAGAGAATATACATGTAAAAGTTTTACTCATTATAAGTTAATATAGTTACAAATTCCCGGGAATCAGATTTTTCACTACAAACATGGGAGAAAAAAAGTTCTAAATTCAATTTGTCAAATAATGAGGTGAAATTTGGAGAAAAATAAATGTGCCACTTTTACACCAATTTTTACTTCTACGTACATTAATCAAAAGGAATAAATATATATAATTTACTTTCCAACAGTCTTTACTTCTGCAAGCATAAAAAATAAACCAAATTTGGGATCATTATTGTAATAGTAATATTACAGTTTGCATATTACGTGAAGCTGCTTTTCCGTCTTTGCTAACACTTTATCTTAAGTATATTTGTCAGTACATGGAAACATGTACTGTAATGTGCAGGGATTTATTTCGAAAGGTTGATTTAGAATTGCTTAACTGGGACCATTCTGTACAAAGAGAAAGTAATTGAGGTCCTAGAACTTGTGCTGGGAAACGAATAATTGCACAGGAATATTAGATTGAACACTTTATATTATGCATTAATAAACATAGAATTACTTGGAAATAAACCATTAAAAAATCATTTAAAAATTTGCATTACAACCAAAAACACTACGTTCAGATAATCCATCATAATTAATTTCTTCAATAATTACAATTTCTTGAAAAGGAAATAAGGCTGAATTAACACCTTCAAAAGAAGAAGATTTTTAAAATTACAATGTTCAAACTTAGTTTCTCCAATAAAGATTGGAACAAATCATTAAGTAGTTGACTAGAATAAGACTGCATTTTACTTATTTATCTACCGAAAAGGAGCGCAACAAGAACCATGCCTATCAAAGCCTCAATTTCTTAAAATTACAATTAAAACATTACTTCGGCGGAGGCAGACTTGGACGACCCGACAAAGCTCCTACCGAATAAAAAACATTTCATAACTAACCACATTTAAAACGCATGAAAAAAGCCCAAAGAGAGAGTCATGAAAACAACTGACTATAAAAAAAGATTGAAAGTTGGGAGGCCAAAAAATGGGACAAACACTACACGTTAAAACGCTGGAAAATCATTATAAATATTTGACATCTGTACACTCCTCTGTCAGTAAGTCAGGATATTGACATACTTGTGGTGTTAGGTTCTCGCACAAAAAATTACGTCAATATTATGGAGCTGTTGAAATAAAGGCAATAACATGATGAAGTTCAAATGTAAGTATGCCACATATTTGCACTCAGGGCATTCAATGGCTCCAAAGAAAGCACCAACCTGGGAGTTTTAAATTAAAACCCCCTTGTGAGTTGCAGCATATAATTACAGGTGATACATAGTTCAGTCTGCTGTAAATATTTTCCTCACTAGTGGAGAGTACTGCATTACCTGCTGAGTGATTTTTAACATTTTGTCAAGTATATTTATATAACAGCAATGGTGATACCAAATTGTCAGGGAATTTTCGCTTTCCTCTTTTCAAGCAAATTTCCATCACAGACCATGCCTATTAAGGTATTTTTCCTTAACTTTATCAAGGAAACTACCTTGCATGTACAGAACGTTTCATTATCTGTAAAGTTATTATTACTTACTTTTATCAAGGAAACCACCTTGCAAAATACAGAACATTTCATTACATCTTAAGGTATTTTCGCATACTTTTGACAAGAAATTTGCCTTGCAAAGTTCATAACATTTTCTTACATGTGATGGTATTTTCCCTTACTTTGTCAAGGAAATTTATCTTGCAATGTACACAACAATTCCTTAAATAAGATGTTATTTTCCCTTAATTTTCTCAATGAAATTTGCATTGCAAAGTTCATAATATTTCGTTACATGTGAAGGTTCTTTTCCTTACATGTTTGAAGGAAATTTGCCTTGCAAAGTACATTAAAATTTCGTTATATGTGATGATATTTTCACTTATGTCAAGGAAATTTGCATTTCAGTGTAGAGAATTTTGCATTATTTATGTTGTAATTTTCCCTTACTTGTGTCAGGAATTTATCCCATACAAAACCGGTAAATTAAATTACCTTTCAACGACTTTTCCTTATTTATAACAGTTACTGCAAAATCACCTAACTGAATGTGTAAAATTAATGTGATAATGTAATGCAATTTTTCCATTCTGAAAGCATAATTTGCTTCTGGTACGTGTAAGGGAAATTTAATTTAAATTTTTCACAGTGTATTATCAAATTCTGCCTTAATACCAGGAGAGAGAGGCAGATTTTCCGCCCTGGGAAACAATCCTGACCCAGGAATTAACAGCCCAAACCAAAACCAACATCAAATAAGTGGAAGCAGACAGAAAAACGGCAAAGAAGGTCAGCAAAAGCCCGCAGCCAGCTCCGAGAGCGCGTGCGCCCGCCCCACCCCCGAAGCTTGCCTCTGATAGGCCAGTCGCACCGGCCAATCAGAAGGCAGCACCGAAATACCCCGTGGAACAAAACTTATCCATAGAAGTGGAAGCTCCAGCAGTACAGCAGAAGCCTTTACAGCAACATTAGAGAACTCCAGCCCCTACCCAACAACGAACCTTGTCGGAAATAAGTTCCATTATGAAATGTAATGAGAACCTGCGCGACAACCCTCTACTCGCTGCACTGTTTGAGCCTATCCTCCAGCTAATTGTTATTTGGGCAGACCCGAGCACAGATTTATGCACCAAGCTGAAGCTACAGTTGGTGTCACACTTAAAGTGGCCCACAAAGCTACACAACATCGTACCTTACTCGCCATATAACACACACGAGCTGTACACTCACATCAACAATTTTTTTTACTGGAATGCTCGAAGCATTCTTAAGAAATAACCAGATAATATCAGACGTCCACTAGGTATTCTGGGCATTGTCTTAACGAAAGGATTACCATTTTCTTTCCAGTTAACTGTTTCACTAAATTTTTCATCTGACCATTATCCTGTCTCTGCCGAGTTCGTGCCACTAGATACTGACACGACCCAGCATGGCACATTTTGGGATTTTTAATTTGCATATGGCATGGTTTCAAGGGGTATTTGGAGGAAGAACTTATTCTGCCCTTTCTCCTCGGCAAAACCAACAAACTAGACTCTGCTGTAGCCACACTTAGAGAGTGTATACAGGGAGGCATTGCCAACTTCGTGCCTACCATACAAATTAAATCTAATAATCAACCCTTCCTATTTTACATTCGCGATTTAATTTCACAAAATAAAAGACTTCGCAGGCGTTATTCGCGCACCCGAAACCTGCAAACCAAAACACTCGTCATTGAAATTCGAGAGTAAATTGACACAGAAATGCACACATGGCGAGCAGTCCAGTGGGATAAGAATTTATCTCAACTACAAATCTAAAATAATAGCCTGTGGCAAATTACCAAGGGTTTTACAAACAAACGAGTCACAGTCCCACCCCTCCAGACACCTAATGGCGTCGTTCATGTCTCGGAGCCTAAAGTTGACGCTGTTGCTTCGCATCTGGAGCAGGTTTACCAGCCTAATGCTATACCCAACGGCAACCCAACATACAAATTTAATTTATCATGACCTGGCCCTCCACCACAAACCCCCCACTGTGGTGGAACCAGAATACACACTTGCAGATGAAAGCGGATAATTCATCGCATGAAGCCCGTAAATCCCCCGGCTTTGTTGAGATACAAACCCTCACACTGAGGCATGTCTATGACAGCACACTTGAAGTTATTGCTGAACTGTTTTAAATCAGTTTCAAACCTTCTCATTTCCCACCTCTAGGAAAATCGCGAATGTAATAGTCTTCCTCAAGCGTGGGAAAGATGCCCCATCAGATCTTAAGTGTGCTTTCACAAGTTTTTGAGAAAGTTATGATTAATAGGCTAGAAAAGCACATTGCGAATGAATACTTAATATCAAACAAACCACTTGGCTTTAAGCGAATACACTCGACCCGCCAGCTTGTGAGGCCTTCTGAGTATATAACTCAGACTCTCAGCTGGAAGCAGTAAACAACCACAGTATTCCTTGATGTAGAAAAAACTTTTAACTGTGTTTTCCACGCAGGCCTGCTGCATGAACTTTACTCCACCGAATTCCTCGACTACCATGTAAATTATTGTACTCCTATCTTGACAGACGAGAGTTTGCTGTCATTTTAGATAGGGCTACATCCAAACAAATTTATTAGAGCTGGTGTTCCCCAGGGGAGCATACTGGACCCTGTCCTTTTTAATATGTTTACACATGATGTGCCATGCCCTGTACCATGGACTGCCCATCTCGGCATCTACGCTGATGATACAGTACGCTACACCCATTCCAGGAACTTTGATATTGCTGTCCACTATGCCCAAGACACCTTAAATGTACTTCATACATACATTCGCAAGTGGCGAATTGAAATAAACTTTGGGAAGAGCGAGGTCGTAATTTTCACGCACAAGCACATAACCCAAACCCTTCTACCCATCACTCTGTTTCAGGAGATCATTCCTTACAAAACCGAGGTGAAACACCTCGGTGTGATCATTGATATAGGGCTGACATGGAAAGACATGCAACAGTAAAACAGCCATAACCATGCTGGCCGCCCTCTACTCAGTATTAAATTATCAAGGTGGCCTCACAGTAATCAATGGTATTACTCTATATAAATCCCGAATACGTCCCATCGCATACGCAGCATCAGTCTGGATCTTCTGCGCTAAATCCTACATGGCTAAGCTACAGAGAGTGCAGAACCAATGCCTCAAAATAGCTGCCCATGTACCAAGGTATATCCCAACCATAGAGTTACATAGAGAACTCCAACAGCCATTGCTGATGAACGTTATTAGTGACATGGCAGAGAAATTCTATGCCACAACACCTTAATACACGAATCCTTTGATCAGTGCACCAGGGGACTATGGCCCAGATTCGCCTCAACTTTTAAGAACCAATTCAGCTTTTAAAATTTATTTAAAAATAAATTACAAACATATTTAATGATGTAGGCTCATTAGTTATATCAATAACTTCTTGTTTCTTTTACAACTGCACATTTTAGCCAACCTTTTAGTGTAGTTAGATCCTTGCCAGCTTACGGTGTGTCGAAAACTTAGCCATAGTCCTTGGTAATGCTTGGATGTAATTGTGTTTGTCTAGCTAAGACTTTCCTTAGTTATGTAATCCACTTCTTATTCCATCACCGTCTACGAGGTAATTATCTCCTCCTTACTACATTTAAATTTGTACTTTGATTAAAGTTGATTTGTCAGTCTCTAGACTGACACTTTGAACGTTTTTAATTAGCAATAGTGTTAATATTATTTGAAGTTCCGCCTTAGTTATTGTTGTAATTACTGAAGAAAAATTAATGTTGCATTATATTGGTTGCTTTTGGTAATTTTACTTATCAACCTTCCAATTTACATATTTTGAAGACTGAATAGGAGGCGGCGATACGAAATACCTTCTTTACTTCTCTTCCTCTTACATTTTGCACTTAATCTTGCCAATATATACAATATAAACACATACATTGCTTGTTTAAAATTTTTTATAATTAATTATGTCTATTAATTCTTAATATTGAAAAAAACATACTACAAAATATATAACATTGAAAATGTGGTGAAATAGAAATCAATGCTTTCTTCATATTGAAGAATAAAGTTTACTTCATTTCATTGTGTTGAAGAAGATATATGCGTACGGCTTGGTTTTCATTAAACTGAAAGTATCAGTAATACTAATATACTTGTCTACATTTTCAGGGAAAACGTTTTCTGCTATGGATAGTATATGTTGTCTTAAAGTTTTTTTTTAAACAATTTTATAATTCAAATTTTTATTTGAAACATCTCATTTAAGAACGTACCAAAATGTCACTAATATGCAAAGTCTAATGATTTAAAGAACACAAAAAAGCCTCGAAAATGGTACCGTCTGTTAACCTTCGTAATCTGTTACGTGTTTCATCGCCTAAATTCAACACAATATTTCCCGTCGTAGGGTTTAATTGATAAAAAGCAGTTACAGTGTACAAGTTAGAGAGTATACTGTATGTCACCTAAATTCTAATAAGTATGCTAATATAAAATATTTTCTTTTCTTCATTGGTTATCAGAATTACAATTCGTGTGATTTTATTTTAAGATATCTTTTATTTAAATAAAATATCAATTCTTTATCATGCCAAACGTTGGCTTCAATGTTACTCTAGTAACTGTAAGTGCATTTGGATGTAGCTTTTTTTTCAGCGCTGCCAACAAAGTCCGGCTGAGCATCTACTTCCAGCTGTGAACGAGTAGCCAGACGCCGAAAACCGGAACATTGCCGACGTCGTGTGATGTTTTAGAACAGAGCAGACAGTACGCTATGCAGATGTCACGTTTTTTTAAAAGAATTATTATGAGACTAATTTTTTTCTTCAGCGCTGTCAACCGTGGTTGTAACCAGGATTGTGAAGGGGGGAGGGGGGGATCCGACTGAACATCTCCTCCCCGGTGTAGCATGTAGTTGTAGACATGCAAAAAAAAATTATTATTTAGATACGACGAATTTTTTTTTTCAGCCAGCACGCAGTGCGGATTACCGGACGTGCAGTCAACCAGGCACAGAGCCGAACTTCCGTCGTGCAGCCGACCAGCCGACAGAAGTGTTCGCTCGCCGACAGAGATGAGTTACTTGCATTGCCGATGCAGCCTGGAGTTTTAGAACAGCGCAACGCCGACAGAGCGTGATGCAGATTGCCACGATTTTATTAAAAAGAATTATTTAAATTTTATCAGTTTGCTAATTTTTTTCCAGCGCTGACAACAAGCCGCACGGCGCTGACCCCCCTTACCTACAGAAGATGGTTACTAACATTACCGGCGCCGACTGATATTTCAGTACAGCGCAACACCAGCCAGGAACTGCGCCGAACACCACCTGTCGTGCAGCCAACCAGTCGGTGCTCTTACTCGACGATAGATAGCTTTCGAATGCAGTCGGGCAATCATATAGTGACTATGTTTTAATCCTCCTTTATTTACAAATTATAAAATTATTTTAATAAAATGTATTACGTTAATTGGTTTTTTTTCTAGATTCCTTTATCTGTTAGCTTTCCTTGTAGGCAATTTAAAACATCATGAAGCAACCTCAATACTGTCAGTACGAAAGTTTCGTGTGATGACACACACACACACGAAACATTGAACTTTATGTTGACTCTCTGAGTTGTATGCCATTGCGCTTTTCCCATTGCATCACCACGGCACCACCCTTGAAATGGAAGGCGTCTCTCTTGGTACACGCCTGTCCTCCCCTGTGAATGATTGAAATTAAAAAAAAAAAACTTTAACATAAACTTTTACAAAACAATTTTTTTTTAAACGTATTCGTTGGCACCAGCATTCAGCGCCGAGCGCTAGCGCTGGGATGCATGGGTGAGGGATCTGGGAACTATCATGATCGGCGCCAAGCGCCATTGCTGGGATGCATGGGTGAGGGATGTGAGAACTATCGTGTTCGGCGGCGAGCGCTAGCGCATGTGTGAGGAATCTGGGAACTATCTATGATAACCTTGGCGGGCGTTTCATTTGGGACACACATGACGCCGTGTGTTAATAGAGAACAAACCATGAAATTTTTTGGCAGAATTCGAGACATTTTTAGGGGAAAACGGGAGGGAACTTTTGGTCAAAACGAGGCATTTTTTGGGGGGAAAAACGCCCTATTTCGAGCGAAAAACATGTACAAATGTAATTTTTTTTGGAAACGAGATGCTGTGTCATACTATCTATGGCTCCCTGCTCCCCGTTTCTAGCCAGGTGTTTTGGAACCGGTCATTTTTAGCTACTTATGTATGTTATTAAAATCATGTACACTGGGCCGAAATAATTATTTCCCTTTGATAAGCCTATGTTATGTATATTGCTCCAAGTGTTTATTTTATGTCAACTATATTGTGTTTTATTTTAATTACTTTTAAAAGAGATTGCTTTGTCTTTCTTTATGGCTTCCAGTAATATTTTCCTAAAAAATTTTTTTTACCAATTTACTTATTTTTTGGCAAATGTGACTTCAGTTCAATACATGGAGGCAGTGTATCAAATTGAGCCGTCGTAACTATTCGTTTTGAGTAGCAACCAGTGTGTCAAAATTTCTAAGCAAACAGGTTGAATTACAAACCAGACAAAGAAGATTTTTTGTTCGGTTAATAGATGATATTAAAAGTTTGGTATCTGCATAATTATTTTTAATCCATTTATAATATGAAGATGTTTATCATCAGCTTCTGGAATACGCCACTAGTCCAAAGACTCTGGAGTGAAAATCAAACCAAGCGTCTTGGTATAAAAGTTGATTTTTATAAGTGGGCACACATAATGAAATATTGGATATTTGAAGCCCAAGTACTGCAGTAGGTAGATTCTCATTAGGCATACTAAAAGCTTTCGAACAAGTTAATGCAATTATTATGATGGTATGATTAGACTGTGTCCATTGCCGACGATGAAACTAAATAAAAAATGCACACACACAGAACTCAGCAAGACAAAAAACGGGAAAACCTTTACAACACAACAGACAGATAATTAGGAAAAGCTGTTACCTTGCAAATAAAAAATCAATATGTAAATAATTAAAACAACAACAAGACAGACGAACTAATTATTATTACAAAACAGGAAAGACAACAGTAAACCAAAAGAAAAGACAACACGACGACAAAAACGAAAACACCATACCAGTGAATAAAACGGTAAATAATACTATATCAGTGGACACAGATGAACAATAGAAACTCAAAACACACACAGAAATAGGAAAAAACCACAATGAAACACAAGTTAGGGAAAATTATTCCTTGTCCTATTATAAAACCAAATTATTCAATACTCTGATCAACACAGAGAGAACAAAAATAACCAGAGAAAAGAATAGATAAACCAACAGAAAGGACACAGAATGACGAAAAATTTGCAACACATATAATTACAATTACAATGACAGTGTATTTTTCAAGCTAGTCCGAATTCTCTTCGTTGATTTAGATAAGCAGATAAATCTTTGCGATGATTAAAATATTGTTAATTGAATTTTCAAAGCAGTTGCAACACATTTATAAAAATAATTTCAGACTTTTTTATTTTGTCAGTGCTGCCTTCCAGGTAGAACAGTATCCCTGAAAGTGACTGTTCGAAAACATGAAACATATTTTATATTATTTCTGCAAAGCTTTAGGCCCAAATTTTTTTTTTTAATTTCTTTTTTATGTGCAGCAAATTTTCATGTATTTGCAGACATTGTCATTTTTCTACTAAGCCAGATGCTGGTGTTGGTCATTTAGTTCTGAGAGTTAATTGTAAATTAGAAGTAACGAATTTAAATCAAAATCTGTTCAATGATGTGGATGTTCATCGAAACACACAGTTTACAAAAACCGAGCGCGATAGATAGATAGAGAGAGAGAGAGGGTGAGAGAAAGAGAGAGAGAGAGAGATACACACACACGAGATACGGAAAATAAGTTCATAACCCAATCATTGTTTAGAAAGACAATTAGGGTAAAAATTATTTAATTTACCACGGAGCAGAGACTCATTTAGACAGTTTGAATAATTTCATTCATAATTCAGACTACAGTTTTAAGAGTCATAATTTTGTAGAATACTACGATATTTGTTGCTCTCTGTGTTTGGAGTTATGTGCACACATGCCGGAGTTGGGAGGATGAGGTCGTGTAATACAAAATAATATTTTAGGGAGAGGATTACAGGGCTATACGCTTCAAACTGTCGGAATGCGCGGCTTGTTACATTGAAAATCCAATGGAGTGAGTAGTTATTAACTTAATAGAATCTCTGCAAAATTCGTAAATTTTATCTAACGGCTTAAAATGTAGCTAAAATTTCAACAATTTCTGACAAATCAAAATTGCATTACTCGTATGTAAAATTTGGTGACGTTCAAAGGAGACACGGCCCCCCTAAATAGTTGGTCAAAAAAGTTATCAGTGAAATAAATTTTTGACCACTTTGTTTACTGTTAATTTTGCTAAATTCGAATGAGTTTATTTTTTAAAATTTACTAAATATACTCCTCAAGAATCTTATTACAGTTGTGGTTTTGAAAATAACGATTTGGTTTGTTACAATTCTATAAAAATTCCTTAGAATTCACTACTGGTGTACCAAGTTTGGTAAGAATAAGTTAAGTAGTTCGTTAGACATATACGTTTTATATAATTTTTCCTGTGTCTTTGCCTCAAACAGCAAAAGAAAATTACAATTACATTAATTTTTGTTATGTTTAAAAGCAATACAAGACGACCATAGCTTTGAAAGCATTTGCGCGGAAACCATACATTTAGAGAGGCAATTTCTAGTTTTAGCAATTTATTGTATTCTACGTCACAAAACCAAAGTTTAAACATGTTTAAATATTGATTTAGTAATATGCCTACATCAAGGGGTAAAGTGTAATGATTAAAAAATAATATATGCATTGTATTATGCATAAAATGTTGACATTATAAACTTATATTCATTTCAACTTTACTTGAAAATAGGCTGGGCGACATTTATTTATACACCTGCAATATATTGACTACAAAATTAGCATACTAATCGTTACTATAAGGTGAAGCCCTACGCGTTATAGTTACCTAAAGCAAACACCTGAGGTCGGTAGTTTTATGTCAAGACAAATATTTTCTGTAAAGCAGATTATGGTGAAACAAAATTAAGTTTGCGTGATATGGCTGGTTGTACAGTGGTGACAAGCATGGTGTTAGTAGAAATAGTTTAAAAATGCCACCCAAGAGTAACAATTCCTACACTTTATTTAATCTTCCAATAAGGTCAATGTACTCGTATGCAGGACCGGATTTAGGCCTAGGCAATCTAGGCAGTTGCCTAGGGCGGCAGATTCTGCTACGGCGGGGTGGACTAGTATGATTTTTGCGGAAATAATTTGCGTACATTCAACTCCACAAAGGGGAGCATATAATAAAATCATATTGAATCTTAATAGAAACATACACAAATGCAAAGGGGCTGGTATTAGTTGCACAGAATAAAATGTGACGTGTAAATTAAGATGCAACGCATGTATTACAATAGTTCTGTAATGTTTTGTAGTGTAAAAGTTATTTCATTACAAATTTTGCATATTTTCATATAATGGAAAAGAGATTTTGGCATGGTCGGGAGGAGGAGGTAGTAATAATTCCGCCTAGGGCAACAATGTGTCTAAATCGGGTCCCGAGGGTATGCAGGACAGTGAAATAAAAGGAAATTTTCTCTGCTACTTAAAAATATATATAATAGTATCGTATAAGATGAGAGAAAAAAGAAAAATGATTCATTCATTTTGAAATAATCAGTATTTCATTTAGTTATAACTAAATCGCCTAATCGCATTTCTTGTTTAAAAAGACAAAGGTACTTTTGTAAAAACATGTGGGCCGTAATGTAAAAACAGGCAAACATTTACCCCCCCCCCCTTCCCAAAACTAATATAGTTTATCATTCTCGACCCTGAGCCGACCGCGTCATAATTCGAACCTAGTCTTGGCACCGCCGATCATCATCACTGTGACGCTACTCCTCAGCGAAGGAGCGGTACAGGCCCTGTGAGGGGCCCTTGTCCTCCCATTCGTCAATCTTAATCGAGTCCAGGTTGGTGACAGCTAGTCTTACCCACCTGGCTGTTTTCAAATTGTTAATAAAATGCGGCTAGCCACTGTCCAATTTTCTTAGTTGTCCAGGGTAGCGCCTGGAGCATGTACCCATGCTGTTATTAACCCCTTTCTCCCGGCCTGATGGGGAAGAGGGGTGGTGAACTTAATTTTGCCGAATTTTAAAGTCACAGAACTTTTAGATCTGTCGCGAGTCCCTGGCAATGGCATTGCGACAGTTGGTTACTTGAAATGCGGAAGTTAATCCCAAAGTAAATTTAATTCAAATAGGTTTATTAAAATTTCATATACATGACTGGAGTGGTTCGGGAAGCGATGTTGTTAATTTATCTAGATAATAAGTTTATAAATCAGTGTTATTGATGTTGTAGTACTGAAAAAGGTTTGAATTGATATACTTAAATATTATCATTAAGCTGTTACTGAAGGTTACTGTTACTTGCTAATCGTGACTGGAATTAAATGTTTTCTTCAATTAAATTTCAAAGACCTTAGTTTTATCTGTTTAAGTATTGAATTGTTACTAACCTCTTTTTATGACTGTGTGAGTGCTTCTCTGACGAGCGACTGAAAGTGGTAAAGAATTCTAGTCTTTTATCTGATTTGTATATGTATAAAAGATACTGCGCTGAAGGCGTGTAATTTGTAGTTTAAAATATTATAACAAGATATTTGCTTAGTATTTACTTGAAAAAGGCCGTTTGATGCAGGATAAAACTTGAAACACGAGTTGAGAATTGTAATTTTAGTTTCACGTGGTCGGAGATCTTTGATTGGCTGCGAGTTCGAGTTGTAGGCTAGGTGACTATTTGCTACACAAGAGATGGCAGAATGGTCATATTCTAACGTGAGCACATTTTAGAACTGAAAGTTTGCTTCGGAGAAAATAAAAGCTTTTAATTTGGGCAATAAAAAATCTTATTTGACTTGTTTTAATGTATGAAGAGTATAACAGAACTTTATATTAGTTTATTTAGCCTAGTTATGAGATAAAAAATTATTTAAAAAATCTGTGATTCTAGGTTTGTTCAGGCAGTTGCAGTTAAACTTTATTGATTTAAAAATCTTTAAAATATTTTATATTGATTTGAAGGCCAGTGAAATTAAATTATCAGCTGTAATTTAATAAGTGAACAGTTATTTACGCGCAGAGTGCATTAAATATAAGTTATTACAAAGAAAAATGCTGCGATCAGTTAACTTTGACTAATAATTCCTGTTTGTGTCACTCTTCAGAGTTTTATATAAGTGTATAGAGTATTTCATGGTCGCTCCAGAGCAGGTTGGGGAGATCCGGGATTGTTTTCCGGTGCATGTAGACCGACTAGGCGGCAGCAAACGTGGGCATGGCATCCAGAAACAATATGCATTTGTCTTGTTTGTCTGTTATGAGTTTGGCTTAGGCAATGAAAGGACGAAAAAGCGCTACGAGGGATTGAAAGTAACAATATTTCCGGAACTCTATGATGTCATGGAGATCCTGCATGGTGTCCTTCATTACTCCGAGCGATTTTCGCAAGGGGGCGGGAGTTATTTGCATTTCATGTTGTAGTTTTAGTTAGGGTTTGTTGTGTTTTTGTTGTTAGGAAGTGAGGGATCTCTACGAGTGCCTGCGTGTATGATTGGTCATGGTGAGGTTTTTGGTTTTATGATACTGAAGTTTTAGCCAGGTTCCTGTGTTATGATTTGTATCAAAACTGTAACAACTAGCGCCTCCTATTGTTTTCTATATGTCATCCTATTGTTTTCTCTATGTCTTTTTGTAATAAAGCTTTGGTCGTTCAGTCGCCATTCAATCGCAGTACGCAGTGTTTCATTTCGCTAATCATTTCAGGTTATGGGCCTACAAAATAATTGAATAATAATCTCGCGATAGTTTGTACGGTACG
Source organism: Clitarchus hookeri (assembly GCA_002778355.1). Lineage (NCBI taxonomy): Eukaryota > Metazoa > Arthropoda > Insecta > Phasmatodea > Phasmatidae > Clitarchus > Clitarchus hookeri. The sequence continues at coordinate 81,512 of NQII01000289.1, read as the reverse complement.
ATAAGTTCTGAGTATAATTAGATTCGCTGAAGGAGACTATTAATTGTGCGTATCGTGTGTGTGTGTGACCGCGTAATGGCTTCGAATTATGTGATAAGCGTTTCTAAGTTCAAAGGACGCGAGAATTTTAGTGAATGGTGTTTTGCGGCAGAGAATTTCCTGGTNCCTAAGTTGAAAGGACGCGAGAATTATAGTGAATGGTGTTTTGCGGCAGAGAATTTCCTGGTCTTGGAGGGCATGCTAGGATGCATCAAGCAGGAGCCGAATCAACCAGCAATAGGAGCCATGGATGATGCTAAAACCAGAGCAAAATTGATATTGACCATTGACCCCTCGATTTACGTTCATATATAAAACGTTACATCTACAAAGGAGCTATGGACGAAACTAAAGCAGTTATTCGACGATTCGGGGTTTACCAGAAGAATAAGTCTGTTGAGAAATTTAATTTCTATTCGGCTTGAAAATTGTATCTCAATGACTGCCTATGTCACTCAAATAGTTGAAAATGGACAAAAATTAGCTGGAACTGGTTTTAACTTAATGACGAACGGATCGGGTCATTATTGTTGGCGGGATTGCCTGAAACGTTTTCACCAATGATTATGGCCATAGAACATTCTAGAATTTGCATAACAACGGACGCCATTAAAACGAAATTATTGGACATGGAGGAAACGGAAACGAATGAAACTAGTCGTGCATTGGCTAGTTTTTGTAAATACCAACATAAGAAAAAAGAAAAGTCTGTGGTTAAAGACCATAAACAAGATGGCTCACAAACGTCAAAGTCATCAACCATCAAATGTTTTAGATGTAAACAGACTGTCCATTTCCAAAATAAATGTCCCAATAAAGATAAATATAATACACACAGTGAACAAAAGCAAACAAATGCCTTCAGTGCTGTATTTTTTTATGGCAGTTTTAACAAAAACGATTGGTATGTCGACTCGGGGGCAAGTGTGCACCTAACAACGAATAAACATTGGATTACAAATGTTTCATACGAACAGAGCACTAAAGAAATAATTGTAGCTAACAATAGTAAGGTGCTTGTTGAGTGTTCCGGTGATGTGCAGATTAAAACTTTAACAAAAGATTGCAAGTTTGATGTGACAATCAAAGATGTGTTGTGTGTTCCAAGTATCACAACAAATCTCTTATATGTGAGCCAATTAATCTGCATTAGCAATGGAATATCCTTCACGAGTGACAGTTGAATCATTTTGAATAAAAAAGGCGAAAAAGTTGCTACAGCCTCATTAGTAAATGGAGTATACAAAGTAAACATACCCATGTGTTTGTCAGCTGCTCTGATGGAATCCGGCGAAACCTGGCATAGGAGACTGGGACATATTAATAGCAACTATCTTAACAAGATGCAGGATACTGTGGAAGGATCGCAATTGGATAAGAATTCAGATATAAGCAAGATGTCTTGTGTCACATGTTGTGAGGAGAAGCAAAGTCGCTTGCCGTTCTCTCATGAGGGTGACAGAAGTACTGAATTATTGAATAGAGTACATACAGATATTTGCGGACCTATGAAGAAAGCTTCTCTAGGAGGGTCGAGATATTTTCTTATTTTTGTCGATCATTACAGCAGAATGACACATATTAATTTTTAAAAAAATTTAAGTGAAACTTTTGAATGCTTAAAACAATACAAAGCTAAAGTTGAAAATGTTCTGGGAAAGAAGATAAAGATTTTACGGAGCGGTAACGGACGTGAATTCTGTAATAAAGAATTGTATGATTACGTTAACAAAATGGGAATAAAACATCAAAAAACAAATCCTTACACGCCTGAAAAAAACGGTTTATGCGAATGCATGAACAGAACTTTAATAGGAAAAGCGAGATGCCTTTTGTTTGAAGCTGATCTTCCGAAGAAATTTTGGGCAGAAGCAAGTAATACTGCTGTTTATTTGCAAAATAGAACGGTGGCAGCTGGATTAAATAATGAAATTCCCTACGAGTTATGGACTAACAGCAAAGCCTAATATTAGTCATTTGAAGATATTTGGTAGTACTGTGATGGTGCATGTCCCCAAAGTTAAACGTGCGAAGTGGGACAAGAAGTCTGAGAAGTGCATCTTAGTAGGTTATTCAGAGGAAGAAAAGGGGTACAGAGTCTACAACCCTAAAACTCAGATAGTGTCGACCAGCAGATACGTCATTATTATGGAAAACAATTTGAATACAGAGAAGCTGACTGTAGATAAAGAGAAGGAGAAAGTTGACACCGATATTGGCGAAGTAAATGCAGATTCAGTGGGGGACAACAATCAATCTGATGACTCGTATACTAGTACTTCAGGATTTGATAATGATGAAACCTATGTGCAGATTGATACTGCAGACTCGGACAGTTCAACTGAAGTTGATGAAACAATACAATCACGCACGTTGCCTACGAGACAAAGACAAAAACCAGAAAGATATTGTTTCTCATATATGTGTACAGAAAGTGACAGATTAAATATTGATGAGTTGTTGGCGGAAGATGCACTACAGGGTCCAGATAAAGAGTGTTGGTCGCAAGCTATACAAGAGGAGCTGAGGGGTTATGAGGATAAAAATGCTTGGGAGCTTGTAGAACTTGAAGACGGTAAAACAGTGTTAAAGTGCAAGGGGGTATTTAAGAAAAAGTATGACAGTGAAAACCAGATTTGTTACCGTGCTAGATTAGTAGCCGAAGGCTATAGTCAAAAGTATGGTGTGGACTATGAAGAAACTTTTTCCCCTGTTGTGAGGCACACCACAATGCGTTTGTTATTTGCAATTTATGTACGGTTAAATCTCGATATAATACATTTAGATGCGAAAATAGCCTTTCTGAATGGAGAATTGAATGAGACTATATATGCAAAAACCAGACGGTTTGGTTTGCTCAGAGAATGATAAAAGCAAAGTTCTTAAGTTTAAAAATGCTATATATGGCCTCAAACAATCCTCCAGAACATGTCATGAGAAAGTTGACAATTGTTTCATTCTAGATGGTTATAAAACATCTAAACTGGAACCATGCTTATATAGTAAAGTTGTAAATGGTTGTAAGACAATGGTCACTCTTTATGTCGATGATTTCTTTGTTTTTTCGAACGATAAAAAATAAATGATACAGTTAAAAGATATATTGAATTGTCAGTTTAAAATAAAAGATTTAGGACAAGTAAAGCGTTGTCTTGGTATGGATGTTTAAATTGATAGGAGTAATAATGTAATTACTTTAAGCTAAGAAAATGATATCGATCAACTTTTGCACAAATTTGATATGATTGATTGTGAAACTGTTAAGACTCCTATGGAGGCTAAATTGAATGTTACTAAATGTGAAAATGCTTAAAACCAGAATCCATATCAACAATTTATAGGTAGGTTGATGTATCTGGCAGTCCTTACAAGACCGGATATTGCTTATGCAGTAGGATATTTGAGTCAGTTCAATAATTGTCATGGTGAAGAGCATTGGTCATATGTAAAGAGGATACTTAAATATTTAAAACATACAAGAACTTTTGGTTTAAAATATAGTAACAATAAAGATTGTGATGTTAAAGATTTTGTTGATGCCGACTGGGATTATGATACTATGGACAGGAAGTTGTATACAGGATTTTGTTTTATGTTATCGGGTTGTGTCATCTCTTGGGAATGTAAAAAACAAAAGTCAATAGCATTATATAGCACAGAAGCTGAATATATAGCCATTTCAGAAGCTTGTAAAGAGGCAATATAGCTTAGAAACTTGCAATATGAGATTACAGAGAAAATGAATACAATCACTATATGTAATGATAATCATAGTGCACAGAAGTTGTCGGCAAATCCTATTTTTCACAATAAAACCAAGAACATTGATGTCAGATACAACTTTTGCAGAAACATGATATCGGATAAAATTGTGCATATTCAATATTTGCCAACAGCTGATATGTCAGCGGATATGCTAACCAAGAGTTGAAGTTCAGTAAAACATTATAGATTTATAAAACGTTTGGGAATTGAAAGTGTGTAATATTTTGATAAGTGGGGGTGATATGATTTTTATCAAAACTGTAACAACTAGCGCCACCTATTGTTTTTTCTTTGTAATCCTATTGTTTTCTCTATGTCTTTTTGTAATAAATCTACGGTCGTTCAGTCGCCATTGAATCGCGGTACGCAGTGTTTCATTTCGCTAATCATTACATCCTGGACGGTTCAGTTGCTGGCTTAGAAGGTAGAGTTTTTGACGTTGCTGTTTCGCGTTTCTGAAATATTTATTAGAATTTGAGTTAGGTATATGAGAAAACTTGATGTTCGCCTGAGCAGTAGATGCATTTCGGAGTCGTAGCTGGTTGAGTGCAGGCACCCTTGGGGTGTGGTCCGGCACAGTGGGGGCAGATCTGTGGCATGGAACGGAAGTTCCGGGTGTGTCCCAAGGCTTGGCAGATTCTGCATTGTGCCAAATCTAACGGTATTTTTTGGAAGAGGATGAAAAATTTTCATATTTACCCTTGGGAC
>NQII01000289.1:26718-76980 GCA_002778355.1 Clitarchus hookeri | reverse complement strand
GTGTTCTGCACAGCCGTTACACAAAATAAATGTTGGGACTCCGACGGGAATTTTTTGGGGTCGTTACTGTCCAGGATATCCTTATTGAATAGGTGGATGTGCTGGATCTGATAGCCACTGCTTGTAAGGTCTTGCCTGATATCTTCAATTTCTGTTGTAGGGGTGAGGTCAAAAACTGAATTTTGTGGATTGGCTGAGGTTCGGCTGAAACTAAAGAAATTAATGAATTTTGCTGTGAGCATTATGATAACTGACTGATAGTATTGGAAGTTAGATGTGGGAATTTGGTTGCCTCTGTTTGAGGGGTGAAGTGAGAAGTCATCTTTGCTTATAGCTCGTAGTTTTTGAACCAGGCGGTTGAATTTAGTGGTGTCTGGGAACTAAACTGTTGTTTTTGATGTGACATTGTGGTGGTTGCAGATGGCTGAGTACGGGCGGGAGGTCGTAATATTCACTGCAAATATACAGACGTAATTTTGAAAGATTTATGCATGATGCAACACAAGATACGTGTTAAATATTAAAAAATTATTCATTTTTAATAAGTAAGTTTGGTTCGAAAATTCCAGCTATGTGAAATTTCTTTAAGCTTTGCCATATCCTCAATGTATGGCATGTATATTAAAAATAATATATTACGTTTCGTCATATCGTGCGACCGACTGAAAGTTTTCCATTCTGCAGACAATGAATCTAATGTATAAAAGTAATTTTTTTAAAAATAAAAACAAATTTTTATTTTTGTGTGCTAGCGATAACTTGAGTAAGCTTCTAGGCCGGAGAAAGAGAAATATTTTTTTATTAAGGTTTTACTTCCAAAATACAGAATATACCTTATAACACATTAAAAAATTATTACAGCTGTATTTAGCTTTAGGCAATGTGGTGTTGTCTTAGTCCAGTGAAGGCAATCGTGTATATTAGGCATGTATAAGTATTTTTGTCTGTAATGACCTATAGATAAATTATTCGCAAATCATCTTACCTGTCTAGATAATAATTGGTTCATATTTCTGTAGCCGAAAATATAGCCAACAGCTCATAGTCCGTGAACACGAACCAAGTTGTGTCGTCTTAACAATAGCAAGTATCATAAAAATATTTGTTTGCACAACCTGAAACCATAACATTAATTGGATATGAAAGTGTTAACAATACCAATAAACAAAATAAAACAAATTAACAAACATTTTCAAAAAAGTTTTATAAAATAATGTAGAGAAAATATGTATGATGAGTGAATGAAGAAATTGGGACGGCTCTTAACACCGAGGTCTTGAGAGCTGATGAGGGTGAAGCGAGGTGAGTATAGAGCGCCGTCGGAACGCAAGGGTATGAGAAATGTGAGATTCCCGAGAAAATCTGTTGACCAGCGGGAACGTCCGGCACGTAAATGCGGAGCGACCTTAGAAAATATGATTGTTTCTTCTCTTAGATAACATTTTTCCTCATTAGGATGATTTTAAATTTGTAATAAAAAACATGTTAATTAAAAGTTATTTTTGGTCACATACAAGATTCATTAAAATCTTTTAATTAAAAAAAAATATTACAAAAGGAAAAGAAATAAAACAATCTAATACATTTTCACAGACTATACATTTACTTTGCAGCCAATAGAGGACACAAATAGGCTTATAAACATAGATATTACGAAATTATAACCATTCCATATATTTTTCTTTGGTCTCGAGTTAACAAAAAAATGTACACTTTGCACTATCTAAGTAGACTGTCACATGCAAGGCTAAACATTTAGCGAATGATGGTAAGCATTAGCTTCTTGCGAAAGGCAACACTAGTCTCAAGATCATAGCGATGTACGTCGTCTCAACCACTCACACCACGAGTTCCCAGTTTGTCGTCCACCAAATTGTCGCCACACTGCATATCTTGCTCCTCCTTTAACAGTTGTCTCCACGACTTCTGCCTCGCCAATGACAGGACTGCCAATATGCCCGTCAACAGTGTAGGTGGCGCCGGTGAACCATCATCAGCAGCTCCAGAATTACATACGGCTAGAACTGGAGACCGGATCATCCGTGTCGGTAGAGACACGAGTGTCTAGTATCGACGATGCACTCGGTGGCATCTGGTCGTCAGGCTGGCGGCATCCTTCTTGAACCCAGGTTGTTGGGAGCGGACCAACGATTATTGTCCAGCCGGACAACTCCACAGCACAATCTGGCGCGTGGATAGTATTGAGAGTCTGCATCAGGGAGATGATTTGGTCCATCGTGCAGGACAGATACGTCTGTTGTGTTATGTAGAATGTGACACAGGCTTATGATCCCAGCCAGTCCACTTGAAACTGCGATGGTTTGTAGACGATTGGAAAATGTGCGAATCGCCAATGCTAGGTGCCGCGACCATCGCAGGTCTCGGTGTAGGTGCGCAGAAATCTATCTTCTGCAATGAAACTATACTTCACCCTATCATAGTCTGGCTTGGCATTTACGTAAATGTTCGTAGTACAGAATGGAGTCATGATGACGATAAGTCTTCTAGGCGGCGATTAAATAAGCTCGTGGATATTTTTATCTTATATATTGTGGGTGCTCATCAGGTGTGCAACCACATTAAAACCTTGATTATCTTACATTTGGGGCAGATTTGGGTCACTTCAAGTGTAGTCAGAGACCACCGATTCCCAGTCAATGGATGAGGTAAACCATTTTACAACAGCTGCGCATTTCTCCACATGCATATCCGGCCAGTTTCTGACCTGTCGTAGACATGTTGCTGCTGGATATCGAAAAGTTTCGCCAGTTTGCGCAATGGAGGACGTCCAATGGAGGACAATTTATTACAATGGAGGTCAATCATAGGCACGCATTTCGATAATTACCAATTCGTTTCTGTACAAGTCACATAGCCATTTTTTCTGCTCGGGTCCGGTCGCATAAATCAGCTCTTATGTTTACTGCATCAACATGTCGATCAGCACATTTTGCAATTTATGGTAAGGAACTTTTACTTCGTCCCACTCCAGTCCAAGGTAGTACGTGGTACGTGGTCAGCCAAATGTTCGTCTTCTTGATTTTCTCATCCAAGAGTTTCCACAAATAAGAGGGGCGGAAGGAGTTCAGGCGAGTTTTGCTATCATCGGCTTAGGACACTGCAATCTTTTTAAGCACTTTACCACTCTGGCTCTAAAAGCCATGCAGATTACTACATTACAAAGGACATATTCAAACTGATTCACGAAGGTGTTTCAATCATGCTTATATATGCTAAGCTCACCAATTTCCCCTGCCCTGTGAAGCAGTCGTAGCTCACTACTCTGTTGTGCAAAATCAAACAGTACACAGCAGTGTTCGCAGGTATGCTTTCCTTAAAAATTATTTGTATACGACAATCCACCACACCATTTTGAAGTAGCTTGTTTTGTTTGAATGTGTCGAAGACCAGTAATGACACCTTTTCCGTGGTTTTTTCAAGGCATAGAACTGTGTAGGACTCGTGTCCATAGTAGGATCCTTGAAACTAGGTATAAAGATAACATGGCAAAGTAAATCCCCCTTGGTTGACAGAAGTGTTCAAATTTGCTATCGATAGCTTTTGCTATTCAAAAATATTTTTATGTTCTGGGAATTGCAGTGATCAAAGGTTGATTTGTCCACTCAGGTGCTGTGCTTCTTGATAGTTTGAAATGCCAGTATGATGTAGTGGGTTTTACTGTATTTGAAGATGTCCTCTCAAACCTGTGGTTTCGCATGACAGATGACAGGACCAGACATATAACCGAAATCTGTCTCCTGAAGATAATGTTGTAAATTTTTTTTCTTTTTTTGGACGTAATTCAGTCGCTTCAAGCTTTCCTGGTTGCTCGTAATCACATGGGGAACGAACCACTTTATGTTGGTCAGGATTACCACGATGGGCTGTGGATATTCTCTGACTCCCAACACCACATCGAGATGCGAGTTGGCCATCATTATCACCAGTTCTTGGTTAACTCTTACAATTATGTTCCTATATGCTTCGGCGAAACCAAGTAGTATCGATAGTGGCACACTCACCTCGAATTTGCCTTCAGCGATGATGGGAATTTTGTAGCCATTTTCCATTCCCAGCCACTCATTTTTACAATTTCGAGATTGTTTGGTGTGAGTGACACGTAGTTTTTAATGGTGGTGGTGATGCCAACATCCCACATTTCGTCAATAGTAACACCATTAATTTCGTACCGTATCCGCTCTAAAAGTGGAGTATACCATTGCAAACGAATGCAGTGGTCTTGGGGTGGGTACCATCCTCTTTCGTGAGCATACCTCGGATGCGCAGGAAAGATTGCGAAGGCAGAGTGTAAATATATTTATGCTATATCAAGGTCACCCGTCCGAGGGTGTAGGGGCAGGTCAAATACAGCTGGTAGCAATTCAGCAAAATTTTATCGATCCTGTCGACGAATTCCACCCACTGTGTCATGTTCAATATTTTGTCGCATTCCATGCTGGTTCACTTTAAACCCAAAGCTAGATAGGAACATCTCGTCAACATGTGTTAGCATGCCAGTATTTCGAGCTCTATTGGTCGCGGGTTTGGTGCTGCGCTCGACTTTATTCATAATTCGTCTCGCGAAACATATTCACATCGTTTCAGGTGCAAGTGCATAGTGATTTCCTCATTTCTGAAATCTATCTGCTTATCGTTCTGATCGACGATTGTCACGACAAATTCGTGTGCGCTCTTCGCGATCACGGAAACATAAATTATGCTTTTCGGAACTTCTACCAGTTTATAACTTGGTGGGGCCATCGGTGCGAAATTGTGCAGATTATTCGTGGTTTTACCATTGATGTAGCAGTTGCTCGGCAGATTGCAGTTTATTCGCATCATGTTAACCGGAAATATATTTACAGGCTCTGAAGATTCGTGGGTTTTTCCGGCTTCGTAGATTCGCCAATCGAACCCTAGCATGGGCCAGACGAGATCCGGTTCGGTGAAATCGACATTGGCACTGCAGAATATTTTTGCCTTCAGCATGTTTGAATTACCATTTAGTTTGTAGGTCAAATCCGATGGTATAGATTTTTTGGAATTATAGATGTCCTTCAGTTTGCTTGCCCCACCGGTAATGCTATTTTAATTCACATATTCTGTCGCTACATTCCGGAATGATGAATTCATGTTTTCTTCTATGTTGGATATGGTGTTGTAAGTTTGAAAATCTGTCAGTCTCACGGCACACTAACCATCCAGTTCCAGGGGCGGTTAAAACTTCGCCCTCAGCTTGGATGTCTTACCACTTAGAATGATAGACATACTGGCAGACGAATTAAGGTGTAAATGAATGTTATGTAATGGCAACAAACTCTGATTCTTTTAAGATTTTTATTCCACTGCACAAGAAAGCTAAGCCAAAAGTGTCCAGAGTTATATGTTTTCAGTATCTGGTCCATCTCTTTATTGTATGTCAGGACCGTACCATGCATGTTCCATCGCAGTTATGGTGAAGGACGCAAATTATCGAAACTAACATAGTATACTGCACCATTGCCACGTTTTGCATAAGTTACCCAGTGTGTACCAGGCCCTATAGTCGTGTCGAGATTTATTATGTCACATTGGTCATGTATGGGTTGGGGTCAAAACATCTCACACTAACCCATAGCAAAAAATAAGTATCTTCAATTTATTCTCAAACAGATCTAAATACATGCTCATGAGTAGTCGTTTCGGAAGAGATTTCATTATCATCTCTTCCTGTTGCGACACTTTTTCTTTCTTGCAGCTCTGCCTACTCGGTATGGTCGGCATATGTAATGTCCTTGACCATTTTTCACCCATTGCAGTAGCTTCCAGTTTATGGTTATGACGATGGTTTTCCTCCAATTGCTTATGTTCATTCGATACTCGTTTCACAACCCTAACGATATTTGTTCTGTTGATGGCGATACCGCCCAAAGCACTGATTGCAGGTATAAAAGTAGGAAGGAATACTCTTGTATTTTTCTTCCCTCTCCTCTTGAAACATCACATCTTGTTTCTTCGCTACCATGCCCATCTTACCTTGGCCTTCATTGCGTTGGAAACACCCCACATAGCTATTTATTCACCACATGTACTCTCCGGTGCACAACATATTTCGTCTGCCCTATGTGCTAGTATCTTGTCAGCGTGGTACCTTGCCTGTAGATCCATATGTTGGGAACAAGAGATATTGTGTCACTTGAATGCCTCATCCAGGGCACTGATGACTGTGTCGCCACATGCTAACATTTTAGCTATCTTGGTTACCACCCTGCAGAATCTGTACCCAGGAATGTGCCGCTCGAAAGGTAGATTGTTGATTAGTGTATCGATGATCCCTCATCCAGATTTGATCTTTTACTAGCCATCACACAATTCTGCACTGTGAACCTATACATACCTTCCCTCTATATATGTTTTGTTTCATGACCATGGACATAATCAACCAAGATGTTGGTATTCTTTTCTCATCAACGAGGAATATGTCGAAACCTCACATGATACCCACCACAGCATGCTGATGCCCAATACTGTGAGAGGACTCATTTGTATGCAATCGGGTTGACGCAAGTCATGCATGCTGTTGAGATTGCTGGAGGAAACGAATGGCCTTAGGTTCGAGAATTTGTACCTATATTCAAAATCTTTTCAGCAACCTAAATACCAGCATCTGGTACATGTACTGTTAGCCAAGTATAGCATGGAATATTTTCCTTGCAGCGATAACGAAGTTGTCGTGCCGCCAAGTGAAGAATTGCCAAATTCCGTATTTATTTTCGACGATGATGGCATGTGAGAAACAGACTTGCATTCAAAAATACTTTATAATGGGATGCCATGTGAACATGGACTGCATTTACTTGAGTCAAACTTATTTGTACATGCCGAAACAGTTAATATATTATTATGCGGATTTCATTTCAAAGTTTGGAGAAGGTCTTTCTACGCTTCGATGATGATAGGAATGGGTTGACTGAAGCTCGCCTCACCACTATTCACACAGGTCTGTAGCTTCTTGGACAAAAGAGCGATAGTGCGAAAAAAAAGTGCTGGAAGATTTGGTTGCCATCGACCAGCATATAATAATGGGTGCAAAGGCACGGATAAAAGACCTGATCAGTGTGTTGAATGCCCAGTCAGGAAGAATTGAAGACCCTTCAAAATGTATTAACGACCAAAGTGGATCCGAAAACTAATGTAGTGAGACACAGCAAAAAAGCGTTGGATGCACTCATCGACCGACTGAAGAGGATCAAAAACTCACTTTACTCAACTCGAGAGTAAATATGGGTTTGTGTATCTATTGCATTCGATGAATGATGGTCGACCTAACCAAACTGACATGTGAACTGCAGTGATCCAAGCAAGCTGTTCGTGCGAAATATCTACATGTGAAAAGTAACAGACTATCTCTCGAGAATCGTAGGGAAGAGGCTTAGAAGCCGATTGCCAGCAACATCGACGAACTTGGTCGACAATGCCAGGAGGATGCTTTGCCTCGGTCGGATATCAATCACGAAATCAAGGTGGTAGGGCCGACCCTTGTCATGTAAAATGTATATAAGTCCGGAACTGCCTGAATCGTAAGGGGGCATCACTATCGACGAATATGATCTGCCCCTGATCGATTTACTGCTTGTGTGAAAACAGAAACGAACATGAGAGTGCGGGCCCAATGTGGCACCCTTCATAGGCACTACATCGCTTCTCCAATTGGAACAGCAACAAGTAATATGGCATGCCAAACCATGATGAAAAATGGTTTATCGTAAGCAAGGAGAGTTGTTTTTGCCAAGAGGTGTATCGCAGATCGGCAAGCGCAAAATGAAGATCACGCAATATCTGTTCATACTTTTGTTGGGTAGGCATACCGTATACTATGCCGAATCATATTTGCGTAAGTACTGCCACCTGGTACTGTCTAGTCAAGCTCATTGTGCGAACGATAAGCCTGCAACACAACGATTTAGGACAGACCACATGCAAAATTCGGAATTATCGTAGGACTTTTCCACGATTGGCCGAAGGTTTTGGATCTGGTCTGTTGGTACAGAAGATCGATGCCAAATGCAAGATAGACTTTGTTTTATGGGACGATCCAAACGAACAAGTGTATAGACTACGACTACATGTCGCTCCACAGTCTGCAAGCAACTGTTCGCACACCAAGGAGATTATATTCATTATCGAATAATTCGTCGATTCTGGCTACATCACACAATGACGAAATGTGCAGTTCCTGGAGAACTGTTCAGGTCAGCCAGATGGATTTATCCTAGGAGAAAGTACGTCATAAAAGGGATGGACGATACATTCCTATCTTACATGATCGGAAATCAAGACTTTGCTTTTGCGAATAAGGGTCACCAGTACATCTGGACTGTTGTAGGCATGTTTACCAGGAATGCATGGGCCCTACTGCTCAAGTTGAAGAATGGATGCAATGTCTCCGAGATCATTGCAGATGTGTAGCGCAAAGGACATGTGATGAAAAATATCTACACAGACGATAGTAACGAACACTTTAATGCAACTTTTCTTTTACTGATAAAAATGTATGGTAAAAGTCGCTATTCCACATAATCTGGGTTCAAGGCCAGCATATTTGAGTGTTTTCTCCTGAATCTAAAAGCCAAAATGTGGAGACACTTCATTGCGAATGGAAACCAAATGTGGCTTGAGATACTGCCGATAATCGTTAGCAAAGTGTAATTCTACATTCAATTTAACCGCTCGCATAAAGCCAGAAGATGTCAAGGATGACTCCCTGCATAAATTCAGTTTATACTAATCCGACGAGGAGGGACACGTGCAAGCCTAACGCCAATATTGTTGGCTTGGTGCACATCTCCAAACAGCATGGCATTTTCCATAATGCTTATTGTCAAAACTGCTAAGTGGAATTGTGCCAGGCGATTTGCATACTACATTGGTACCCGCACATGTATTGCTTCTAGGACCTACATGGCGAATCCATCGTCGGAGGCTTTTATACAGAGGACATCCAGTTTACGAAGTTTCCCGATATTTTTCGGTGGAGAAGGTGCTAAAAATTCATAATGGTCGCATGTACTTGAGGAGGCTAAGACATTGGAAGTGTGACGACTCCTGGGTAGACGAGAAATTATTCTGAAAAAGAACTTACTAATGTTGAAATCTATTTATTTGTTTATGTTATGTACATGTATTGTTTTTAATTATAAGTTTGTGTACCTTATTTTGCATTCATTTTATACTTGTACTTGTCTGTCCTTATACACAATATTAGGTTTGAGATAGCTCTGCGCCTTTCCAGTCTTGTGAATATGCTTACAAGGCTTTATCCATGCATGCTGACTTAGGCTATCTGCCACCACATATATTTAGAAAACAGCGTGGAAGTACGAACACGTGCAGCAGTCCAGACTTCATTTACCTGACACAGTGCAGGTGCAGACCTGTGAAAATGCTAACACAGTTCTTGCAATGCAAGCACATATCTAAATTTATCTTTGACAAGGTCAGCTGTCCCTACATGCTCGCAATCTCAAATCTAGTAACCTTAATGGTTTACATATTTTATTCAGAATTTTTTTTTCTTTCATTATTTTTTTTTATGCTATTAGTGTCTTTTCTCGGTTTGGAAAAAAAAAATGTTTACTAAAATTTTTACCAATGTACTTTACATTCCTTTTTTTCTGAGTTGATAGGCTACATAACAAATGAAAGTGTGGTAAAAAATGTTTTAATATTATAAACATATTTTATTCTTCAAAATTTTTCACCATTACTTTGTTTTCACATACATATTAACCAATAATAGTTTTTATTGACAGACTAAAAAATGTTTTTAATATACTTGCTTCTGCATTTATGCTAAAATATATTTTTGCATTATTAGCACATAGACAAGAAAGATCATTTTTAAGGCACAGAGATTTTTTAATGAAAAATTACCTGTGTTTCTGTTTACATACACCAACACCCTATGCTCCTAAAAATAGTAATGACTACTATAAATATTATGATCCTCTGATCAAATCACTGTNTTTTTTTTTTTTTTTTTTTTTTTTTTTTTTTTGTTATTATCTAAAGTCCTTCCCTGTCCTCTTCTGGTGAGCGTTTCCTTATCTCACATGGCAGGCTGTGACAAGTCGTGGTCCGCTCGACGAATGGAACCATGTCAGCTACTTCGTCCAGTAGGAGTCTATGTGTCTCGTCATTGCATTCTTCACTGAAGAAAAGCACTGTTACCTGTGCCCTCGTATATTTCATAGTCCATATGCTAGATGCATTCTTTAATGATTGTTTTAACCCTGTTCAGGTCCAAAAGTTCGTCGGTGCCACATGGTACGGTTATAGGATTCTATCAACAAAATTAACTTTTGAATTGCCTTCGGCGTTCATGATGCTCGTGTTGTATGCAGGTGCCACGGTGTAGAAGAGGCGGGCATGTTTCGCACCATAACAAGCTTCTACGTTTTTCACAGCATCCTCGTACTGTGGGTCACCCAGTCAGTACTCCACTCGCCGGAACCTGGGGATGGCATTGGAATAACACTTCACCATACCTGAATAGAATGAGCTGGTGTACATGACCTTGTGCATCGAAGATCGTGGATGTGGTGCGGTGGGAGTAGCTGTGGTGGCCTGCATGGAGCCCTCATGTGCTGGAAGCCAATCGTCCCATGTCGTCGAAGTGAAGGTGGTACTGGTACTGGAGTGGAGACTTGATGTGATCAACTACATGACGTCGGTGGTCATCTGATCTGCAGAGTGGTTCATGTTTGTCACTGTGCATACCCTTTGATAATAGAGTAGTTGGTGTCGGCGATGAGAAAATTACAGACGTGATGTGAATCTGCGGTAAATGTGTATCGTGAGTGGATGAATGGCACCATTGGGAATAACTGCCATGGAAATTACGGTGATCCACACACCATTGAAGTCCGAGGTAAACGTCAGCTACGATGATGCGTGGAGGCCAACCGATTGGCTACAGTGGAACAGCTCACCATCCAAATGAACTAGGGTGCATCCCAACATGTGTCTCCTGCAACAATTCAGCGAACCTTTATGCGAATGGGGCAATAGAGTAGATGGTGGGTTACTGCACCCATGCTAACACAGGTGTATCAATGCAAACGACTGGAATTTGTTCGACATTATGGCGACTAGACCACTGCTGATTGGCGATGGGTAGCCATGACAAACAAATCACACTTTCAGATGCATAGATCGTATGGACGTCAGCATGTCCGGCGAGAAAAGTCGGAGAAGTGAAACTATGTATCAATTTCTGGACGAACACAATGTGCTGGGGGCAGTGTTATGGTCTGGGAAATGTTCTTGGGTCCCATCATTCGTGTGGAAGGCACTCTGGATCGATATGGTAATGAATCTATCCTCGGCGATCATGTCCATCCTTTCATAATGATCGCCTTTCCTCGGGAGGATGGGATCTTCCCTGGCCCCCAAACAGCCCCAATCTCAATCTAATTGAACATCTGTGGTATCACCTATGCCATCGTGTTCCTCGTCTGTCTCCTCCGCCATGCATCCTTCAACATTTGTGGGACGCACTGCAGACAGTAAGACTCCAGGAACTCGTGGAGACCTATCAGCCCCTGACTGAGTCACTGCTGGCTCGTATAGCTGCTGTCTGTGCTGCGAAGGGCGGTTAATTTGTATACTAGCAGATTGTCATAATTATGTGATTCTACTGTGTTTGAATAAGTTCAAAATTGGTACTTACAATAAAGCTAATATAATTTGGTTTCTGGCTCCTTAGAACATACAATGTTTTCCTATGCGGACTGATGCATAGTTCAGCACACATGTGATGTGACTTTATTCGTTTTATAGTCTGGAAAATGTGTAAATTCAGTTTTGATGCTTCTCGTTTGAGTATATTTCTGCAAAACTAGCAATGTAATTTAAGTTATGAGGAATTTTATGGCGTAGTTTTCCAATACCATATGAATGTATCTAGACTGGTGGCTAAGTTTTTTTCAGGTTTAATTATTTACATTTTTTTCTTCTGGAGAGAAGGCGCAACTGACACGTATCCCATATTTCCTGCCTCGCTGCCACACAGTGTCGCTGCATGTGCTAGGAGGCCATGCAGTCCTGTTACGGCCCTCGTGGTGTAACTCGGAGAGGAGACCACGGCCAGCAGACAGATAAGCGGGGCTTCCTGCCTATTACATAAAGCATGTGCGGCCACTGGTCAGGTTTCTACAGCCGACTCGCTGTACCTGGCTGCCGGGTTTCTCGAGATCAATAAAGGCATTCAAAAACTGAAATTATGATCTGTGGCGACAATCTCTACCATTATTTTCCTATGAAAACTGATATAATTACTAATAGCTAGAGAATATAAATTTTTTTAATTAAAAAAATTCTTAAAAAAATTTATATAATTAGAAACTTTATTGAGCCAAGTTATCATTCAAATAATTGTTATGTTAACACGTTGCTGGGAGGAAGGGTAAAGGTGCCTCTGGTTGTGACATCAGCCGATTTGGCTAGTGGTGTCCCAAATTCCCATATATTCCTACTGCTACCATGACTACATAATATATGAGAAAATAAGTAGTGTTGGAGGTAAACTCAATAAATAAAAAAAGTTCTTTAAACAAATTTTATTATAGTTTACATAGTTTATGACAAAATAAGTAAGGAGGGAGAAGTTGGCGAGTAAAAATGATATTGTAACTAGTGATACTATATTATTTAAATCACTCAGCGCCTCCCCACCACTCAGCTATGTTATATAAAGGCTGAAGCATGCTGAAATCTCTCACTCTAGTATCAGGGCTTCCCGTCTGCATATACGATTTCAATTCTTCGTCAAATTTATGCGTTTAGCGAGAGAGTTTGAGGTATCACTATCGCCTTCCATTTTGCTTCGAAAATTTGCTTTGAGAAGGTGTGTAATTTTTAGAAGTAAATTTTTACTAACTTGTTAAATTAATTTTGTCAATGAACTCAATAGTTATTTTATGCATATTTTTTTTAATTGCTTTCTTATGAACGAACTCTTTAGCATATATTGATTTTATTTTTAAGTTCTTCATGAATAAACACTTTTGTATTTATATGTAATATTTTTATTATTTGCTTTATAGATAAGCTCTCTAGTATTTTTTCATATTGTTTTTAATTACTTACTTATGAACGAGCTCTTAGGTATTTTGTCATATGGTGTTTTTAATAACTAATTGTTTTAGAAACGAGGTCTTTAGTATAATTTTGCATATTGTTTTCATATAAATAATGACTTTCTTATTAATATTTTTACATATTATTTATATTATTTTCTTATAAAATAGCTCTTAGGTATTAAATTCATGTTGTTCTTAAATAACTCAATGCCTCTTAGTATTATTTTGCATATTGTGTTTATATTAAAAATAGCTTTCTTGATATTAATTTTTACATATTGTATTTTATTGCTTTCTTATTAATTATTTTTTTCATATTATTTTTAATTCCCTTCTTACCAACTAACTTTCTAGTATTTTTTCCATTAAAATTTTCTTNATTATTTTTTTCATATTATTTTTAATTCCCTTCTTACCAACTAACTTTCTAGTATTTTTTCCATTAAAATTTTCTTAATTAACTAGTACATTTAAGAGCGAGCTCTATGATGTTTAATATAACTGTTTTCTTATTTATCATTCTTTAATTTTNAATTAACTAGTACATTTAAGAGCGAGCTCTATGATGTTTAATATAACTGTTTTCTTATTTATCATTCTTTAATTTTAATTTTTAATAAGTAATTGCTTTCTAAATAAAAACGTTACAAATAGTTTTTAAATGGTTTCTTATAAATCATCTTTTGAATTTTGTTTTTTATTGCTTTCTTTTTAATATTTTCGATTTTGTCTACTAAATGGAAAGTTATTAAAAACATTTATTTTATTTTGTGCAGTGATTGGTAGCCAGTGCGTTAAGTCCCCTCGCAAAGTCTCGCACTTGGCCTGCCATCGAACATCGGATCAAGTCAGCACAGATTGCTATCTTGCAACGAGTTGCATAGTTTTGAAAATAAGTATTAATACCATCAATGTGATTAAAAGAAGAAAAAAATTCATTCATTGGGTTGTGTACATGTTTTGACTCACTGTAGACATTTGTGTTGGGTACTGCTGGGCACAGTAGCAGATCCTGCCAACTACTGGTGTTGTTTCTTCAGTCGGCTTTTGATCATGTCTGTACGGCCGTAAGAAAACCCCAGCATATTCAAGCAGATACAAACAGTGAATATTTAGGACTGCGATACAAATTTTTGCCTATTTTAACTAAACACTTTTTACATTATGTGGTTAACATGTGTTCAGGTGAAGTTACATCCGTGGTAGGGCGTCAGCAAGTTCCATTTTGCCCAAGCCAAATCGTCAAATTCACGGTATTTCCTAGTAATGCAGCCTATCGTTGTTAGGAGAGTGACTGCATTCGTACTTTTCTTCTTATGATATGTAACTTCGTTTTGTTCATACTTACTGTTCATTACAACACTCTTTGTCAAAGCAATAAACGTAAATAAATAATAAGCTCATAGCTTTAAATATATATAGCCATAAGCTACAGCAAGACATAAGAATATTCANTAAACGTAAATAAATAATAAGCTCATAGCTTTAAATATATATAGCCATAAGCTACAGCAAGACATAAGAATATTCAGATTGCGTATTTAAAAAAGGCACATAACAGTTGAGCAGTAGTATTTGATAATTTTTATTATATTTTGTTATAAAAAATGTTTTAAGATTTATTTTACACAAGCATACTTTCTCTACATAGCAACAATGTTTATTTTCGAAAAAAAAAAAAAATAATAATTGATAGCAGGATAGTTTAATTTACATTGGCTTTTGTTGGCATAACATTTGTTTTGCATAATTGCTGTTAACATGGGTTGACTACGTTATTTAACATATTTGTTCGNATATTGCGTATTTAAAAAAGGCACATAACAGTTGAGCAGTAGTATTTGATAATTTTTATTATATTTTGTTATAAAAAATGTTTTAAGATTTATTTTACACAAGCATACTTTCTCTACATAGCAACAATGTTTATTTTCGAAAAAAAAAAAAATAATAATTGATAGCAGGATAGTTTAATTTACATTGGCTTTTGTTGGCATAACATTTGTTTTGCATAATTGCTGTTAACATGGGTTGACTACGTTATTTAACATATTTGTTCGTGTGCTGGAATTTTTTTGCTGAGTTTGCAGCATAGGTTGCGGCAGTGTCGTCGTTGTTACCCCGAGAAAGAAAAAAAAGGGGGGGGGTCAGTGTTTGAAGTTATTTCGCCACTTTCTGTCTCTGGGATGTATACAATACCGCCAATAGGTCTACGATATGGTTTCAGTTTGAAATATTTTGTAATCCGGAAGGGTGGCCTGAATAACGAGATGATGTGTATACATAATCCGTTTAGAGAAGACGAGCAAGTTTGTGAGAAGTGTGGGACGCAGATTGGGCGCAAGCAATCCATGGAATCTCATCTGAGAAGCTGTAATGAGACACTGCGGCAGAAAGCAGCTGGCAATTGTAAATTTTGTATTAATCCATATGCCGATGAGGGGGATGCCCGAAGGCACGAAAATGGGTGCAAGTTCAACCGGGAGGAAAAAACTTTTACTTGTGAGGACTACGGCAATGAATATTCCTGGGCAGATAAATTATAGTAGCATGCCAATAAGTGTGCAGGCCCGTGACAGGCCTATCAGTGAAGGCCAGATGTGATGTCACCCAGCAACATCCAGCACCAACACCACCAGCTCGTCCAAGGATCGTCGTGGAGGCCAGGCAGCCTACAGTCCATGGAATTGTGCTGGCTGAGACTACATTTAGGGGCAATTTAATAAAGTATGTGGCTGAGTATACGAGCAATATGGCAAAAGAAGTGTGTACATACATTGATGGAGTGTAACAGAGAATTATAGACCAACTGTAGGAAGAGGTAGTTGAAAATGGGCCAATAAAGTTCAATTTGTTCGTGGAGTATGACTATGGCAAATCTGAGCCCCGTGAAAATGAAATCTCCAATTGTGACTTCAAGATCAAAAATGTCCCTATCTACAGTGAGTATGACATGGGAGAAGCAGTGGTGGGTAGCTATGCCAGGAGTAGGGAGAGTACATGACAAAAGAATCTGGATAGACACAAAATGCAGTAAAGTAAATGCAGCTCAGAATTAATCAATTTCACCCCCTACATGCATCCAGCGACATTTATTTGCAAACACTCATAAAAAACAAGGAAGCTGTGATAAACCCGAAAAACAAGGATTAAGAGAAATAGTTAATAAAAGAAAACATCGAATGGGAAGGAAAGATCAACATTGATGGCATTGAATTTCATACACATCTGCACCAGATATCGCAATTTGAAAAGCAAAATCCTTTAATGACCGTGAATATATTAATAATTAATGGTGAAATGAAGCTGGCACCAAGACGAGTCTGTGATGAAGACAAGCCCACACAATTAGATATCCTCCACCTCACCACCAATGAAAATGCCCTATATCCATACATTAAAAATGTATCTCGCTTGGCGAGACCTCAAATGACACCATGGCCACAACATACTTATGTTTAATGCATTATAATGATGAGTTTCGAGTGTCAGAAAAGATGGGCTTAGAGATGTTGGCAGAGCACAACAAATATTGCAGTCTTCATGCTCTTGCATGTATTGAAATGTCAAGACATGACAAGAATGGAAGAAGATCAACCCAAAAAGTAAAAAACTATCATAATGCAGACAATATGCCGATAATCGTCTACGCCAATTTCGAGGCCATGCTCCTGCCCATTCAAACATGCAAGGCCGACACCCATACATCCAGGACAAAATATTTATCAGAAAAATATGAGGTAAAGTTCTTGTTGTTTTGTTCAAGTTTACTACATCATTCCTTCCACCAAAGCCAGAAGTCTGTAAACAGGGCCAAAAATTTGCACTTGGGATGATGCTGCCAAAAAATATATCGAGAAAATCGTGGACAGTGACAATAAAGAGAAGTAAATATATGAAGAGATTGGTCCAATGCAGCCACTCAGCAATCTGGAATTATTGAATCATGCCATGGTCGATACCTGCTGTTTCTGTTTGGAAAAATTCACGAAAGACAATTGGAAAGATATGGATCATGACCACTTCACAGGAAAGTATAAAGAGTTTGCATGCAACAAACTCCGCCGCCGCACAAGAGACTGCCAGTGCTATTTCACAATTTGAAATATAATGAGAACTTTATAAGTAAACGCCTGGGCTGCAATGAAAATAACGTATTCTTCATCTTAAATACAGAGGAAAAATTAATCACTTTCTCGAAATCGCTGTTGGAAATATTTACACCTCAGTTCATAGACAACTTCTGCTTCATGTCCGGCAGTCCCATCGCCCTCGCCGAAAACCTGCCAAGAGACCAGCTAAAAAACACGGAGAAGTACTTCAGCCCTGACTAGCTGGAACTAGTAGGGTAAAATGGAGTATTCCCCTATGATTATATTGACAGCCTCCAAAAACTTGAAGATATGCATCTGCCCCGCAGCGATACATTCTATAACAGATTGATGGACACTGCCATAAATGAAGTAAATTAGAGACATGCCAACGAGGTTGGGAAAAACTCAACTGTAAAAATATGGAAGATTACTCTAATATATATTTGAAAACAGATGTGTTACTGCTAACTGGCATTTCAGAAAACTTTAGGAAATTGTGCCACGAAACCTACAGTCTTGACTGTGTCTGTTATGTGAGCGCGCCGGGATTCCAGTTTTATGCCATGTTCAAACACATGAATGTCGTGCTAGAACAATTGATAAATTACAACAAGTATTTATTCATTGCAAATGCATCAGAGGTGGAGTGGTTAAATGTGCGAATCACCATGGAAAGGCCAATAACAAGTAAATGCTGTCTACATGCAATGCCAGCAAGCTACAAGTCTACCTCCATTCCCTAGATCAGATAAAAAATTATGTGGTTGGGCAATGTCTCTGCCTCTCTCTCTCTCTCTCTCTGTACATTACTTCCAGAAGGTGCGCACCAACATCGACAACATGATGGTGACAGATTAGGGACTGCTTGACTACGTGCTGGAGGTAGATGTAGATATTCCTGCAGAACTTCACTACTTGTAGAAAGACCTGCCGTTCTTGCTCTTAAACGAGTGTCTTTCAGGTGGAAAAATCAAAAAATTAATCAACATATTGCAAGCCAACAATATTTATGTATTACACTACATAAATTTGAAGGAATCAATAGAACATGGACTCAAAATAAGCAAAATTTTCTGTGTGCTGTAATTCGAGTAAGAGACATGGCTCAAACTATACAGCGACCTCAACACTTGAAAAGGCAAGCAGCCGGCAATGATTTTAAAAAAAGATTTTAAGCTGAAGAACATTGCAAAATTTGCTAAATTGATGGATAATAATAGGAAGCGGTATGTTATGGTATTAAATTGCAAGGAAAGAAGTCTGAAGAAATTAATTTCTAAGCCCACCTTCAATTGCTGGCAGAATTATGTCGAAAATCTATTACTTATGAAAACAGAGAGAGTAATTATATGATAAACCTATTTATGCTGGTTTTTCAATGCTTGCTTGTCGAAAACATTAATACATAGGTTCCATCATGACGTCATGAGAAAGAAGTATGAAGACAACATAAATCTTCTCTGCGCAGACACCGACTCATTAATATACGAAATGAACAGACAAGATTATTAAGCAGACCTAGCAACAGACCCCACGCTCATGGAAGAGATGAATGCCACTGTCTATCCCCCCGAACTTATGAGCGAGTTCGTGGAGCTGTGTGCCAAAATGTATAGTTATATATGAGGTGGCAAAGTACCCAAGAAGGCCGAAGGTGTCCAGAAGACAAGACTAAAAAATAATTTTACATTTTAAGATTACAAAAAAATTTTGACGAAGCAGCAAGTCGTGCATATAACCGTGAATAATATAAGATATTATCACCAAGAAGTTTACACTCCAATAGGATATGGTGTATTATGTATATTATATGGATGTTACTAGAGGACATGCAAGATGCTTTTTTTATCTTGCAAAGTTTGTTGCATTTTGTCTAATGAAGGCTAAATAATCACCGAAGGTTTATAATTCATGATGATGGTGTATGTGTGATTTTTACTGAAGCAATGAGCTAGTTGGGGGGACTGGCCTTTTCAAAATAGTGTGTCTTTCCCTGGGTTTTGGTTGAATAAGCCGGGATGCAAGAGGAGTTTCTCATCTCGGGTAAGTCTAATCAGAAGTAATTTCATCACCCCACATCCTTAAGCTCTAAAACTCATTTGCTTTATCCCTGAGTGCGCAGACCGAATGTTAAATGTGAAGCGATTTCAACCCTCACTCTATCCTCAGCTGAAAATAAATATTCACTTGGTAATAAAATATTTTAATTGTGAATGTAATAATTTTTACACTATGACATTAAATTTTTTTTACCAAACTAGAGCACACACTGGCGTATAGAGCCTGATGCACTGCTATACGCGAGAGAGACTGTATATACACTGAAGAGCAAAAAAAAAACTGATATACCTGCCTAATATCGTGTAGGGCCCCCCGAGCGCGCAGAAGTGCCGCAAGACGACGTGGCATGGACTCGACTAATGTCTGAAGGTATACAGGAGGCAATTCACACCATGAATCCTGCAGGGCAGTCCACAAATCCAATATGCGTCAATTTGAGAAAGCGTTGCACGTCTGTCACGTTTAGTGATTCTCGTCAGTCGTCGTTTGTCCCGTTTTTCACGATCTTTTTCCGGCCGCAGCGATGTCGAAGATGTGATGTTTTATCGGATTCCCGATATTCACGGTACACTCGTGAAATGATCGTACGCGAACTTCCAAATGTTATCGCTACCTTGGAGGTGCTATGTGCCATCTCTCGTGCGCCGACTATAACACCACGTTCAAATTCACTTAAATATTGATAACCTGCCATTGTAGCAGCAGTAACATATCTAGCTGCCAACCCCATCGCGTTACTCTGATTGTTTCCATAACTCTGTTATTTACATTCGCACGCCTATACCAGTTTTTTTGTCTCTTGAGTGTATTTACAAATTTAATAAGACTCTGGCAATTTCCTTTTTGCACTCATGGACGGAGATTAGGATGCAACTTCTGTTTGAGCCACCGACTAGGATTAAATCCAATTTCTGGATACTATAGAAGGTATTGTTATTACCCACCCTATCTATCTACTTATATTTCTCTTCTTCCTCTATTCTATCATCTTTTCGTTAACTTTATTTTCTGATGTTTTCTTTCTTCTTGTTTTTTTTCTGTGCGCATTGTTTTTGTCCTAGGGTTGTTTAATTATAAGCTTTGTAACCTGCCTCTACAGTTTATTCTTGCGGTACCATGGGAATTAAAAGTAATAATTATTTTACATCTCTATAGTGCAGTAAGAGTGTTCTGTATTGCTCCTTCCCCCTTCCCCAGCCGGAGACCCGCTCACTAAGATGTTTTAGCATATTATATTATATTAAATATATTTATTTTAAACCCTTGACTCAACACATATCCCGATAGCTCAGTCAGCTAGAGCATCCACTATGCTGACGATCCAAAGTATGGCTGTTCGATCCCACCCTACTGCAGCCGATATTTTGAGCTCTGGAAATTTAAAAAAGATAGCCCCGACCCTATCTGACAACTTCAGAACAAATATGGTAGCCGAGCAAGAGCGACTTTAGCCACCCTAGCAGACGACAGTTCAACGAAGGACAAGTGGAAAAAAGATGGTGAATGGCAGTGGCACACTCTAGCAACAAAAAAAGCATTACATGCACCATTGGCGCACTCTAGCAGTCGACGAAAGAACTAGATAACACGACATCTAATATCGCAGGGTCAAACATAGGTGGGTAAGTGGGGAAAAATGCCGACATAAACAAGATGGCTAGAAACAAGATGGCAGAAGGAAACAAGATGACGACCAGAAAAAAAATAGTGGACAGAAACAAGATGACGGACAGAATCAACGTGACAGCAGTGACATCATATATGCAGAATCCAAGATGGTGGATGGTGCCACAGCCACCATCCCTAGCCCTTGTATCGGCTATGCATATCTACTGTGGAATGTATGCTTTTATGGTTTTTTGTTACGCTCTGTTGTTATGCTTGCTTGGTATGTGTGAGGTATGCTTAAGCTGTGATGGATGTTTATATAAGGTGAGCAGTATTACTTGTTATATGAATTTCATTGATTTATACACAGTGGTTGCAAAATTGTAGCCAACATTGTGTGTAGAAAGGCTTGAAGCGTGATGCAATTTATTAGTTTGATCGAACTTGGAAGAGGAGTATGTTACTAACATTCTGATTTTGATGTTATATATGATAGTTCGCAAATATATGTTGAATGTGGTTATAAATTAGCTTAGGGCATGAAATATGATTTATTGATCAGGGTGGGGGGTGTCTCCTTTCTCAATTTAAGGGATCAGTATAATATATCTTTTAAAATGGTGGAAATTATGAATATGAAATGTATTAGCAACTAACTTGACAAAAGTGCCTTATTTTGTATTGGTTGTATTATCTGTGGACTAAATGTGACGGTTATATAGATGTTTGATTCGACTGATGATTGCTATGGGACTGATAAAATATGTTAACCTGTGTGGGGTAGTGAGCTTTACATAGGGTTTTTATTTATTATCGTTAACTTGAACAGATCGAAAATAGTGTGTAACTATGCTTATATAATTGCTTATGGAGAAAGGTATCATATCGCCTTTATGAGGTCGCAAGTACTATATCTGACATGAATTTGGTGTCTAAAATTCTTATGGATCGCAAATGGTGAGCAAATATGCTTATAGAAGGGCTTGTAGCATAACGTGATACACAGTAATTTTTGGGGTCATTCATTATGTCTACACGCCCGGTTTCAAGGGCACAGCCCTAATGTTTTGTAAAATAATTGACAACTATGCCTATAAAATTTCACAGAGAATAATGTGTCAATTATTAGTTCTTGGAGTTGTAAAAATTTTCTATACACTTGAATTCATGAGATTACCCAAGTGGTATGAAAATTATTACCAAATATGCTCATAAAAGTGTGTAACACTTAATATGCTTTACATGCAATTTCGGAATTAGAAATGATGCTAGCTATACCGCTAATCGCATCTTATCTTTATTCTCGTGGTCATAAAGGTCGCATATGAACTTCATTTCAAAGCCTAACTCACATGGTTGGAAAATTATAGTAAACTATGCTTATAAAAGACTGCAGAGCTTAAAAATCTTGCCC
This sequence comes from Clitarchus hookeri, assembly GCA_002778355.1. Classification (NCBI taxonomy): domain Eukaryota; kingdom Metazoa; phylum Arthropoda; class Insecta; order Phasmatodea; family Phasmatidae; genus Clitarchus; species Clitarchus hookeri. The sequence goes on along the minus strand of NQII01000289.1, from coordinate 54,682 downwards.
ATATTCTCGTGGTCATAACTTATTACTATGTACTGAATTTCAAGGGCCTAGCTCACGTGGTTCGATAATAATGAATAACTATGCCAATACAAATACTTGGGGCATAACATTCAGTACGTACATTATCATGGTCACGAGTGTCACATGTGATAAAAATTTTACCCTATAACTTCAGTGGGCTATACAGAAGAGGATGTGGGTGGAGAGCGGGTAGGTAAATGTCGAGTAGACACTGAGGATGTAGTTTAAATGAGCTGAGATGTTATGTCCGGGGCAGACTGGTGTTTTTTAATGTCCTTTTTGTCGTGGTGTCACAGTTGCGAAAGTGCACTGCATTGAATTCAATTGGAGTGGCCAGACTGGCATTTATGTACTGGTGACTGAAACCAAAATGCTTCGTGCAGCATTTTTGGTCGGTCGTGACTTTTCTGTCGCTGTCGCTGCAAAAACGCTCGCCATGAATTGTTATGGTCGTAGCCAGATTGGCATCTTGTTACGACTGCCGGACGTGGGTAGTGGCATTCCATCAGTCTGTCAGGTACACCTAGAGAATAGTGAGGGACTGAAGAGATTTGGCCGGCTATAAATATCGAGGTATTGATAGCTGAAGTTAGAGAAGAGGCTGGTGAGGTTTGACAATTCTGATACGGAGCATTTCAAAAATTAAATATCGTACAGAAAAGTGTCGTGGAATACGAAAATCTTGGTGTATGCAAACATGGATTTAATGCTATAATGTGGCTGGTAGTGGCCGTTAAACTGTCGATGACTGCGGAGGCATAGATAACAATGTTAACTAGACGAAAGGTAATCACAGCCAAATTTATTTGCTATCAATTAACAGGACACTAACATATATCGATACAACAGTTTTCGTGCAATTTGTAGGACTAATATCTGCAATCATACAATGTGTACTCAGTTTTTTAATTTACAGTTTATGTACATGCTAATAAACATAAATCTGAAATTCTAATAATGTATAGAGTCGGAATGGTTGTCCCAGGTAAATGCATTGAAACGTTGCAGACAACATATTCAAGACATATTTTTCTTGTCCAAAATGTATTTATAGATCATCATAGTTGACTGCATTTTATTAATGAGAAAGTAATTTTCTATTTCACATGTCATAGCAGACATTACTACCCTTTTCATATATGCCAGTAATGTACATAAGAACACCACATATCCTATATTATATCATACTGCTATGAAACAGAGTCAACCGGGCTCACAATATAATCAGCAAACATGTCCTTTCTGTCGTTTGCACGCTTTACCATGCCCCCATTTCCATAAATCAGAATGTCCTTCATTTCACATGCGAGACACTCTTCTATACATATTATAAAACTCAACGTCTCTCTGTCTGTCTATCTGTTAGTGCGCTTATCACTAGAGAACCACGTACCCGATTTACGTGTTTTTTTAAATTCATAGCTATGTTATCTGGCCAGGGTTTAGTATACATTTTGTTACGTAAAGTAATAAGGAATAAGCAGTGACGATAATAGTGAATCAAGTCGGAAAAAAAGTTTGCTGCCAGCATGTTCTCTTGCAATATGCTCTCTAAACCGGTAAAGATGGAATAATATCATGAAGTAAAGAATTGTGTATAATAAAAAGACTAAAAAATTCTGCGGTAGCATATACCTATCTGAAACAGAGAAACACTAATAAGCGTTTTACCCATTTAATTTCTCAGACGTTCAAAAATCATAACCAATCGTCTGACATGCTTCCAAGAGCTGGTATTTTTTCTAGAACCGAACGCCAAAAAAAAAAAAAATTGTGATATGACCGCACTTCTAAAAATAAACCTTCACTAATATAAAAAAAATTTCAGGCAACAGACAAATTAACCCCACTCAGAAACAGTACGATTACTTTGCATGTTTAAACCCTATGCATTTTTTCGACTCAAAAATACATGCGGAGTGTTATGTGTTATGTACAAGTAAATATTAAAAATTTAATTAATACGTTTTTAAAGCCACTGTTACCTGAAACACTTCATTGGATTTGAGAATAAATCTAATTAATGTATAGGCATACTTAACAAATGTAAAAAATGCGAAGGGCACATTTCAATGTAAACACGCCGATTAGTGAATATTGAAAATGATCATTAAAATGTTTACATGCATTGGTGTGTACGCCCTATTCCACAAATTGCTAAATAGACCTACTCTAATTCTGCAAGTTCATTGTACGAAATATACTTTAAAGAACAAAGTCATTTTTTTCCGCATTATATCTATCAGATTGTTAGTATGCCGGAAACATGGTTTCGTAAATCCAACATTCCGTAAAAGGGTTACTGCACTGTAGTTACAAAAGATCTTACGTCACGTATCACTTAAGAACATAATCATTGAAGCAAATAATTGAAAATGGTGATTTTAGGGCAGAAATTTTCTGAGAGCGTAAATGTTATTTTAATTGGTTCATGCTTGACTCCTCTTTCAGATCCTCTGCCCACGATTGAGATCACTGTGTGAAGTGGGCTGACCTTTAGGCAACCTTGACGTCTTGGCAAACTTGTTCATTAAAAAGTCGAGAGATATATATAAAAAAGAACTACCGACCCGGCCCAGCTTCGCCCTGGTACAATTTAGGTTTTACAGCGATACGCTATAAATAAATTGGGAAAAGACAACAACAATATTATATAATACTAAATTAGTAAACTACTATCATATATAACATACATACAAACGTCACGTCTGTCTTCCAAAGGGGTAAGCAGAGATTATGAACCTCCATTTTTCACGATACTGACATACCTACCTACTTCGCTTTATCCGCATTCATACATCTCTAATAAAATTATATTATATGATAATGGTTTAAAAAATTTCTTTCTATACAATATTAATCAATTTGATTCTGACCGCCAACCCAAAAAGATTTCTGTTTGACGTGACACGCGAAAGGGCTACATATCCACTCCAGCCACATTAAGTGTTTGACCCTGTACATTATTTATGGTCATACCAAAACAAACTCTTATTGGAAATTGGACTCTTTTAAAATTAAAAGGCAACTCCGAGGGAAGCATAGGTATCCTAGGTATTAAAACAGTTTCTCCAGTACCGCAGCCAGTTAGAATAGTACTTTCTATGAGATATCTTTTTAAACTTTTTATTTGTAATCGAGTCCCGTTGCATAATTTCGGTGGATTTACTTCGCAATAAAATTATGGGAGCTCCAACATTTAAAATCAATTAGTGTGGTGGCATACCAGAAGGATTCAATGAATTTAGAAATTCTGTGGAATATTGCACAGCTTCTTCACTGTCGAGTACTGTATCTACTGAGTAATAGACTTGTGTTTGCGAATTAAATTTTGCAAACACTAATTCATTAATTTTTTCAACTTGTTCATTACAAGCGATAATCTCGCTCTTCCTTTGAACCACGACAGTGTTTTATTTGAAAGGTCGTGTATTTCAGGGTATACGTTATCTATCAGTTGTTGGTGGTCGGTGACTAATACACATATATAACTATTGAGAGAAGTTTTTCCACAATCCATTGGTAACTCTCCATTTCCGACTTTCAGTAGCAAGTCAGCAAACGTGCTGTTATCTTCTGAAGACATTAATACTCTCATGTATGTTTTTAGTGATAGTTTTGTTACGTTGGGGCAAATGTTATGCTGTAAAGGACATTTCTTATCTACATTAAACATTTTTTTACTATGAATTAATTTATTTTGATAAAGATTAAATTATTTATGGTAAGAAAGGCCAGAGAATTTTACGTTTGTGTTTGCTGCGTAATTTAAATTATAAATACGTTTATTACTACTTATATATTACATATAGATTAATGCTACTACTGACGTTTTTGTACATCATTTAATTTTACACAATTCCTTCCTGCATTATTTTGTTATAAGTCTAACGGATTAGGCAGCGTATTACAAGAGAACGCGCTGGCAGCAAACTTTTTTCCCGACTTGATTCACTTATTCCGTTAATGCTCAGCTCCTTTAAGTGCTAGAGCAATTTTTAATACACAAAAGTCTTCCTTGATAAATGCAGATCATAAAAGTAGAAACCGCCTCTAAATCCGTTCTGTGGTTCTTGAGATTACGCAGTCATACGCACAGACAGATGCGCGCCAGGGACTTCCTTTTATACTATGTAGTGATGAAATCTCATTGGTGACACACATCATTTACATTTCCATTTAAGTATTTTATTTCAAAAACCCTTTAGAAAACCACTTCAATATTTTTTTATGTAAATATAAATTGCATGTATGGCTTTAAAAATTTAGAATTTTTTTTTTAATAACAAACATTCTTATGTCCTACCATGCATGCTGTACGATCGCTGTCTTTAATTTTGTTTACTTCAAGACATTCTACCATTAATATCAGCAGAATAACGATTTGTAACAGTGACAATTTTAAAGGCTAGAACTGCCCCCTGAATCATTATTCTAAGATCGGCTGGGTGGTTTCGAGCCAAATTTTACTGCCTGGCACATGCTGTAGTTCATTCCTTTAAAAAAAACTGCTATTACAGCATGCATACCTATTTCCCAATTTCGTCTGTATTTTTGCTCGTAAATATATAACATGAGTGTTTTTGCATTAAGATCCTACCTAACTAGTAAGCCATGTTTCTAAGTGTTTGAAAAATAATTTCATTTCACATCTGCACAATCTGTTTGCATACGAAAAAAATCATTTTTCTAGCTAGTAGTAGAATATAAATAGATAATGCTTATGGCAAACTATATTTTGATGGTCTACAACGTGGCCGAAAACTACATTGTCAGAACTCTTAATGATTGACACATTCCAGTTGAAATTACTCAATATTTTTATAGGGTCTTTTATTAAACTTTGGAATTTCCATCACATCATATTTAGGGATCGTAACCTAATCTCCTAGTTTCGTCGTATTTGTTTTATATTACTGCCCCTTAATATTTAAATAGTACGGTCACTTGTATTTCCCAGCAGCGGCCACATTTAACACAGTAGACTCTGACGCGTTAGTATATACAATTTGTAATAAATCTTACATACACAGTTTTGGTTTTCTTTTTTGGTCACATAGTCTGTACAACCCTAAATACTGTACATATATATTTGCGTTCTCCCATGTCAGTTTATGTGTATGCGCAGCTAGGATGTCAAACCTACGATACTATACGTATGGGGCCGTGAGCTTTATTACATATGTGTGTGCATGTGTGAATCATTATTATATGCTCTTGTTTCCTTTGATAAGCACGAGTAGGTTCACACACATTATTTTGTAGGGAGAGGCACGCACCTGCAGGAGCTGTAATTTGTCTGTAATAATCGCGATTTGCACCATCCAGCACAGACGTCAGTCGTACCGACGTATCTCACTCTGCAGCCAGAACAGTGTACCATGCGGGATCTAGAACCCCCGTAACCCTCTGTTCGTCCACGAAGGATCTAGTACACCACCTGCCATCACTAGTCCACAGACAGCCAGTTGCCTGCCATTAGTCGCGGCATGAAGATGTATGGTGGGGTTTGTGCGGCCAATGAGGCGAACTACGCGATTCTAGGGACTGCAGGACTGGTGGCAGCATATCTAGTATCCTTTACAGTGGGGCGCCTATACGTTTTTCATCTAGCGTGCCAATTTAGTTTTATTGGCGCTGATAGCCAGCTAGCTACTTAGCATGTTATCTCCTGCTGGACTATCATGCTGATTATCTTCAACTAAATGATTGCCAAACAATTCATTTTCTGTTATTTTTTCGTATGTAGCTATTGTTTATTAAACTGCGTTTGAAATACCATAAATCCGCACACACAATCGACAAGTTTGATGTGGCAATTTTCCATGGTATGTTTTCACAAAATGGCAGGCATGGCTGCAAAATTTTATTAATTTACATATATATGCATACCACATTTACTAACACCAATTGTTATTTGTTGCGCAATTACTCAAAGCAGAACTTACATACCTTACTTTCTGTAAAAGAGGTGTTGTTAGATAGATGGACATCTTCAGCAGGAGTACATATCGCAAATCGATGGTCGCAGATTGCATAAAGATGACGAACTGCTGGCGCTTTGGCTATTTATAACTTAGAACCCTTATCTACATCAGTGTATACGTACATTGAGAAAGTGCAATTGATAAATTATTTTCCCATACATCCATGGCAGCGTTCCTACATATTCTCAGGAAAAAGTCAAATGATTAGGGAAGTTGCCAACCTTGTACTGTAACAGCGCGTAACATTAGCAGACTGATGTGTGATATTATTCTCATACTATGTATAAGTTAAAAACTTACATTATAGTTTAGGAAGTTTACAAGAAAAGTTTTACAGTGTAAATAAAGGGGCATGGAAAGGTCGCGCAGGGCACAAATAGCTGGAATATATAATCAAGATAAGAATCAGAACTATTTTACTTAATTCGTTGGGTTTGTTTTCTTGTATTAGATATATGAATTTTGGAGGCCAGCATGTACAGAAATTGCCAATACAATGTATAATTTTCCAATAAAAAATTCTTACTTTTTTAAATAAATAAGCGATATAACCACAAAATCAACAACTATGAAAAATATCTGTCTTAAAATTTACAAAATAACATTATCTAGAACTCTATTAAAATCCAAATTTCGAAGAAAATAACATTTTGATTTTAAAATAATTGTTTTGTTTTAAAATCACTTATAAGACATTTGCATTCGAAAACAAACACTCATAGACAAAATATCTATATGTCTCTTTTATAGATCTGTAGAAACTTGTCGTGTGACGGTTTAGGAATATTAGAGCGATGCTGGCCAACAACCACCCACCCCCCCCCCACCTCATTACCAGGGTAGAGACTTAGTAGACATGTGTCGCGAGGGAGGTGATGGACCGCAGTTACACGTGTCTTGCTGTGCGTCCTACTGCGTTGGCCTGCCGGCGACACCCCTTCACCCCCCTACGCCACCAGCCAGCCCGTGAGATCTGTGGAGCGCAGAGGTTTCACGGGATATCACCAAATAATCATGTGTATTTCGCCTGAATTCAGAAAACACGCACCAAGAAGAAATAGCTGACGAGCTGGATATTGGTGCCAAGAACACCCCCCCCCCTCCACCCTTAGCTAACCACAGGACAATGTGGAAACACACCGAGAAGAAATAGCTGACGAGAGTAAGCTAGGGGCAAGGGGCTACCTTCCCCCGCCCCCAAACCCTTCAGGAACCAGGACACGTGTTTGGAAAGACATTGTTGTGCGTTCTACCACCTCACCCCCTCACCACCTCCCACCAAAAATCGACATGTGCCGACAATTAAAGGTGGAGGCTGGCAAGCATAAAAAATCCTTTTCAAGAGAAGTGGGAGTCAGTTCATTAGTACCGCGCATAGAGGTCAGACAGTTGATTATTGCTGAGCCCAGAGTAGTCAGTCAGTCGGTCGAGAGGCCGGGAGATTGGACTCCCGGCCACAACAGTACCTCAGTGNAGAGGTCAGACAGTTGATTATTGCTGAGCCCAGAGTAGTCAGTCAGTCGGTCGAGAGGCCGGGAGATTGGACTCCCGACCACAACAGTACCTCAGTGCGTCAGTAGAGCTGCCCAGGGGAGACGACGACACCCAGCAGGCCTTTGCCAAAGGCCGCCCATCGCCAGAGCTCACCATCCACAGCTGACATCATACCAGCAAGAGTTATGTATACAATCACCGTCCAGAGAAGCCCCCCCCCCTCCTGCACCAAGAAGTCGTAAACAGTTAATACGAGTAGTCAAATTAGGTACCACACCTCTCAAGTGTTCATGAACGTAGTTCTTGTATTAACTCCAGACAATATATTCGTCCTTCAAAATGAAACAGTAAAAGACTACATTATTGCAAACCCCTTAACCTTCAGGCATCATATAGTCTGTGCCACTAAACATTAACAAAAGACCCTACGTACTTACTTTTAGGATGTGTTAAACAAATTTTTGCTTTTTTAATGAAACAAAGAAAAAGTAGTTTTATGGTACTTTACCATTACAGTAACTTATTTTCGAAATTTGCTGTCTATTTATTTGGTTTCCTCTGTCTGGTGGTGCCTCAGTAGCAGTAAATACTACCGCTACACTCGCATACAGGTAATTGCAAACAGTTGCCAAGTGTTTTGTGATTTCTCTTAATTAAATTTTAAATAATGTTTTATTTATGCCAAATAAGCAGATCATATGCATAACATTTTTAAAACAGAGATTGTATAACGTTTATGATTTATTAAGAGCTTGCAGTTTTGTGGAAAGTAAATGTTAGTGTCTTTTCTTCACCGGTAAATTTCTTTTGCGTAAATTAATTATATTCCTAGAAATATGAGGAAAGTGAAACACTTTGTTAAGCGCTGTGTTATTTATAACAGGATATGGATATATTAGTATAATTAAAATCGTATTTATATTATAAGAATATTTCGACAGTAAAGGTACAAAGTGCTTAAAATTCAAAGTTACAGATTACGATTTTACATCAAATGTACAGTATCCTGTAACTTTACGACTCGCGTTTATCTTATTCATATCGTTGTATAATTATCGTAAAATTTCTTCCTCAACGCATTGCAGTTATGTTGATAAATTGTGCAAATCAGATGTAAAAGAGTGATAGCACACGTGCAAAGTTATGGAATTGAAACTGAAAAGATGGTAGCTTAAATATCTGGTGGTGTGCTATACATATGTATTATTCTCAGTATAATATATATTTATCTAATTAATGTATTCTTTGCATCTATAAAGATACATTGTTAGAAATTTTTGTAGATTTACGGAGAGTTTTATGGAGATGTAGATTTATTTTACAGAAAGGTATTCCGTAATGACGAATAACGGAAATGAGCTCCGTAAATATAAAATACGGAAGCTCTTCGTATTGTTGCGGCTTCGATTTGAGACACGAACAATGCCATTGATACATAAAGCGTATAAAATCCCTTCTTTAAAATACTACTTCGTGTAAAATAGTAGTAGGTGAGTGGAAAACGACTCATGGAGTGCCAATTCTTTTATTTTTTTTTAAATTCCGCTACAGGACAAAACCTTCTTTATTCACCGTTAAAAACGCACCCAACGAAAATAAAACTATTTATTGGTTAACTCCTTTCATTAACCGCATATAAAACAAAGTAGCTGCGCTCTTACATGACCTGAAACTAAGGGAGGCGCGTTAGTCACTTTCGTGTAAAATCCATATTTACGAAATACAGTACTTCGTGCAAAGGTGAGTGCCCATATAGCTTACATACATCCAAAGTATATCAAATTAATGTCACCATGGCCGTTCTGTACATCCAGGTACATCCAGGAATAGCAAAGTTACATCCAAAAACTGCCAAAAAGATATCCAAATGTTCGCCCGATATCGTGGATATCCTATAGGCATCATTATATTTAGACACATTCTATAAGTAATAGCTATTGTAGGTGTTGTAACATCTAATGGATATCCAGGGAGTGGTACGAACTGATATATACTCNGTCACCATGGCCGTTCTGTACATCCAGGTACATCCAGGAATAGCAAAGTTACATCCAAAAACTGCCAAAAAGATATCGAAATGTTCGCCCGATATCGTGGATATCCTATAGGCATCATTATATTTAGACACATTCTATAAGTAATAGCTATTGTAGGTGTTGTAACATCTAATGGATATCCAGGGAGTGGTACGAACTGATATATACTACTAGATATCCAGCGGATATCCTGAAGAGGTTCACTTCAGGATTTAGATGACTTTACGGTATTGTGGATTCAATAGGGATATCCAGTGGATATCCTGTGCTATGTGGGTGGTTCAGTGTTCATTTGTCGATTCGTGTTACAATCCTACTATAGGACAAAATATTTCAACTTTATGTAATTTCTCTGTGATACACAGTGAAATACATTATGGAAAAAAAACCTCTTTTTCTTATCCCTGTTTCTAAAACTGAAATAAAATATGAAACTCGCAAGCACTCTAACATGACTGAGAGGTGTAAATACATAATTATACATGTTTCTCTTATTTACAATTTTACTTCTTTTAAAACTGTGTTAGGGGAGTGGATAAAATTGTCGACTGAATATATTTTTTTTCGAGTTCAAATCCCGCTACCGAACCAAATTGTTTAAACTGTTTACGGTCACTTTTATAAATAGTGAAACACCCACAAACGAAAGTAAAACTTTTTTTATTACCCCTTTTTTTATGAAGAGCAGATTAAGAAAACCAACTTGCAAGTTTATGGACACGTTTCGTGAATTCACGGAGATTTATGTTAAATTTACGGAGAAAACATTATTGAAAATAACGAAATGTCCGTAATTTAAAGGATATGTCTGGATAATTTGCAACAGGTACTTCCCGTAATTTTACAGAAACATTTTTTAACAGTGTGTAACAAATGTAAGACAATAAATATAACAAATATTTGGTTTTTTAAGGTTAGATAAAAGTGACAATCAAAGCAAAATATAAAAATAAGAAGAACCTTTTATAAAAGAAAACTCAAACGCTTGTTTTTTACGATTATGTGTCCTTCAAACATTAATTACACAGCCCAGCAAACATTTAATTTAAAATTATAATTACTGTAAAGCAGCTTAGGAATTGGCTACTATTTTTGTCTAGCCTACTTTTTGCGTTAAGCATTATTATCTAGCTGTTTCGCATAAATAGTGTCCTTTCCACACCATACTCTAAAAACCAGAACTCGATTTCGTGTTCAACATCTCGAAACCGGAAAGCACTGCGTTTTCACCTCTTCTGCTCTTATATGGGAGAGAACCTGTTTTGTCTTTAGAATTATGTATGCTGGGAACCATCAATGTGATAAAATCGTATTTCACATTCGCTCTATCCTCGTCGCCCAACCCCAGCTGCCTTAACGCCCCACGACTCCGCCAACTACTCCCGCCCACCCTTCTCCCTCAGCTTGTTCCCAGGTCCGCAAGCCCGCTGCCACCTGATGCTTTCACCTCGACAATGGTCGATTATAACCGGCTTTACTGGTATATATTTGCACAGGACGCCGATATCTCAAGTACAATCAAGGTCACTTCCATTGCACCTGGCTCAGGGTCTCCCTGCCGTGCTGTCAAGATGTTGCTTGCCTCTCTTGCTGGTACAGACAAGACAAGCGAGAACATGCAGTCTCTATTAATCACCAAAATTGAATAGTTTAATTGTTTTTAATGAATTTTTTTTTAATTTATTAAATTTCTTAGCTGAGGTATAGGTACCTCCTTTCACATAAAACGGTAAAAAATTAAATAAAATATATTTAAATAAATAAATATCGATTTTATTAACTATTTATAAATCATTTGAAATCACAGGTTAATGCTGGAATGTACAGTCGTGGTTACTAAAAACTATTAAAATCTTTTTAATGAAAATAATTATTCATTTTATAGGCTAAATAATAATAACCTACAATTTGATCTTGTTATGGTCTACTGTATGATTTCGCTAAAACTATATAACAAAAATTGAGTTCGGAAGAATTTGAAGTTTATTTAATTTAAATAAAATAAATTATTTTAATGTGTACATACCTTGCTTAAACCCATATCTCTCGTTAGCTCAGTTGGCTTAGTGCATGTGTCTGGTGATATAAGGTTGAGGACGCCTGCCCTCCAAGTTAATTTTTTTGTTACATTAAAATAATTAGTGTCACTAGAGGCAGAAGTCCGAAGTATGGCAATCGACAGTTCGTCTTTAAATTCAGAGTGAAAAAAAACTAATATAAACAATGGCTTGTGAAACGATTGGCGATTAAGCCTACTCTTGTGTAATCTAGCGGGAAATATCGTAAACAAATATGGCGCCTGCGCACTCTAGCATACGACAGTTGAACGAAATTGAGTAGTTAGGAACACCTGACAAACAGAAATACGCAAGTTTTTGACCGCACACATTAAGGTTATTCAAGATGGCGCACGGCTCTCTGGCTACATCACCATCCACTGTTGTACTTGGAGCTCCATTTTATAGCTACAGTAAATCTTTTTTTAAGAAAAAACATAGGTGCTGCATATATGTATCAATCAAACGTATGCTCAAAGTAAATTACTGGCTTTACACTTGTGGATAATACATTTTATTCACGTAGCACGGCACGGGAACTTAGTGTGCGTGTGTGCTTACAGTGGTATAAAGGCTGTTCACAAAAAAGTGAGCACTTTTGAGGCCCTAGTAACTTTTTCATTTCAGCCATTTTCATCCTTTAACCACTTTTTAAATAAATATCGCCATTTAAGTAATAATCACAGTGTAAATATTCCACCGTACACGTAATTTAACGTCTAAGGCTGAAATAAAATAAATTTATTGAACATTACTCCAAATGAGAGGTCATTCAATAGTGTTCTATTTACCGTGAATAGTCTTTGGTAGCATGCGTGAACCACAGCTGTGGCTTATCTCCGTACAGTGTTTTTAATTCAATGTGTCACGGGAGGATAAAAAAAAATATTTCTAGAGCCCAAAAATTATTGATTTAACATTTAAAAAAGTCGATCTTCCCAATGTGGCCTATTGCCTTGGGTTCAATTCTCTGTGCAAGTGGAAAAAGAACTGGCCGTTTGTCCCAGAGTAGGCCTCGAACAATCGATCAGTATTTTTAACAGGCAAAAGTTTCTGACAGAATCTCCCAAAAAAAGGTACATAAATTGTTATTATTTAAAAATTATTTCTACGTTAGTCAATAAGAATATGCGTGTGTCTGTGTGTGTTTGTAAGATTACTCTTACACATTTAGCAGAGTTCCCCATACACATTCTGCTGTGATTTTAAATGAGACATTTCAGTCTGTTCCTCGCATCTCTTTCCTTTGGTAAGTTATAAAGAAAGATGTGATACTAATATTTTAAAAACCCACCGGCCAGTAATTATTTTTTTTAAAAATCCTATATCAATTGAAATAATACTAATTTCGTTTTGATTTTCGGTGTTTAAAGTTAAAATTATTGTAAAAGTTACTATGAATAAAGAATCTCTAATACAGTCACGAATCTGCAGGAACGTGGCCCAGGGAGCTGATACCGGGCGCCTCTCATCGCAATGTTTGATCGAAGAGTAACGGTATACATCGTTGGCCAACGATAATTTAGCAAGCGCCGTACACCGTTTCTCTACGCTTTTTGATGACGTCATTAGGCCCGTAAATTACCTGTTTTGCTCCTCGTATAAAGGTTACGTTCACCTTCACGAAAAAACGCTGTGTTGGAAACATGTGGCGACTCACGCATATCACCTGTCAGTTACTAAAAGCACATAAACTGGCACATGTCTACCAAAATAAATAATAAATTTTAATGCCCACGAGATTCAAACGTTTTATTTATTAACTGCGGCGGCAAAAAATAATTTTTAATATTTGCGAGATACTTTCTTAGTTGTTACTGAAGGTAGGTAATTTAAGCGTAGGCAATACGGAAAAACATATTTTACTGTGTAATTGATTTCGCAACCAACGACGATATAGCTTAATACGCAGTATCACTTTTTCACAATAGGCCGTTACGTTTAACGTTTCGCGTAATGAGAACAGTTGTTATAAATATAAAAATATCGTTCACAAATGCAAATAATATTTGGAAAAAGTATATATCCTTAATAAAATTCGCAAATTTTTACATTTTATAAACTATGAATATTTGAAAAACTCAATGTTTTCGAAGTAATATGTTATGCTGTACATAAAATAATTTGTGTCCACACTTGAAACATTTTATTAAATGTATTAACTGTACAAAATAGTTTCACATGAATATTAATATTGTATATATATATTTTGTGAGTATTTTAATTACGTTTTGTTTCACTTCTTATGCTTCTGTTTAGGAATATGTGAATTATTATGTGTGAAAAACGTTCAAGACGGTATGCAGTCCGGAGTTAACTAATCGCGGTTTTTATGCATCCTGTTATGAAGTGACCAGGCCTTAGCTGAACGGCCTGCCTGATCACACCTTCAAACATTAAACCAGAACACGAGCGTGATTGCAACAACACCTTGCGAGGACAGTTGCAGAAATTCCTTCCACCGGTCAATAAATGGGGCAGAAAATATTAAACAACGCAACCGATATAGGCCAGCGTAACACCGGGAGCGGCGTCTTTTGTCGTCGATCTGACCAGAGAGAAGACCACTGAAGATTGGTGTGTCCGGCCGTGGTTAACGGCCTCCTAGAATTAGCCTCCAGCAACATGAACAAGGTGCGGACTTTCCAATTAGATTGTATTAGTAATGGCGTGCGGTAATAACATTTAATACAATTAATTAACATATTGGTATACCATTTAAAGCTCCGCCAATCAATAGTCACATAAATAGTTATTGTATAATCCTTATGTTCAATAAACATAATCTATTACAATTGTGCTCTACCTAATCATGACTCATTATTCAGCTACGCCCATAAGCACATTTCACGTATGAATTTGCGAAAATAGCTAATTCGTAACAATCAGAACAATTCCACACTCTATATTTCCTGCAAAAGGGAATGTTAATTTCAGTTTGTGATAATTGATAAAAAAAAAAAAAAAATTACATTTGAACGGCATCCAGTTGACTTAGCTGTCTAAGTAGTTGGGTACTATTATTTCGACAAATAAATGCTTGACATAACCAACTGTTAACAGTTGTGTAAGTTATATAATTAACTAATAACCGTTTAAAAGACACAAATAATTATGGTTTGGCGGTTTCTTTTTAATTTCTGAGCAAATACAAGTCTGCAAGTGGTATTTTAATTCGCTAAACTCAAGTTACAGGACCTACAGAATAATACATTTTTGTTGTATACAACAATGCAACAACGGCACTTACTTTTAAAGTTATATTTATATTCTAATTATTGGTATTTCGTGGTATAAGAACATTGTTAATATATTCAGACTGGTATTAATTGTCATTTAGCATTGAAATACATTTTACAGACCACAAGCGCCATGCTATGGATGTAGCCAGCTTCAACCGCTCTGACCCTACTAACATATTTTTTTCCAACGTGTGCGTAAGTAGAAATCACTACCACCCCCCCCCCCAAATATGATATTTGAAGGGGCTACAATGTAGACATCAATGTTTATTTTATGAAAAATGTTTGTACATACAGCTGGCTTCATAGTATAACTACACTTTTCAACCACAAATTAATCTCATTAACTTTACGATTTGTCCAGAATATTTACCTTGACAAATATAAAATTTTTCTATTGTTTGTCCGATCTTATAACTTATTGTATTGTGCAAATTTACAACTATTCCAAATTATAATTCTAAAAAAAAAACTACCTTGTCACACATTTTCGCACACATTATGTTATACAAAAAAAAAGTTGTAATGTGACAGAATTATTAATGTAACTACAAATGTAATTTTTTTTAAATATGTTAACCGTTAGTAACTAGGGTTGCAAACGTCCTGTTTTGTAAGAGATTTTCCGTATCCTGGGGTGAAAAGAATTATCCCGTATAGACATTAGACGGGACGTCATATTTCCCGTATTTCAAAATTCATAACTAGAATTAATAAACACACTGCATCTTCGGTAATTTGCCGTTCCCGCGATTACTGATGTAGCTCTATGGCCACCTAAGACTATGGCCAATAGATCTCACAATTTATGCCAACAGATGGCATTTGTCAACAAGAGCATTCGTGTAAGTAGTACTTGCCAAAATAAGTATAGTAATATTTCAGTTTATATTTTCTACCGTTTGTTGACGCCGAGTTGTGTTGTCAATGTGTTGAGTTTGGAAATAAAAAAGGAAAATGTGTGATTACCCTCCACGAAAAAACGACTTTGTTTATTTTAATACATGGGAACAAAATTATCGGTGGCTAGTTTGTAGTAACAATTGTTACTAAGGTAAATGCATACTTTGCAAACGAGAATTTTCTATTTCACGTGGCGGTGAAAGTGACGTCAAAAAGCTCGCACCAACATCGTTACATAGAAACATGTTTTAGCAGGTGAACGCAAGTGAAAGAACCAAGATAAATATTTCTATGTACAAATAATTATTTGTCAAATATGTTCAGAATTGGTGCGAATTATGTATAATATTTAATTTTACACATTTCAGAAGGTATTGAAACGGTTTTGTAGTAAATAATAGTTTTCCTTGATCATTTCACTAGGTGTCAAATGTCTGTCGAGTTACCGGAAGTCAGCAAATCTGAAGAAGTTGGCAACCCTATTAGTAACTAATATTGTTAATGTAATATACTGTTTAGGTATTAAGGTTAAGGTAATATTAAGTACTGTTATAACAACATTAACTCCTTAGTATTATGTCAAAATTAAGGTGATGTTTATGCAGCGGCAAAACAAGTTGTGGGGTGAATTGATGTTAAAATTTGTGTTAAAAAAAGGTTCTTGTATTTTCTTTACTTAAAAAAACGCTCAAATGAAAAATAAAATAAATACAATTAATTTGTCACAAAAATTAATATAACTCACTAAAAAAAATTACGGCTGAGAGTACAATCGAAACCCGCGCCCTCAGTGCTTAAAGGTAACCAATTTATGGAACGCGATGCACTACCACTTACTCTAACTTGCATATTTCATAGCGTTTGATATTATGGGTATTCAGTAGAGATTACCGACAAATTAAAGTTTTTATTTGTTACGTGGAAATACTTCATGATCTGTAAACATATGCAAAATTTACAAACGTAAATTGCTTTGCAAGGCTTGAGAGCTTGTCTAAGCTACATTTAGTTATCAAACTATGCTTTAAAATTTAAATAAAGTCGTTTTATTTAATGAGGTTATCGCTGTTCACTACTGTCCGCCATTTTACAATGCCAAGTCAGTGAAAACTTGTGTTGGTTTGATATTTCTTTAATATCACAGCAACACATAATATTTAGTTCTTCCCATTATTTTTAGCGTAACATAAGTTTTATTTACGGCAACATTACTTAGAGGCTATATTAACATTAACACTTCAACAGTATATATGCCGTATAGGAAAATAAGGCTATATACCATTTTGAATACCATTATTAACATCGTCAAGACATTATTCTTTTACTACAACATAAACGTTTAAAGAAACGCCTCAATAGTAATTTTTTTGTATCCAGAACATTATCCTTTTTTCTGTGTACAATATGAATTCTTTATTTCGTTAGGATGAGACATAAAATTGGCAGTGAAATCATAGAGATAACGCCCTGTGTCACTCTAAAAAACTGACTAATTTACGAGAAGCTGGAAAACGTCTTTGGAACAGTAAGTATAGTCTATATCAGCACAGATAAGTGCAGTTTTCATATCTGCCGACCACCAAATTCAAAACGCGTTTACACATCGAAGATGTAGTGTAACTGAAAATGATCAGAACTCACGCCACATTAATAATATATATAAAAAAATATTTTTTTTGTGACCTTGATAATACTCTTCAGCCTTTTATAAGACAACAAGCAGCAGTAATCCATGAATAATTAATTTGCTGGAAGTTATGCCAGTCTATGGATTTGTTAATTATAATCTGTCCCATTTATGATTAATAAAGCTATACCTACTACTATTATTCTATAATTAATTTACGGTTACTTCCAACTTTTCTGAAGATGAACTAAAGTTCTACTTACATGATATTCCGCCGCATCTTGCAAACAATGCTTAACTAATTATATAAAACTACAACAATGAGAAAACGTACAAAATTCGTGAGCATCACCCACTTTAATAATATTTGCATAACAACTACTTCTTACTCTGGATTACAAACACGCCTATTTTTTTTACTGTTTATTTAAGTTTATTATAGATAAAATATAAGTTAAAGTTCAATTTCCCCAAAAATATGTTATTTTTATGTTAACACAAGCATAAAACATTGGTGAAACATAACATAAATATTAGGAAATAGCCGAGTCGGGCATAAGGGCGTAGGACGGAGGAGCACGGAGCTGTTCGTGCTTAGTCATCCCAGTCTCTCGGCGGCCATATTGTACCATGTTGGATGTTTCTGGCATTGACCTTGACCTTTTACTTTGACCCAGTGACCTTTGACCTTGAAAACCAAAAAAATTTCCAAATGTTAATTTTAACAATTAGTTTGAAATGTTAAAATATTTATTAAATATATTTTAATTTTGTAATAAAAATTCATTATAAATTATGTTATAAATTATATTTAAAAAAACATAAAATTAAAATTTCGAATGATTGGGCTCAGAGGGGACGGGAACAAGAGAGGACCAGCCATCATGTAATGACGTCACCCGACCACCATATTGGATCCAAGTGACCGTGACATTAAACCCATTCCCATGACCTTCAATATGACCTTAAATCGAAAACATCACAAATTTCTCCAAAAAAATCCAATACATATAATTTATTACAAATAACATTAAAAGGTTTATAAATATATACATATTAAAATTTGTTAAAAGAATATATAAAAAATTAAAACTTCGAATGTATAAGCTCAGAGAGGATGTGGCACTGGAGCCGACCAGCCAACATATTATGCCCTTCCAAACCACAATATTGGATCCAGGTAACCATAAATGTAACCTTTGAACTTGACCCTGTACCCTTTATCTTAAACCCAAATTTCTCCAAAAAAGAAAATTTATTAAAAAAACTCCCAAAAATGTATTTTAGAATTTTAGAAAATTTATAAATAGGATTATTATAAATGCCTTACATTTCCATAGGTTTCCTCAGCACCACGTACAGCAGACGACTGACCCCCGTCCAGTTAACTATATTGTATTAACCTCCTCTACGCTACCTCTTTCACCATTGCCCATTTTGTCGAATGCTCTCCAACCCCCATATTTTTTTTTAAGTTTATAATTTGTTTACATTTTCATGAACTTAGTGTCGCTAGTGTATACATTACCGATTTACCCTCCAGGCAGTTCCAATTTCTCCATTTTGCCACTAGGCGAGCTGCTTTCTGGATTATACATTTGCTTAGTCACCTTCCTTTCATGCTCAGTTTTCCAATGTCAACCATCCTGGTTTTTATCTATGCTTTGTTTTTCCATGTTAGTCATCTTAGATTTTATTACTACCACCATAACATCAACAACTTGCTACCCAATTACTTATGCCCAATCATTCCATGTCAGCAATCAGAGACTTCATTTGTCTAAGCCACCAGGGGGCAATCATATTAGTTAATGTTTTTAACATGAAGGTGGTGCTGTCTGCGCACTCCATATACGATTCTATTATCAATGCCTAGGTGGCACTTATTTATCGATTATGCTTATTGCCAACGGCCTGTACTGAAAGATGACGAGATCCATACCTGCAAAGTATGTAAATTGATATATATAGTGTTTTTTTTAAAAGTCGTTATAAGTATCTTTTTCTAGGTTTTAAATATATCTTTTTTTATGAAAGCATGTAATTTTTATCGTCAATGCGTAAAAGAAAAATTCAATATAGCCCTCATCCGGCACATGCTCATATAAATTTTATCTAAAATTGACTCTCGCCATTGATAGTTTACACCACTGAATTAATATGTATTTCCCAGAAGCAGAAGGGACTATATAAAACACGTTACTATGTATACCTAAATTAGATTTATTTACTTATTATATACATTCTATCATTCTAATTATTTTGTACATTCGAATATTACATTTCTGAGATATTTGTAGATCATGGATAGTAGCCAACAGTCTCAACTGATATAAACCCGATCCTTTAGTTCATCGATGATTGAAGCTATCTCAACAATGTGTGAGAAATCCCCACGTTTTTGCAGGTCAATGAAATGTCTGAGGATATTAACAAGTTCATTAGTTTCTTCGGGAAATATGTACATTCATTCTGCATTCTTCACACTACTTGTTAAAGGAAACTCGTGTTGGTGAAATGTGTGGGGACGTCGAGAGAATCATCATCCTTCTCATCAGATACTTCATCAACACGGTCATCATAGTCACTATCATCATTATTAGGTTTAAATTTATTTGTAGGTGTCACATGGTCATCACCAGTAATTAAAGTCGATAACCGTTTATTTTAAAGTTCGTCGACCTTACGCAAACATATTGCAAGTGTACGTTCCAAAAATGCCTACGTTATCATGCTTCGCAGGACTCTCATTTCATCATTAGCATTAACTGTCTCGTCATAATCGTCTGTGGAAACAGTACCAATCGATGCAACAGAGGGTATTGGCAACATCACTTGCTGGCTTTTAGAAGACGAATCCTGGCAATTCTTGATGTGTTCCTTCACCACCTTGCATAAACTGCATGTGGCCATTGTCGTAATACTTCAACATACTAGTTCCCTCGTCGTCTGCGAACTTTTCATGTTTTTTTTATTTCATCAGTGTAGCTTAGTATGATATATAGTCGAAACAACTTACTTAATTCCAAATTAACTTCATATGCTTGCAGTATCTACTCTGAATAGCCCAAAAAAAACTGGTATAGGGGTGCATATGCAAATAACAGAGGTATGGAACCAATCAGAGTAACGCGAGGCAGTCGGCAGCTGGATCGGTTACTGATACTACAATGGCAAGTTATAAATATTTAAGTGAGTTTGAACGTGGTGTTTAGTCGGCGCACGAGACATAGCATCTCCGAGGTAGCGATAACATTTGGATGTTCACGTACGACTATTTCACGAGTGTACCGTGAATATAGGGAATCCGGTAAACATCACATCTTCGACATCGCTGCGGCCGGAAAAAACGCGAAAGAACGGGACAAACGACGACTGACGAGAATCATTAAATGTGACAGACGTGCATCCCTTTCTCTAATTGGCGCAGATTGAACTTGTGGACTGCCCTGCAGGATTCATGGTGTGAATTGCCTCCTCCATACCTTCAGACATTAGTCGAGTTCATGTCACGTCGTCTTGCGGCACTTCTGCTAGCTGAGGGGGGGGGGGGGGCTACATGATATTAGGCAGGTATACCAGTTTTTTTGGCTCTTCAGTGTCTTATAAACCATCAAAAATATATTTATAGATTCTCATTTCTCTGCCTTTATGTAAGATAGCCCCAAGTGGAAAAAAGATTTTATGTCATATCTCGGGAGCAATCTACCGGTTCCTACCAAATTTGGCGAAGAATTTCTATTGTATTAGACCACATTAATTTGTATGTTTTAAGTGGCTAAGGAATTATTTTAAAATGACGTCCTTTTAAAAAACCAGGTTAATATACCTTAGCATTCAAAACATTATACTGATTGTTTCCGAATTTGACGCTCTTAATCCTTCCTCCGAAATAAGTTAGTTGCATGCTAGCTTATATTACGATTTTTTTCTGGGTTCGAGTCCCAGTTAATATATATGTGTATTTGTAATTGTATCTACTATTCCATTTTTTTCTTACTCCATCTATGGTGTTCGTTGTTGTCAATGAGATGTTTAGGCTTACTCATTATTTACGTTTTAAGAAATTCACAAATAAAAATTTCCACCCATATAGAGGAAAGTAGTCCCGTTTGTTATATCAGTAACTTCTTGTACTATTTATGATCAGGTATTTAGAGAAGGGTAAAGAAAAATATTAATTATATACGTGTTGTTTCATTTAAAAATGTGTTACAAACATCATCAAAGTTTAAATCGTTATTTTTGGTGCAATGTTTAATAAACATTCAAAATTTCACTTATGGCACTTTTAAATTTGTCGAAAAGGCATATAAACCAATTTTCAAGATGTTGTCAACTCCCAAATTTTGTTATTTTACCATGCACAAATTCGTTTGATAAACATGTTAAATGTAACAATGAAAAGCTATAAAGAATTATTAATGCTACCAAAATTTGTTTCCGCGACCATTGCATAAATGTATAGTAGTGATGAATAGTGTGGCACAACACTCTAGACAAATTGCTTACGAGATAGTGAAAAAAGTAATGGTTATTATGGCTACGCACTGAGAGCCAAAGGCAACGATACAATCTTGTTACAGTGGGCTCCAGCTGCATTCGTACCGATGCGGTGCACCATCGATCAGACTCAAACAAACATTGCTTCAGCTACCTTGTCACAATCGCATGATACCGTAACACATCACCTGCGGACACCTAAAATATGATGCGTTTTGGTATATAGTCCCAGTGGGACTATTATACAGTGTTATTTAGCTAACATGTTCATCACAAATATCTTCCAATCTGATGAAGGAATCGAAGTTTTTATTTTTAGTGGGTAAATAGCACTACGGTACTCATAAGAAGCTGCCTATGTATTTTCCGAGATGTGTTTTATTACTGAGATAACGATACCAAATTTGCTTATTTTAAACGGTGTTATGCCAATTTCTCCCAATAGCATATGTTATGAAGTGGCGAATTCAGTGACTTGATTATTTTGAAAACCCAAGGAGCGCTTTTTGATACATAAGGGTGGTTCTTAGGTGTATGCATTTGACTCTAGCTGTGGCGAAGTAGGATGCATCATCCACTGGGGTGATCAGCGGAGTGTTCCCACACAGATGACGCACACGCTAGTGTTACAGTAAAACAGATATGGAACATATGCGAAAGGTTGTACGTTGCTGTTGTGGTTGAAGTTATAGACAAATAAAACACGTGTTTTTCTGTTCATACAGTGATTACAATAAATTCACAGAGCAATCGTGCCTGTTTCATAGGCCATGCCAATGCAACAATAATATAGAAACCTTGCAGTAAGTCGTATTTTTTAATGCACAGAGCATGTTTAAACATCGTTTTTCCCGCTCAGTGGTTGCAGCGATGTACGTGTAGGAACTCTCCCCTGGACATCTCCCAGTGAATGAGGAAACTAACTCCGCTACAGCTACAGTAAAATGCATACATCTATGAAAACCTTCTTATAACTCAGAAAGTGATGATAAAATTTTCAAAATAATCGCTTCACTGAACTCGCCGCTTAACAACATGTTATACGACTGGGAGAAATATGTTTATTCCCATTGAAAAACTCAAAGTTGATATCAATAACTCAGTATTTAATTACATCGAGCAACATACATAGATGGTGTCTTATGAGCGCCGTAGTGCAATTTGCAGATTCGAAATCATCATTTCGATACCTTAAGCGCTTCAGGAGGTATTTGGGGTGAACATGTTAGCTAAATCATCCTGTATAGAATGCCCAGTTAATCGAGTCTTTAACTGTATTAAATTTGTCCCGCGCGTTTTTGCATTTATGTAAACATACCCGCTCTGGTTAGATTATGGGAAAGTCATAGTCAGTGGCGACCTAGTGATGCAAGGAGTCGGAGACTGTTTATCAACTACTATGATGAATTTCATCACACCCGATGGTCATAATTGTCAGTTTCACACAAAAATCACTTAAGATATGAATGATTTTGCCCAATAATTGTCGTTTTCCCTAAACAATTTCCAAAAAAAGGAACATGTATCAGTCGAGTCATCAGAGCAGCCAAGTGGATTCGAAGCTATACCAGGTCCAGCGAATGGGACTGATCAGCAGTCATGGACCTCTCACCATCCAAACACCACCTCTACACCCTCACAACCTCATCACCCTCCCCCTCACCGAAACCATCAACACCACCATCCCGACACTAATACCCCGAATCCCCTACACCCCTCTTCGCCCTTCCACTAACCACTCCCATAACTCCCACAACCTCATTTCCCAAAAATATCATTCAACTCCCTCCCCCTCCCACATAACTCCACCTCCTACTCCCAAAATCCCTACCCCCTCACAACTTCCCCTGCCCATCCAAAAATCCCGCCCACCTCCTTGAACAATATCCTCTTACCAACTCCCTCCCCTAATCTCTCACTAATTCCAACGACTACCCTCACCATGCAACAAACCTAAACCCACAACTCACTTCACTCCATCTCCAATTCACCCCTACCATACCAGCAATCCCTCACCCCCTCCACCCTCCTCCCTTCTCTCCTCCCTTCACTATCTCTCCATCACCTACACCATCTCTCCTCCCCTCTGTAAACACTACCACCACCCCTCTCCAGTAACCATTCCATAGCCCATCATCCATCCCGCCCCACCTGCACTATATATCTGCTACCCCTTTATAAAACCGTAAAAAATCTGGGGGAAATCCTAAAAAAATATTGAAAATTCTAAAAAAAAGTTTTTATATTCATCCAAAAAGAGAGCATAAAATATTGAATAATTGCCATACAAATCCAGATGATCTTATATATACATTTAATTTCTAAAAATGAAAAAAAATTTAATTTTACATGTAGTGTCACCCAAGTAAGTGTTAGAATATCGTAAAGATTGTAGAGCATACAGTCCCTCCTTATCTGGTGTCCAGAAGGCAAGCAACCCGACCTCTATATTTCAATATCTATATAGTCGGTCAACATACCGAACACACCATCACTTATGATAGGCTCAGACTATACTAAAGGACAATACCGATAGACCAGGCCAACGAACTAGTCAACAAAACTCAACCATACCAACCAACAATACTGGCCAACGACTGACTGCAACAAAGACTTACTGCACCTATGAATGACTCCACCCAATATTGATTCCACCGAAGACTGACTCCACCCAAGACTGACTCCACACAAAACTGACTTCACCTGAGACAGACTCCACATGAGGCAGACTTCATCCAAGACAGACTCCAACTGAGACAGATCCCCACACAAGACTGACTCCATCCAAAATTGACTATACCCAAGACTGACTACACCCAAAACTGACTACACCCAAGACTGACTACACTCAAGACTGACTACACCCAAGACTGACTACACTCAAGACAGTCTCCACCCAAGACTAACTCCCGACAAGACTGACTCCACCCAAGACTGGCTTCTGCCGAGACCCGCTCTTGCAGAACTGACTATAACAATGGACAAGACCATGCAACTTTACCAACATAAGATGACGACAAATCTCGAAAAAAAATCAACGAATAGTAATCTCGTTGCTAACCTCTTCGTGCAAAATTTTCTTAAAACTTTGCAAAAATTTTGCAAAACATTCGCAAGTCGTTGCAAATCTTCTCATTATATTTAGATACATATAGATGGTTGGTATGGATGGTTGATAATTTTTTTATTGTTTTATTCAGTTTGACAGGAGCTGGTCAGTTTCACAGGAGTTAGTCTTGAGTAGAGAAAGTATTGGGTGGAGTCACACTTGGGTGTCGTCAGTTTTGTGGAGTCAGTCTCGGGTGGAATCAGTCTTGGGTGGAGTCAGCCGTTGGGGGGAGTCAGTCTTGGATGAAATCAGTGTGACTGGTCGGTATGGTTGGCTGGATAGGTTGGTTTGACTACATGGCTGGTATGGCAAGCCAATAATGGTAATTCTGTATGTTTGCCAAGTTACCTGGTGGCTGGTATGCCATTTTTGGTATGATATGATTTAAGATACATTTTTTTGCGAAGATTTGCTAAGTTTTAGGTAATATTTACGAAAATGTTGCGAAGGTTAATGAAGATTTGGGCGAAGAAGATTGTAATGAGAATCATATTAGACAACTTGTTCCGATGTTGGTCGTCATCATCCCTTGGTAGAAACAAATGTTATGGATGGCTGTATTTGCTGGTTTGTCTTGTCAATTGTTCTATGTCAGTTGGAGCATGATGTGGTGTCTGCAGGAGCCATTCTTCTACAGGATCATTCTTAGGTGCAGTTTGTCGTTGGCTGGTATGGTTGATCGGCATGGTTAACTGGTCTGGTTGGTTGGTTGGCCTGGTAGGCTGATATGGTCCTTTGGTATGGCCTGTTATTAATAGCCAGACTTTATGACTGATCAGTATGATCGGTTGTTATGGCTGGCTGATATTTATGGTCGTTAGAATTGTCAGTTTGAAAGAGCATTTGGTATGGCTTGTTTGTATGGTATGGTGATGTGGTTGGTTGGCATGTTTGGTTCGTATTTTTAAACAGATTTGTCGGCATGTATGGTTGTCTTCTATTGTTGGTTCGCCTGGTTTCCTGGTTTAGTTGGTTCATAGGGTGGACTAGTATGATCGATTCATATTATTTAGTGTGACTGTTTCGTGTGGTCATCTGGCATGGTTGGCCAGTATGGTTGGTCTGTACGGATGGTTCGTATGGTCAGTAAGAATGGTCGGATGACATGGCTAGATCGTATAGCTGGCTGGTATAATCAGTTCGTATGGTTCACTTGTGTGGCTGGTTCTTATATTTGGCTGGTATGGAGGTCTCGTATGGATGGTTTGTATTGTTGGTCTTGCCCCATTGGCAGGCCCAGTCAGTTCTGCTGGGATGTTGGACTGGTTTGGTGAAATGGTTGTATGGTGTGGATTATTAGTATGTTAATTTTGTATGACTAGCTGGAATAGTTGGTTCCTATTGTCGAGTGGTATGATTGGTGCCTATGGTAGTCTGGTATTATTGGTTCGTATGGACTGTCTTTATTGTTGGTGGGTTGGACTGGTCAGCTGGAGTGGCCCTCTGGTAATGGTAAGCTATGAGTTAAATATTTTGTGAAGATTTTCGAAAATTTTGCGAAGTTACAAGAAACTTCTGCGCGAAGAGAATAGCAACGAAATTCGTCATCGCCGGTTGGTGAAGATGGATGGTTTTGTCCATTATTATTATAGTCTGTTTTGCAGTTGTTAGTCTCGGTAGGAGTCAGTCTTGGTTGTATTCCATCTTGGGTGGAATTAGTCTCGGGTGGAGTAAATTTTGTGTGGAGTCAGTCGAGGGTGGAGTCAGTCGTGGGTGGAGTCAGTTGTAGGTGAAGTCAGTCTTGTATGGAGTTAGTCTTGTGTGAATTTAGACTTGTGGGGAGTCAGTCTCAGGTGTAGTGAGTCTCGTTTATAGTCAGTCGTTGGCCAGTATGGTTGGTCGGTATGGTTCACTGGTCTGTTTGGATGTTTGGTTAGCCTGGTAATCTGGTATGGCCATTTGGTATTGTCTGTGCCAATCACCAGCGATGTTGAGGGGTCGGTGTATAGGCCAACTACTTAGCTTATAAAATGTATATATGGGGGTAATTCGTCTACTGGTCACCCTATTGGGAGGGGCTGTGTGGTCTCTCATCTGTACGAGAATCGCACATATATGGGGAAGAAGTGAAAGCGAATAACTCGACATGTAAGAATAAAAAAATTATTTTGAAAAAATTTGATTTTTTAATGTTGTTTTTATTTTTTGGATGTTTATTCAGTTTATTTAATCCTACATTTTACTTTTTTATTGGAATTTTAATCTTTTTTTACTTTAAATACTTTTTCGGATTTTCCTCTGATTATTTTACAATTTTATGAAGGAGTTGTGGTGGATGTTGAAGGTGAGCAACTCGGGGAGGTAGGTTTGGTGAGATTGGGCGGGGAATCTGTTTTTGAGAGTTGAGAGATTTGGGCGGATATTCACAATGAAGTCTTAAGATCTGATGAGGGTGAAATGAGGTGAGAATGGCGCAGCACCTGAATACAAGGGCGAGGAAATGGGAGGTCCCCAAGAAAACCAGCCGAGCAGCGGCATCATCCGGCACGATCCCCACTCGCCAAAATCCGGGAGGGACCCAGCCGGGAATTCAACCGGGATCGCCTTGGTGGGAGGCAAGCAGTCTAACTGCTCAGCCACGAGGGAGGTGTTAATGGAAGGATGGGAAATAGTGTGTTCGTGAAGGGTTGGAAATGAGGGGAGGTTGGTAGTTTTGGAGAGGGAGGGGTGGTGAGGGTGAAATGGAAAGGGGTAATTGGTGATGGGTGTTGAATGTTGAAGGTGATGATTGGAGAGGGAGGAGGGTGTGGAAAGTAGGGGTTAGGTGAGGGAAATTGTGTGGGAGGTTTGGGGATAAATGGGGCGAGAGGGTGTTGGGAGGTTTGGGGTGGTGGTGAAGGGAGAGGATGGAGGGAGGTGTAGGATGGCTTGGAACATTATGGATGGGGTGGAGTGGGGTTATGTTTGGTTGGAAAGAGTGATGGTGGAGGGGGTTGGGAAGGGGTGGGAAAGGAGGGCGGGATTGTGAGAGGTAGGGGTGTGAGA